>CAWUFW010012148.1:0-410000 GCA_963921515.1 Calotriton arnoldi
TTGACTCTGCTTCCCTGTGGGGTGGGCTGGCTGTGCTGACAGGATGGCTGGGAGTGTTGTCCTGGCAGTTGTTTGGCTAAGAGTCCCAAGAGTGTCCCTGTGCTTCACACAACATAACCCAGGGTGGTGGTGCTTTGTGGGATCTTGTGTTAGGATGGAGGGCATTGCATTCTACCAGGTGGGTACTGTGGAGTTTGTGTTGGGGGGTGTGAGGGGAGGTGCTGGTGACTATGGTCAGTGCTGCAAGTCCCCCTTCCCACCCAGCCAGCCAGATATCCCACCATGGAACGTGCTTGCATTGCAGGGAGTGTAAGTTGTCTCTCAGGATGTCAGTCAGTGGTGTCCTGCTGTTTGTTGGTGCACAGTTGCCAGCAGGGCCTTGTGCTCCCCACAGCAGTAGCCAGTGTCAGCCATCTTGTGAGTCCTTCTCCACTCCCTGTGATGTGAGCATGGTTCAGGGGTGGTGTTGATGGGCCAGTTGTGAGGCTGAGCAATGTCTGTGACTACGACTCCCATCATGCTATTGCCTCCACCCCCTTCCCAGCATGCCCATGCTTCCTTCCTTTGACTCTGCTTCCCTGTGGGGTGGGCTGGCTGTGCTGACAGGATGGCTGGGAGTGTTGTCCTGGCAGTTGTTTGGCTAAGAGTCCCAAGAGTGTCCCTGTGCTTCACACAACATAACCCAGGGTGGTGGTGCTTTGTGGGATCTTGTGTTAGGATGGAGGGCATTGCATTCTACCAGGTGGGTACTGTGGAGTTTGTGTGGGGGGGTGTGAGGGGAGGTGCTGGTGACTATAGTCAGTGTTGCAAGTCCCCCTTCCCACCCAGCCAGCCAGATATCCCACCATGGAACGTGCTTGCATTGCAGGGAGTGTAAGTTGTCTCTCAGGATGTCAGTCAGTGGTGTCCTGCTGTTTGTTGGTGCACAGTTGGCAGCAGGGCCTTGTGCTCCCCACAGCAGTAGCCAGTGTCAGCCATCTTGTGAGTCCTTCTCCACTCCCTGTGATGTGAGCATGGTTCAGGGTGGTGTTGATGGGACAGTTGTGGGGGGGGGCAATATGTGTGACTGCGACTCCCATGATGCTATTGGCTACACTGACTTGGCCAGCATACACAGAATTCCTTCCTTTGAGTGGTCTTCACTGTGTGTTGGTGTTGTTGTGGTGGCTACATGTGTGGATGTGTGTGTTAGTTCTATTTGTGAAAATGTAGGTGAGCGATGCACAGCGAAGTTGAGTTCGGTTAAGAATTGTAGCGTGCTCCTGAGGTATCACCCTCTGGACGGGGTGTCTAAATAACTCTTGAAGTAGTGCCACTCGAATGAGTGGTATCCCTCTGGGCACAGCGGTGACTGAATGAATCAGATTTCAAATTGTGACAAAAAGTTGAAAAAAACGTGACGTTTATAAATTTGTTTTCATCATGATGACTGTAATCTTTATTCATACATGAGTGTATCCATTAACTCATGAATTGGAGATCATAATATCCATTATGTATGAACTCCCATGTTTTCCATCAAATATAAACTCTCCCGATGCATTTCGGGCATGCAAGCCCTTCGTCAGGGAAAAGAGTCTGAAAACAATAATGCGGAGACAAAGAGTGTCACGATTCTCTACAACGAATATGTATAAGCATTCAAACAAACTGTATAATGGTGAATCATGCCTGTGATCACATCTCATAAAGTAAGTAAAAGTGGTTAGAAAGACCCGTTGAAACCACGTGTACTGTGAATGAAGAACGTGCTATCAAAATACATCAACTGTGACATCAGGACACCTCAATATGTCCATACTGCCTTATTAAAAATGCCCGATTAAAAAACCTATATGGACAAGCATAACAGTGAGAAGTGCTACTTAAACTGAACTCGCCAGCGTTATGTGCGTGACGAATACACCGAAATGTTCACAGAAAAACAATACCCTTACCGTGTACAAAAATGAATAATGAATGAGCAGTTAGGTGCAAAAGGCTAAAGAACCCGAACAGGTACATGCCAGTGAGTAAACCTACTTGTGTCCGAAGTGGTTCGAATCAACGGTGGCGGAAACAAAATGTAACGACTGACTGCAAGAAATAGTCATTCGATGTGCAAGTGAAGAAGGACTAAACCATTCATGTCAAGTAGGCTAAAATTTTAACGCCATCTTGGAATGTGTTAAATGCATCAGTTTCTCCAATTTAACCGGTGACCAACTACTTAAACAGAACGGTGTGCTAAAAGGTTAATTCCGTGATGATTACCAATGAATAAATCTGATTGTATGGACAAAAATGAAATCATTTGATATACCTACCAAAAATAAACCACGTAAAAGCGTTAAATACAGTATAGAAACGTCAGCAAACGAAGAGATAAAAAAATGCATGAAGTGACAATAACAATAAAGTTTGAAAAAAGAAAGAAGAAACAAATCAGAAAGATAAAGAATGAGACAGCGTTCATTTTTTATTTCACGCTGTCTCATTCTTTATCTTTCTGATTTGTTTCTTCTTTCTTTTTTCAAACTTTATTGTTATTGTCACTTCATGCATTTTTTATCTCTTCGTTTGCTGACGTTTCTATACTGTATTTAACGCTTTTCGTGGTTTATTTTTGGTAGGTATATCAAATGATTTCATTTTTGTCCATACAATCAGATTTATTCATTGGTAATCATCACGGAATTAACCCTTTTAGCACACCGTTCTGTTTAAGTAGTTGGTCACCGGTTAAATTGGAGAAACTGATGCATTTAACACATTCCAAGATGGCGTTTAAAATTTTAGCCTACTTGACATGAATGGTTTAGTCCTTCTTCACTTGCACATCGAATGACTATTTCTTGCAGTCAGCCAGTTACATTTTGTTTCCCGCCACCGTTGATTCGAACCACTTCGGACACAAGTAGGTTTACTCACTGGCATGTACCTGTTCGGGTTCTTTTAGCCTTTTGCACCTAACTGCTCATTCATTATTCATTTTTGTACACGGTAAGGGTATTGTTTTTCTGTGAACATTTCGGTGTATTCGTCACGCACATAACGCGGCGAGTTCAGTTTAAGTAGCACTTCTCACTGTTATGCTTGTCCATATAGGTTTTTTAATCGGGCATTTTTTAATAAGGCAGTATGGACATATTGAGGTGTCCTGATGTCACAGTTGATGTATTTTGATAGCACGTTCTTCATTCACAGTACACGTGGTTTCAACGGGTCTTTCTAACCACTTTTACTTACTTTATGAGATGTGATCACAGGCATGATTCACCATTATACAGTTTGTTTGAATGCTTATACATATTCGTTGTAGAGAATCGTGACACTCTTTTGTCTCCGCATTATTGTTTTCAGACTCTTTTCCCTGACGAAGGGCTTGCATGCCCGAAATGCATCGGGAGAGTTTATATTTGATGGAAAACATGGGAGTTCATACATAATGGATATTATGATCTCCAATTCATGAGTTAATGGATACACTCATGTATGAATAAAGATTACAGTCATCATGATGAAAACAAATTTATAAACGTCACGTTTTTTTCAACTTTTTGTCACAATTTGAAATCTGATTCATTCAGTCACCGCTGTGCCCAGAGGGATACCATTAGTTCTATTTGTGCCACTGCCTAGCTGTAGTTGTGGTTGTGTTTGTACATGTGTTGGCACAGTTGGATGTGACTTTTTTGATGGCATGTGTTGTGTTTATCTGACTGACATACACATTTTGGGATGATTCTGTTCTAGTTGCTGTGTAATTGCTATGTGTGCATGGTTTGACTCTCCCCTTGACAGTGATGTGTGTGTTTTGTGGCAGTTTATTGTGTACATTTGTTGTGTACTCACCAGGCTCTGGGATGTTCTCTAGTCCATATACGCTCACTGGCGGAAGGATGGCCCGCACCTTCTCCTCCCAGGGCCTGAGGTATATTGGCTTGGCAGGAGGGCCACTGCCGGTATGTTGGCTGTTGATGTAGTCTATCTTCAGCAGGTCCCGTACCCTCCTGCGCACGTCATACCACCTGTTCTGGATGTCCGTCTTTGTGCGCCGACATGGTGATTGTGCGTTCACCCTGTTGATGATCCTCTCCCACATCTTGGTTTTCTGCGACATGGGGGTCTGTTGGACCAGAGTGCCAAACAGCTGTGGCTCCACCCTGAGGATCTCGTCTACCAGGACTTCCAATTCACAATCTAGGAACTTGGGATTCTTCTTGGGGGCATGGTGATGGGTGGTGATGGTGAGTGATGTGTGTGTTGGTGTGCAGGTGATGGTGTGTGAGTGTGTGTTTTGCTGGGTGTATGTGAGGTAGGTATTTGTTGGTGTGCTGATGGTGTGTGGCTTGTGTGAGGGTGAGCTGTGGGTGTGTGGTTGCTTTCTCTTGGGTGCTGGCAGTGGAATGGCATTTGCAAAGGCTCATGGTAGTGATTTGTGTCCTTTATATAGGTGGAGTTGTGGGTGTGTCTTTGTTCTCTGTCCCCACCCCCCCAGTATTTATTGGCTTGCTAATTGCTTGTTTGGCCTTTTTTTGGGTGATTTTTCCTTTGTGCTGTTTGTGTATGTTGGAAACGTTCTTGTGACCGAGTCGGACCCTGCATTGGTCTCGTACGGTGTTCTCCGTTTCGTTCACGCTGTGTTTGTGCAGTTTTGTATGCTGCGTACGCGTCGGTCGCGGTGTATTGTGTTGCTTCGGCTCGGTTTTGTATGCGTGTCGGTCGTACGGCTTGTCCTCCGTCCGACTCGGTCGGGTTTTTCGCGCCTTGCATCGTACTTTGCGGGTTGGAGTTGGCGGGTACGATTCGGTCGGATTTGTTCCGGGTGCGTGTCGGTCGGTTGGATTCGCGTGTTTTTCCGGCCGGATTGCTATTTTCCGAGCGGCTCGGTCGGTCGGCTTGGTTTCCTGACGTGTCGGTCGGATTTATCGCGGCTTGCATCGTACTTGGCGTGTCGGGCGCCACTGGTACGTGTCGGTCGGTAATTTTTCCGGCTCCGAGTCGGTCGGTGCTTTTTCCGGCCCGAATCGGAATCGACCCCTATGTGTGCAAGTCTGCTTACCTAAAGAGTGCCTCCAATTTCAGTGCATTGGCGGTAAATCAAAGTGCCTTGTACTGCAATGGGGATACATATTTGCTGGTAAATGGGTTTTTATTTCTAAATACTATTTTTCTCATCTCATCTTTACACCAGACTCAGACAGGCAGACCATTTTGGCGCAAAACCCATGGCTACAACTCTGTGTAATTTTGGATCTTCATAAAAATATATTTTGTAAAAGCACAGGCATGCCCATGCACACACCCATGGAAGTCCTCCCTGATGCAATGTGACATAGTGCAGTGCAATACATTTTTAACAAAGCAACGCAAATCGACTTTTGTGTGGCTTTGTAAATATCAAAATGGATTTTGCGTTGGGTCTGCACCAAAAAAGTGATGCACACTCAGCACATATTCGTGGTAAGTCCGGAACTAAGGCTCATGATGCACAAACGTGATCTTGCACCTGTGTGTGCTGCCAACCAACTATGTACTTTTATTGATTAAAGGTTGCATTGACGTTCAAGCAATAAAACAAAACTTATCCCTCCATATGTGCCTCTTTGAAAGCGTTAGCAAATTAATGCTGTCTTTTGCAGTGTGTTGCATCACTTGATTACCCACGCAAAGCTTTAGTAAATAAGAGCCATCATATCATCTAATGAACACCTTTTACACCTAATGTAAAACTTACTACCAAATGTTCTTTCTGTACCGAGTGGTCTTTCACCTAAATATGACACCACACTTCTGCCTCTTTGCACCAAGAGCAATTTTACACCTAAAGGGGATTTTGCATGTAAGTTGAGTTTGCATATTGATGTGTGTTGTAGCTCCTACATGTGACTTTGTCTTAAATGTGACAACACAATGCTCCCTACTTTACACCAATGGCTATTTTGGTCTTAAAAGTGATTTTCCCCCAAATGTAATTTTGCACATTCATGTAATTTGTGCTCTTGAATGTTTTCTACGCTAATGCCGATTTTGCACCGAAGTTGACTTTGGACTGACCAGCGTCAATCAAACGTTATACTAATTCATACATTTCACGCCTAATGAGACATCTTACTCCCACTTTTTTCTCTCTTTGCTGAATGATTTTGCATTTAAATATGACAATTATGATTCCCGCTGAATTTTCATAAAGGCTGATTTTATACGAAATAGTGTTTGGCACCTACACCTAATTTTGCTCCTGTATAAGAGTACATCATCAATACTATCTTGGTTGAGAAAACAACTAATTGCTGCTGAAGCAGTCCTTGTAGAAAATCATGGTTGCAAGTGGGATACAGGTTTCAGGGAACAGACAGTCAAAGAGATTACAAAGCGATGAACTTGGAGGAAGGAAGACAGGAAATATTCCTATATATTTCTTTGCACACTCCGGGTGATATTGCACCTAAACGTGACTTTTCTCCAAAATCTGGTACCACAATCAATCATAAAACACAAAGGTCTATTTTGCTTCTAAAAGTTATTTCCCACTTAACAGTGATGTTTGTAACAAAATGTGATTAATGCTCAAACGTTTTCCAGACACATACTAGTGATGCATCATGGGTGATTTTGCACTTCAGTACTGTCAAACAAATGTGTGGGCATACCGATGCACAACTTGTTAAGGTAATGTGACTTATTACTTAAACATTTTATCTCTCTATTTACCCATACTCAAGCTGCTCAATCAATAGCCTACACATTTTTGACTTGACCTTATCTTGGCCACCAGACCTAAAATAAAGAGAGTTTCATATCAGTATGTAGGTAACAATACCTCAAAATTCGGATCCACTTGGCTTATTCAAAACTACCCTCAAATGCCACAAACATTGAGCCTGCTGGCCAGCGCTAATTAGTGACAAATGTCCAAGCCTAAGGTTGGGCTCCATTACAACTGACCAACTCTTTTTTTCTTTTTACTAGGGTTATAGCCTCCCGAGCCAGTATACTACCAAACTAGCAAACCGTAAATATTTTGCTAAAAAAATATCACAGCCAAAGTATCAAAATATCATGAAGTATTTGAATAAGCATAGATTCAGTACTATTAACTCTAATTATATTTACCTTGATGACATACATCTTCAAGGTACAAAGAAGTGCAGAATAGTCAATCTATACATACCAATATTTTGGTAGTTGATATTCTGGTAATATTTCTGTAGCACAATATTTTTGTGTTCGATATTCTGACATACAATCCCTGAGCCAATATACTACGCTTTTTTTTCTTAGTCTCAAAGAATTCAAAACGTTTCATGGGAAAAAACATAATGGGACCTATAGTTTGGCAGATGAGATACTCCGTCAAAACAAGACGGATACCCCGTTCACCCTATTACAAGTGCCATAGGCTAAAATGAACTTGTAATACGGTGGGTAGGTCATCCACTTCATTTCTGGCAGAGTATCCATTCTGCCAAACTTTAAATAAGGCGTCTAATTTTTCGGGTCACTATAAACAGAAATATGAGCTATACTTTGGCTTCTATGAAAATGGGACAGGTTTGATCCAATGTGTGGATAATAATCTCCATATCTTCATTACTTTGATCCTCTGAAGGTGCTAAAGGTTTCTACCATGGATAGGGAAGCTAACACTGATACCATGCCTTAGAAACACCTCTATTGGCTATGAAACCACTACTACATCCTGCCCCACGGCACGCTCCTCCACTCATCATATTGACATTATCACCCGTCCCCCTTTAGCCTTAGAGAAATTGAATCAGAGAGCATAACATCAGCATAATTCAAGGTAGTCAGGACCATAACATGGAACATAGTTACTCCTACACAGAAGAAAATACTGTCAAATATCAAACTCAGTGCCCCTCGATACAGTCATCTTCTGTCAACCAGCACAAAGATCCAGTCCAGGTACATAAAAAGAACACCACCTACATTAACTCTTCTCAGAAAGAATTACCCACCTAAAGGCGTGATTCACAAGGGAGGTGCCATTGCAGAGGCTTATTACTGATGAAAGCCCACCCCTCTTATCCACTCCCCAATGTAAACTTCTTGACATCAATATAAAGCTGTATCACCCGCATGAGGGGATACAAAGTCAGCAAAGCACACTCACCATCTCTCTCCAACAAGTGTTGCTCTCCAAGCACTGCTCTAATAATCTTCCGATATCTTTCAGTCAACTGACCTACTCATGAAAAGGCAAGGCCAACATGTAAACCATACCCAATGGTTTAGAAAGCATCTACACATACAGGTTACCTAAACAACTTCCTCTCAAGCGTGTTATCCATTGCTCAACCTTCACATCAAAGCTGCCCTCCTGAATTGAAGGTGTGTACTCAATGGTTCAACTTACATATTTGTCCTCAAAGGAGATTGTGAACTTGCCCCAATTGCACTCACAAAACCTTTTTTCTGGTCATCCTCTTGTTCTCCTTTTTGATATTAAAGTTTAATTAAACACTCCATAATGCTAGGATACAATATCTTCAACCTCCATAGAACAGAGGAACAAAAAACAATGTGTGGCTACATTTATCCACCAGGTGCCCCTTAAATTCAAATTGATTTATTCAATAAAGTCCTTGTAATTGTAATGCCTCATTGTAGAGATTACAAACATGGCCCCTAAACCCCAGGGTCTGAACATACAATTCCACCCACCACAAAACAAAGCATGTTCTATTGATGGTTTACTTGAATACATCACTAATCAATTCCGCACTTCTTGTGATCAGGCGTTTCTGCGAGATTTCAACCTGAACTGGAAAAAAGACAAAGAAGCCTACAAACCCTCTTCAAATCCTTCCTAGTATGCAACAACATATGAAAACATTTCACCTACCCTCCCCACAATAAAGGTTCCACCCAAGGTATGATTGGTCAGACCACTACCTCAGCCATTCAAAAATACTTTAATGCTGAGATGGAAACAGTAAAATCTCGATACCTCAAAATCTGTCTGTGCACTACTTCTACATCACATTAAAGTCACATTGGATGATTAATAATCTGATGTCACGTCATGCTGCAGCAAAGAGACAGCTGCCTTAGAAATTATATATGATCCCCGCCTGTTAGGAATTATCCGATTCCTATGAGGACCAGCCAAGCTCTGGACTCGGATGATATTCCACCAATCTCCCCAAAAGGACTTTCTGAGTGTTTTTATGGTTAGGCAACCTCCTAAATCAAACTGGTTTAGGGAAAGAGGGTTAGAATGATAAAAGAAAGCGAGAGAGAAATACAACACGACAGCAAGGACACATGACAGGATAACTGTAGTGGATGGCATTGTAATATATGATCTCAGAGTTGAGGCATAAGGCTGGCAATAACAAGTGACACAATCCCAATCAATATATATATACAGGTAACACACATGATAGCATACACAGGAAGGGAAGGCAGCTTAGACGTACAGGACACACCTGGAGGCCAAGAAACACCTAGGACAGCCAGGCAAAGTATCTGCAGCAATGACACAAATTTGTCCAAGGATCATGAAAAGCAGGACTCTAACACAGGAAAGGAGGTAAAG
Source organism: Calotriton arnoldi (assembly GCA_963921515.1). Lineage (NCBI taxonomy): Eukaryota > Metazoa > Chordata > Amphibia > Caudata > Salamandridae > Calotriton > Calotriton arnoldi. The sequence goes on from CAWUFW010012148.1 coordinate 9,548, forward strand.
CAACAAGAGACTAGGGAAAATAAAAACCGTGGAAGAGGACAAAACAGCAAATGTGGAAAGAAAACAGTGAAGTGATAAATTAAGTGAGAGCATAGAGCCATATATAAAACAAAGAGAGGGACCCTTTGCAACCAAAGGACTGGGGTTCTCCAAAACTGTAAAATCGTTCGTCCTCTGTCAACACAACCAATATATAACCCAAATACACATTAAAAACACCATCCAATCTCACATAAAAGTGAGATATCACACTCAATTACTCTGGGTGTATTATTTTGTCCAATAGCAAATACCCACCAATAAAATCACATCAATCATAGAAACAATTGTAAAAAAATTCAGTTTATTAATACATATGTGCATAATGAAAGGTGAGAAGCCTGGTTCACAATGACCACTATGGGGCCGATTCTGATGCAGGTTGGAAAAGCTTCCCGACCGAATCGGTTGGGAAATGGTGTCCGACCCACTCGGATCGGGAAAGTCCGACCGGCGGAGTAGGATGCATCCGGATACTTCCAGATACGATTTGGTTGAACTCCCATTGACTTCAATGGGAACATTTGTTCCTAACCGCATCAGAATTGGGCCCTCGGTCGGGAAGACACGTTCCCGATCCGATTTGGAAGGAGCAAATGCCGTTAGGAGGCCTTCCTAACCGCATCAGAATCAGACCCTCGGTCGGGAAGCTTTTCCAACCCGCATCAGAATCGGGCCCTATGTGTGGAATAAACAGAGTGACCTTGGGGGCGAGTTTGACCCATGAAACCTGTTTTTTACATTATATTTTCTTTTTACTATTTCAGTAGAAAGTGGAGAATCCAGTGATTTATATAAGGACTCCCTTTGAAATATTTGAAGATGTTAGTGTGGATGTATACACCATAGGATAACCGAATAGGTAGGTTGTTTGTTTGGAGGATCTGAAACACAGAATTTAAGAATGAGGATAACACTTGTTGAAGTTTGGATGGTATGAAAATGATTGGGTGGGTTTGTCCAATGGTAAACGTTGCACTAATAGAATGTAAATTACAAAATAGACATAAAAAATGTAAACATTTTCTCTTTTTAATGTTGTTCTTATAAAAATGACGTGCATAATAATTTTTAAATATTTAGTGGATTGTATAGATTTATTCTGTGGTGGTTTTTATGTGCAGGTATATTAATGCTCTGTTGTATTGTATATTTTTTTAACTAAGAGAGAGACTTCTAATTATTGTCTTGAAAAAGATGGTTTTATAAATTATACCCATCGAAACGCGTCGACGCCCTAAGATCCATGCAACCTGTGTAATCCGGTGGTCTGCTGATCTTTGATGATTCACGTATAAACAGCGACCCCTGATAGCAATAATATATTAAAAATAACGGGTGTGGAATTTAAATGACAAATTTGAATGTCTTTTAGTTTTATCTGTCTTCTCTTATGCTGCTATTTTTCTCTATTGCTGCTATTTTTTGATTACTGTTTTTGATGAATTGTTGTACTGATTATGGTTTTAATATGTGATGTTTTTAGCAAAAAATGATGATTTTTTAATAACACATTCCTTCCCCTTTTTTTATATACAATCAAAAGACAAAATTCTTTTGTGCACATATGTATTAATAAACTGAATTTTTTTTACAATTGTTTCTATGATTGATGTGATTTTATTGGTGGGTATTTGCTATTGGACAAAATAATACCCCCAGAGTAATTGAGTGTGATATCTCACTTTTATGTGAGATTGGATGGTGTTTTTAATGTGTATTTGGGTTATATATTGGTTGTGTTGACAGAGGACGAACGATTTTACAGTTTTTGAGCATAGAGCCATACAACAATCAGGAAGTTGCTAGTTTTCAGCCCTTTTATAGTAACCAGAAGGTGTTATGCTCTCTCTACTGGCCCTAACCTGGGAGTGTCTGTTCTTGATGCTTGATATCTTTGTATGTGCCAGCTGCCTTTGAACTGGTCCTCTGCAGCCTCCAGTCCATCCTATCGTTTCGTGTATTTCTCAGACATAATTGAATAGTCTTGCACTTGTGTCTCTTTCACTATATGTTTCTCGATGAAATCCTGACACCTCCTGACTACAGACAAAGATGAACCCTGCCGCCTGATAAAACTGACCCTCTCAACTGCCTTTGACAGCATCTCATACAGGATTCAATGGAAGCAACCTTTGCTGAATCTCCTTCTACTAGCCAACTAGTGCCATAAGTTTGTTCATATGGACACCTGCAGGTGTGATGATATGGGCACTACCAAATTCCAGAATATTCCAATTACCTGTGGAGCTCCACCTTGTTTCCCATCATCTTCAACCACTTCATGGAGCCCTGTGGGGATCTACTCACAGATAACACTAAATTTCACCAACACGCCAACAATACACAACTCCACTGAAATACTCCACTGCTCCAGACTTCCAATGCTTCAAGCACTGCCTGCATCTAATCCCGACCAGAATGTCCAGGACCTACCTGAATTTCAAACCCACCAAAATAGAATTTCTATTATTTGCCAAGAGCAACACGCAAGGAATAGTACAAACCTGGCTCAATGGAATAAACATTGATAGACTTTGAACTCCAGCTTTCACCCAATGCCAAGTCGCTTACATTCACACTGAACACCAACCTCACCCTTCAAGAACACAAACTCAAGAAGAAAGAGATGATATTGTACTTTATCTCCTCATAGATAAAAGTGAAACCATTCCTCCTAGAAAGTAACATCAGTACAGCTGTTCAAGCCCTCGTACTCTTGTATCTGGATGGTAGTAATGTCCTGCTCCATAGCCTCCGCCTTACATGCTGCAGCACACCTCATTAAGCGCCTGAAGAAATATGAGCACATCACCCCCACCCTTATAGAAATCCAAAGGTTCCCATTGCAGGCTCACAGCATCTTCAAAACCTGCTTCATTATCTACAGTCTATATCTACAGAGCCATCAGGGCAGGCACACCTGCTTATCCACCTGAAAAGGATACCTTTTCGGGTGGCTCTTGCCAGACACGCAGCCAGGACACCACTTCAGACTAAGAAGTGCAAAACCGAAAAAATACAAGGCAACAGGCATTCCCCACCTATGCACTAAGATCTGAAATGATAGCTCCACCACTCTTAGGACTGCTACAACTCTGCCCCAATTTTGGCAAGAGCTGAAGACTCACCTCTTTAAAGAACATTATATCATGATACAGTAACAATCCACAAACTAGCTACGTCTGTTAGCACATGTTGGCTGTATTTTCTGCCTTTGACTCAGTAAAGTGCTCTGCTGCCAGTCGGCTAGGTTTGCGCTGTATAACTACCACATACATGCAGTAGCGGCTCGTGGTGGGAGTGCTGCGGGGCGGTGGGGCGGGGGAGGAGCAGGATGGGGGGTAGTAAACTACGGCATACGGCCGAACAGAGGTAAGTAAACAAATAAATAAATAAAACGAATTTCGTTGTGCGCGCTGCATCGCATTTGGCAATGCAGCGCGCGCAATGAAATTTGTTTTATTTATTTATTTGTTTACTTACCTCTGTTCGGCCGTATGCAGTAGTTTACTACCCCCCACCCTGCTCCTCCCCCACCCCGCCCCACCGCCCCGCGGCACTCCCTCCACGAGCCGCTACTGCATACATGAAGACATTCATTGACAACACACGTTGGCAAAGCCAGTTGGTCTGACTTTACCATGCTAACGCATGCAAACACAAGCATGCACAAAGGTTCACAGTCTAGTTGTGCTGTTTCTCTAAGAAACCTGTCTCTTTCTGTGTCTCGTATTTCTGAGCCCTGTTTTTTATTCCTCAACCTTGTGGTGATGCAATATTTTATTCCAGAATCTTACGGGGCTGATATCATCCAGCATATTGGGAAATAAAGATGCCTGGACAACTGACTTTGCCATCTTTGTTTTATCTTATTTTCGTTTCTTTGGACACATTTTCATTGGTGATGTTGAATTAGACGTTGCAATAGAAAGGTTTTCGTCTTCATATATAGTTATTTCCTCTCATGCCCTAGAAAAGTAAAACATTACCGAAGCAGGTGTTAACAGATCAACTTGTGCAATTTGAGTGAAAACGTTTTTCACTCATTAGCACTTTTGAAAGAGAATTTGGGTGTCTTACAGTGATTAGGATTGACATTGCCTTTTTTTGAAAGATGTTGAGCATCGCTTCAACTCTGGAATGAAACTCTGTAGAGACAGGGGTGGAAGTCAAAAGGCAATGAGGAATGTGTAATAATGCAATATCATCTCGAATGTAAAATGTTGCAGCAGGCCAGCTGGGAAACCTTCAGCAGTAATTTGCTCTGGAGTCTGAAATTCAATAGTAGCCTTCACATTTGAGCTGCATTGTGGTTTGAGCAAACCTTGTACTCAGCAGATGGGTGTTTACTCGAGGGGGGCAGCACCATTTGTGCGCCAGGGGTGCAGGGTATTAGCGCTGGTATGACGGCCATATTACAGTTTGATTGAAACAGTAATGTTTAAGCAAGTCCTCCATTTGCACTTTGACATTTTATGAATCATACATCACTAGGTTAATTGATTTTCTGAAGCAAAACAAGGCTCCCAGCATAATATGGTGAGAAGGGACTACCAACGAAGCTATGACCGTTGATTGGCCCCTCATTATTTTCGCAGTGGTTTAATAGCCCACACATTAAAAAAGCGGAAATGCAAAACTTTTCAGTTTAGAGACTGATTATTCCGATAAAAGGAGTTTGTGCAAGACGTTTCCTTCTCCATGGGATCAGCATGGCTAAAGGAAGCAAACGAATAAAATGAGTTCCAATCAGGCATTCACAGCGGGTGCGGGGCATCAACAGCGTCCTCATTATACCTGCCCTGAGCGCAGGTTTCTTTCCCATAATTTGCCAGTGTCTGGGCTGCTTCCGGCCAGCTGATTGAGGCAAGTGACCCTACGGCTGCCCTCCTTCAGCGCCTTGTAGTGCAGCGCAGTCTTTTGTGTGATTCAACCGTTGGAAAAAATAGTGCGTAATGCAGGGAACAATGGTTGGAAGGCAAGTTCTTCAAAGCTTGATCCTAATTGGTAGCTGTTCTGTACTAAAGATGGCAGGGAGAGCCTCAGGGTTGCAACAGCACAACAATAGTTTTAAAGCAATATATTTTGCTGCTGCTGTTCTTGTTCCAGCTTAGCAGTGCAGTGCTGCTGGGTGTACAGGGGCTAATGTGGTGCTGCACCTGTTTTTGGGCCACAACATGTTGCATTTATCCTCCAGGCCACACTACAAACAGGAGGACTGCGGCTGCGGTGGAGCCTGAATAAGGGGCTAGGGGATCATATCGGCAGAGATGTCCCACATCTGCTTTAAGTGTTTCACAAATGTAGGCTCACTTATGGGGGTGCCATACCTCTACCCATGTGTTGCACTGTTTTTTGTGCCATAATGTAATATGAAAATGCCACTGAACTACGATCCGCCTGGGGAGCAGCACCGTGGTGTTTGTCAAGTGTTCCATCGACCTGTTTCTATGCAGTATGGTGCCTAAATATTGAGATAGAGAAATTGTGGTGCAGCACAATCGCTTTGGAAATACGGATTTAAAGATATTGTCGGACTAAGGGGCATATTCTCAAGGACACATCGCCGATTTAGCGGCACTTTTCCGCCACGAAAGTGGCAATAAATTTATCGCCCTATTCACAAGTCTGCGCTAACAGCCGACATCGTCAGTTTCCCTGCGATAGCTGGCGCTAAAAACATCGCCAAGGCTGACAGCGACAACTAACGCTAATCATATGCAGAGTAGGCGTTCCCGTGCAAAAACTCACGAAAACACCACTTCGTGATATTTTCAACGACCAGCCAGATCGGCGATGTGGTCCAAAATCAGGCGACAAGGCACGTTAGCAGCAGGGACTTATGACCTGCTTTTTTCTGGTCTTAAGTAGGACGAAAACCTGCAGTGAAAGGAAGCCCAGCCCAGAGCCACATCTGAAGACCAACCGATGCTATGGAGCTACTAATCATGCAGCTTGGAGACCCAAGAGGGCCACAACACCCACCGCCACACCCCCAGGACCACCCCCCCCGGACTGCCAGCGAGGCAGCGCAGAACAAGACAGCGGACGTTCCGAAAATGCACCAGCCTCAGAGACTTAACGCCAGAGGATGTCATTGCCCACTACAGGTTCAAAAGGAAAACCATCCTCCGCATCCTGACCCACATTGTTCACAGGCTGACGGTGCCAACACAGTGGACAACCAACATCCCTCCGCAGACAAAGCTGCTGGCTGTGCTGGACTTGTTGGCCTCTGGTACCTTCCAACCAACAACTGCCAGAGTCGGAGGAGTCTCACAGCCAGCCCTATCAAAGTTCCTCACACCTGTCTTGGATGCCATCATCAGCTTCAAACCCCAGCACCTTCACTTCCCCCACACTGCGCAGGAACAGCTGGAGACCAAGCAAGGCTTCTACGCCATAGCTGGCTTCCCGCACGTGTTGGGGGCAATTGACTGCACACATGTCCTACCTGTGCCGCCTGCCGACACTGCACACAATTACCGCAACAGAAAGCACACGCATTCCATCAATGTGCAGGCAATAGTGGACCACCGGGGACTGTTCACCAATGTCGTCGCCAACTTCCCAGGCAGTGTGCATGATTCCTACATCTTCCGACAGTCCATCATCAACCAGCGCTTTCAGGATGGCACCTATGGAAATGCACTGCTCGTTGGTAAGTACCAATGGAACACACCACACACCTCAACTCCACAATCATACAACTCACAACTGTGGGAATACACACGTAACAAAATCACATACAACATGCCAACCAACATGCCCACCTACCAGACACGACAACACAAGTAACTGTGGTAACAGGGGCCAGACATGTAGACAAACCATTCACAAAGGCATAGCCCCTCTGCCACACAATTGCAGAATGTGGGGAGAGGTGGGAACCAAGAATGTGTGAAGGAGGCAATGGACCCATGAATAAGAATATACACAATGCCAAGTGTGGCGGTGATGTGCTGGACAGTCTTGAGTATGCAGAGCACAGACATGTCCATGTGGACATATACTGCTGGTGTTTGTAGTGTTGTGGACAGTGGACGCAACCATGTTACCTCAGGCAGTGGGGAAGACCTTGGACATGTAGCCATGTCGCCCCCCCTGTAAGCGTAATTGTAGTGGGCTGGGCCGGCGTATGCCAGTCCAGCGTAGGAGTGTGAATAAATAGCCCAGGGCTCTGGGCGTGGTTCACCTCCGGGATGGCCACCAAAGTAACTACTGCGTGTGTCTCTGTGTCTGCCATATCCTGACCATAGGCCTACACACACGTGGCCGATCACCTTCCACAGCCAAATTTACACCGGCGATGAGGTGGCTACGTCACACGCCACCCGGCGCACATCTCGTCATCGCCTGCAGGTGCGTGTCTGCCAGGGCGGCACCCCTCACCCTGCCACGAGGCCGCCGCCATGACCGGTGGTGCCTGCACGATCCTGTGCGCCTGCTGCAACCCAGCCCGCTGGGCCCCAGACCCGTCCGGCGCCGATCGCTGATTGCTCACCCCTGCGCACCCAGGCCTCACAGCTCACCTGCCGCCACTGGCGTGTCTCCAAGAGGGCCCACCACATGCCGGTGCAATCTTCAAGGCCGAGGCCCGCGAGCTTGGCAGCCTCCGCAGCCAATTGCTGGCTTCCGCGCAACAGGCCCCCAGCGCACCCTGCGGCACCGCACCGCGGAGTTCTGTGTGTGCTGACTGCTCCCTCCGGCATACACTGCGGTCCAGCAGGTCTCACACAAATCAAATCCAGTCCTGACCTGCAGGCCTACTGCATCATCGCAGGCTGCACACTCGCTCAGCTCCTCAGGTGGGCCTACCTCAGTGCACCGCAAGTCATCGCCACGTGGCGGTAGGCCCGTGCCGGACACAGTGCCTCAGGTGCCACTACCTCTGTGCACCACAAGTCACCGTCCAGCCTCCAGGCCGACTGCATCATCGCAGGCTGCACACCCGCTCAGCTCCACAGGTGGGCCTACCTCAGTGCCCCGCAAGTCATCGTCCCGTGGGGCTACCCCACAAGTCTGCCTCCAGCAGCCAACAGCATGTCCTCGGCAACGCCACTGGAGCCCTTCACAGTCACGGGGCCACCCACGTCCCAGGCAGGCTGCTGGAAAGCCTGGGCCGAGACTTCTGGACGCCGTACTCCGAAGCGCACGACATCCCAGCGCGGCAGCGGCACACGCGTAGGCGTGTGAGGAGTGTGAAGAAATGGCCCGGGGCTCTGGGCGTGGTTCAGTTCTGGGCTCTGGCCGTGGTTCAGTTCCGGGCTCTGGGCATGGTTCAGTTCCGGGCTGGCCACAAGAGTAACTATGGCGTGTGTCTCTGTTGTAGTGTCGGCACCACCCGGCCCTTAATCGACAATTTTGCAATGTAGCATGCACCCGGAGGGCAGGCTCGCCCGAATGGATAAATAAAGGAGCGCAAGACCGCTCGGGGTCTTGGCTCATACATGCCAACTGTTGTGTGTGTATCTTCATTGCCGCAGCATAAGCCAAAGGCCTAGCCTCAATCGCAGCGCGAGGTCAGCCAGGCCTGAACTCCACATCTGTGTCCGCCCTATCCTTACCATAGGCCTACACACACATGGCTGCCCACCTTCAACGGCCAACATTACAGTGTTGTTGTCAGGCTTGCGGACATGCGCAGACAGGCATGACAGTGGTGTGCCGTAGGAGTGCAAGTGATGCAACCGCGCAGCGCACACAAGTAAATAGGTTCGGGGGAGGGAGGAGCAGCAGTGAGGCTACGTAATACACATTGATACCGCACATTTGCCAGAAGCAATACATGGCAAACATGAATCCCAAAGTCACACAAATCACACACCACAAAACTTGTAAGTCTGCCAACACAGCACACAGAACCACCAATTTACACTACTCTCACTTACCTCTCACAGGTGATCAAGGATATGCACTCTGCCCGTGGATGATTACACCCCTCCGAGCCCCGAACGAATGACTGACAGAATATCGAAGGTGAGAATATCGACCTACAAAAATATCGCAGCAAGAATATCGAAGTCAAGAATATCGACATCCTATCTACATTATGGTAAGTACAAAAATATTGAAAAAAATATATCGTTGTCAAAAATATCGTTATTAAAAATATCGGGTTTTTTTGTTAAAAAAAGTAATGTAAAATAAAGTAAATAATACATATAATTAAAATAAACATAGTTAAAAATATTTTAAAATGTTTAAAAATTATAAATTAAATATATATAATTTATAAATACATTTAATATATACATATAATATATAATATATACACGTACTTATTAATATGTTTTAATAATTATTTTAATAACTTATAAATTAAGAAAATCTTACAAATTATAAATACATCTATACACATAAAACAATAACATAAATAAAAATTAAATAAATATATGTAACAAATTAAAAAAATTAAATTATTTTTAAAATTAATTATATACTACATTAGCTAAAATAATACAAAAAATATTAAATAGTGGAGGGAATAAAATTACTATTCCAACTCCAAACAGTGCAACAGTAGGGTAAATGTTGGATAGCGTAGGTGTTAAAATTACTATTCCCACTCCAATGAGTGCAACAGTAGGGAAGGTGTTGGTTAGCGTAGGGGAAAAATTACTATTCCCACTCCAGGGAGTGCAACAGTAGGGAAAGTGTTGGATAGCGTAGGGGTAAAAATTACTATTCCCACTCCAGTGAGTGCAACAGTAGGGAAAGTGTGGGATAGCGTAGGGGTAAAATTTACTATTCCCACTCCAGTGAGTGCAACAGTAGAGAAAGTATTGGATAGCGGAGGGGTACAAATTACTATTCCCACTCCAATAAGTGCAACAGTAGGGAAAGTGTGGGATAGCGCAGGGGTGAAATTTACTATTCCCACTCCAAAGAGTGCAACAGTAGGGAAAGTGTGGGATAGCGTAGGGGTAAAAATTACTATTCCCACTCCAAAGAGTGCAACAGTAGGGAAAGTGTTGGATAGCGTAGGGGTAAAAATTACTATTCTCACTCCAAAGAGTGCAACAGTAGGGAAAGTGTTGGATAGCGTAGGGGTAAAATTTACTATTCCCACTCCAGAGAGTGCAACAGTAGGGAAAGTGTTGGTTAGCGTAGGGGTAAAAATTACTATTCCCACTCCAGTGAGTGCAACAGTAGGGAAAGTATTGGATAGCGGAGGGGTAAAAATTACTATTCCCACTCCAATGAGTGCAACAGTAGGGAAAGTGTTGGAAAGCGTAGGGGTAAAAATTACTATTCCCACTCCACTGAGTGCAACAGTAGGGAAAGTGTTGGATAGCGTAGGGGTTAAAATTAACATACTTATAATTAAAATAATTTTTATAAATAAATAATGATTTAATTATTAAATAACAATACATTAATTACCAATACCAATAAATAATTAATAAAAAGAATTACCAATTAATAATTAATTAACAATAAATTAATGATAAATACCAATAAATAATAATTATTAAAAATAAATTACCAAATAAAAATTAATTAACAATAAATTATTTTCCAATACCAAAAAATAATTATTATTGAAAAGTAATTACCAATTAATAATTAATTAACAAAAGATTAATGATAAGTACCAATAAATAATAATTAATAAAAATTTATGACCAATTAATAATTATTAAACAATACATTTATTTACAATACCAAAACATAATATTTATTTAACATTAATTACCAAATAATAATTTATTAACAATAATTTATTTATCAATACCCAAAAATAAAATTAATAATTACTTAATTAGAATTAAATTACTTCCCACCCTATTCCCCTATAAACTAACAACCCGCTCCAATAATAAATTAATACACTTAATATAATTATCAATTAATCAATTAATAAAAATTAATTACCAATTAATAATTAATTAACAATACATTAATTAACAATACCAATAAATAAAAATAAATAATTACTTAATTACAATTAAAATACTTCCCACCCTATTCCCCTATAAACCCACAACCCGCTACAGAACTAAAACGCTAAATTTAATGAAAATTAATTAATAATTCCTAAAAATTATTAATGAATTTACTATAATTAAATTACTTCCCACCCTATTCCCCTATAAACCCACAACCCGCTACAGTACTAAAACGCATAAATTACTTAAAAAACATTACTAACTTATAAAAAGTTTATACATATATTTAAAAACCAGTACAATACTTAACAAAAATATATAACACATACATATAAAATCCATAATAAAATCCATAACACTAATATAAATATCGATATTAGTAACATCAATTTTTTTGCTATCGATATTACTAACTTCGATATTAACAAAAACGATATTACTTACCTTCAGGTCAATATTCTGGTCGTCGATATTCTTGATTTCGATATTCTGTCCCTACGATATTTGGAACTTGATATTACTGTAGGTCGATATTCTAAACTCGATATTTAGACTGTGCACCACCCCGAACACCCCGGCCCAGAGGCAGTACAATGTGGCCAACAAACGCACCAGGGGCATTGTTGAGCGCACATTTGGCGTGTTAAAGTCACGTTTCAGGTGCCTGGACATCACAGGTGGAAGACTTCTGTACAGCCCAGAAATAGTGTGCAAGATGATCATTGCATGTTGTGTATTGCACTACATATGTGTACACACCAATGCCCCATGGATCCGAGTGCCAGATGCACCGGACGATGATGAGGAAGATGAGGCAGGTGGACCACACCCCACTGCAGCTGCAGCAGGAATAGCCCGAAGGAACACAATCATTAACAATTTCTTCGCATGAGCACGTCACATTGTGACTGTCCTTAGCAATCATGGAACAGTACAAAATGACCACATGAACAGCATGTGCTAATAAATTCATTGCAACACACATTCCCTGGCTCGGTCGGAAATCGACTCCATTGCGCAGTACGATTCGTCTGCGACCGAGTCGTACGGAGCGGTTCGGACCCGGAAACGATTCGGTCGGTGATTTTGCGTACTTCGCATCGTACTTGCTCACTCGTACAGATGTACGAGTCGGTCGAAAAGCGTACGATTCGGTCGGGATTCGGCTCTACGAATCAGACTCGGTCGGAATTGTAGGCCTACCAAGCGAGATCGGAATCGGCCCCTAAGTGCTAACAATCTCACAAATAGCAAATAGATGGTGGGTATGTCACCTCTGCACAGAGAGGCTGTTCAGGGTGTCAAGTATTCGGAATGCCATTTCAGGGTGTCAAATGTAGTACGTAATACCACTCATCAGCGTATCACATGTGTACAAAAACATGACATGAAGGCTGTCATAGGTGTTCAAAAAAAGACAACAGGGTGTCATTTGGGGTCAAAAATGAAATTGCGGGTGTCATTTGGGGTCAAATATGAACCACCCTGATGCAGAGATGCACCCTGTGACTCAAGTCCCACAACATGAGCAACATGGATGTAAGGGGGATGGGGGCACAGTGAACACCTCAGCAACATGGGAGATGCACACCAGCCAAAACGCAAGCAGGAATACCTTGCGTGGGACACACCAAGGTGTCCCCTGGACATATGTGCCATGTACAGATCACATGTGTACACGGGCGTCATCCATCAATAGTAGTGAACAGTGTCAGCTAATAGGTGCAAGGTGAGAAGTCACGCGCCTCCTTACAGCTACCTGTACCCATCACTGTCAGACTGCAGCAAAACACCACTGCTACATCAGAGCATGCAAAATTGACCGTGAGGGCACGTACATGGCTGGTAAGGGTCCAACCGTGCCGGAAGGCGAAGTAGTGACATCCCCCACCACCCAAAATCCACATCACATTTCCAATGCAAGCCGATGACAAACTCACATTAGGGATGAAAGCTCCTTTGTCTGAACTAGAAGGCGGTAGCACATCTGCACCTCCGACCTTGGAATTGCATGCGCCCGGCACCCCCTGAGAGATACCATAGCAGCTGATGACGACTCACACACTACGCACCGCGCTATCCAAAGAACAACGTATACACACCCCACACACAGAAGTCCTTAGTCGCAGTTCTCTTGCATGGAATGACCTTCACACTTACGTACAGACCATCCCAGGAGTCCAACCGCTGCACACTCAAATAAATCATTGCTCCGAGCTGTGGCATCCACATAACTTTGACTTTGACTTTTTTACACACAGCCCTATTTCCTACATTGACGTGGGGCTAAGTTGGTAAAATTGCAAAATTGTTGTTTAGGAGCAATGAGGCCACAGCTAGTTCACACATTCCCAGTCATCTCACTGCCTATCTGGGTCACGGTCAAACATGCGCATTGATATCAGTTAACAGTGAGTACCTTTTTTTGGAATCACTGCCCCTACATTCATTTATACTTTCATACTTGCTTGATCATAGACATGACACATCTGTGTGAGTTAGAATGTTTTAATCACATTCGGTGGAGTGTTGAAGCTGGACCATTACATGGCCATGCAAACCCCACTTTACATTGTTGCCCCGTGGAGGGCCAGCCAGAGTCCTTTAGGGATTGACAAGTTCATCGGAAGAGAAAGAGTTCAGTCCGCAGTCTGATTGCTGTGTCATTGGTAACCAAACCAAATATGGCAGTCCATGTCAAGGGCCAAGGTGAGTGTCGCAGAGTGTATCGGGGGACAGTGGAAGGTGTTATTCCAGGGCATGATGCAGAGGGCAGAACCAAGCTGAAACAGGCCACATGGCGGAGATGAATGCTACCGCTTCCTTCTTACCACAAAGGCAGAATCATCCACATCATCGTCCTCTGATGTGTGATGTTCCTCACATGTGGGTGGTGGTGTTTTGTCTGCAGCACTGTGTGGCACTGACACATCAGGGGCCGGAGGTGGAATGTCTGCCGCACTGTGTGGCAGTGACACATCAGGGGCCGGAGGTGGATTGTCTGCCGCACTGTGAGGCACTGACACATCAGGGGGCGGAGATGTGGATGGAGTAGTAGCAGGAGCATTCATCTGCGCCAGGCCTTGTGGCAGCAATGCCATGATGAGGATCTGCAGCGCATGGAAGATCCCAGCTACATCTCGCTGGTGTGCAGCCATGGCAGCCATTCTTTCCGCCTGCATCCGCTCCATGTTCTCCATGAGCCTCCGCATGTGTCCCAACTCCCGGCTGACATCGCTGGAGCCACTCTGACTAGACAGTTGTTCTTGTCTCAGAGTCATGACTCCAGCGATGTCAGCCATGGCTTGTTGGAGAGCATGGAGCGGACTGTGGGTGTCCGTTAGGGACTGTAAGTGGTCCCTGATGGGACTTAGACACCCACGTATGGCATCTAGTTTGGCTGCTATGAGGTCGAACCCCACCCGCACCTGATCAGCCATCTCCTTCTGGCCCTCTAACACACGGCGTTGGAATGCCATGAGTTGGTCGTGGGGGTCCTGGGAGACAGCCGTGGTGGTGGGTGCTTCCTGCTGTGTGGTCTGTGCAGGGGGTGGGGTCTCCTCGATGCAGCTGGGCTGCCCTGCTCCTCGGGGTGGGGTGCTGAGGGTGTCCATGAGCTGTTGGAGGGCGTCGGTGTCGATGGTGTGGAGGTCCTCTTCATCATCAGTGAAGAGATGTACGGTCTGCTCTGCAGGAGGTGTTGATTCTCCCTCTGCAATGTGAAGGGGAGATGCAGTTTAACAGTGTGTTCCATGTATGTTCACGCATTGGACAAGTATACGAACAGACTGCATGACAAAATGTACATTGTGACCGTTTGGGAGGAGATGCCTATTTGATGCATGGCAGTGGACATTTCTACACCATCAGGGATGTGGGGTTGTACTTGTACATTATCATCTCACAGTTTCATGCTATGCCAAATGTGATTGGCCAGTTTCTACACACAAGCAGCAGCAGTTGTGTCCTCTGTTCTGTTGTGGAAGTGTTGCAGTTTGTACCACATTGTTGTCTATGTTGATGTGCTCTGATTCTTATGTGTGTGTGCTGCATTGTGGGAGAGTCGCCCCTCCGGCCCTGATTTTGCTGGCCCTTATCCCTTTCAGGCGGTGTGCCTTTTACTTCTGTACTTATACAGTGCTGAGATGTTGCAGACTTGGGTAAATTGGGCTCTTGGTGGGAGTTGAGACTCTTGGGCATGGTTTATCCGCAGATGTCTTGTTGACGTCAGGGGTTGTTTGTGCACGTGGATGTGTCAGAGTGTGACCTGCTCCTTTACGGATGTGGTCCACACTCAGCCACCTCAGTGTCGTGGCGTGCACCATGTCATGATAATTGTACTGCAGCCATGCTAATCGTCATGCAGTGTCACTTGCATTGTCAGTGTGGCTCACGGACCCGCAGCTTTGCTGGGTTCAACATATGTGCATGGGTTTGTTGTGAGATTAGTGATGTGTGGGGAGGGCCCCCTCTGTGCACATTGTCGACGGGGGCCTACTTGCTGTTTCTATGTGTGCTGCAGTATGCCAAGGAGATCAGGGACATGATCCAGAGTCATTGTGGGTGTGCACTGTGCTATACTTGATTGTGCATGTGTGCCATTGTGCCCATCTCCCCCCGTCCCCGCGTCCCTGGTCGTTACTCACCCTGTTGCTGTTGGGTCAGGTCATGTTGAGCAGTGTCCGGTCCCACAACTCCTGCCACCGTCTCCCCACTGATGACTGTGAACACCATTTCCTCCATCTCATCCAGCTCCTGCTGGGGCGCTGGACTCCCACCTCCAGTCTGCATTGCTGCTTTCCGGTTGTTGGCGAGTTTCAGCTTGGTTTTGCGCTTCACATCATTCCAGCGCTTCTTGCAGTCGTCCACTTCCCTTCTCTTCACTCCGACTGCATTCCCCTTGGCCAAGATGGACTGCCATATTGCATTTTTAGTTGCCAATGACACAGTGGAGGTGATGAACAGTTGTTGGTGGTGTTCTATCACCTTTGTAATCAGGATCTTGTTTTCCTGCGGACTGAATCGCGGGTTCCTCTTCTTCTTCTCCTTGCCCTTCTCCTTCCCCGAGGTCCTTGGCTGGTCCTCCGGGGGGTTTGTGGGGTTCTGGTTGGCCTCTGTAGTTGCTCCAGCTTCCTCCATGGTGTTTCTCAGTTGTTTGTGTTTTTTTTTGCAGCTTTTATGGTGATTTTTCCCGCCTGACGTGGGAATAGCAAGCCTGGCGCTGCTTATCGCTGATGTTTTTATCGCTGTTGGGCCCATTGCCACTTTTTGCACGTTCGGGTTTGCTTTTTTATCGCCGTCCCGGTAATTTTAACGCGAATATTTGACGCGTTATCGAGACACTATCGCCTGTTGCCGGCATGTTGAGAATACGCCGTTAACACGGCGTTAGTTTCCCGCGATAGAGGACGTTATGTAAAGTTGCGTTAACCTAGGTTGGCGATGATTATCGCCCGTTCTTGAGAATATCCCCCTAAATATCTTGGGTAAACATATTGCTTTTTTGCATTTTGGTTAATACATTTCTTAATTTTTAATAGATTGTTTGCGAAAATTTTGGGGTGTTGAATATAGTTTGGAATAATATCCTAATGCTTTTGCTTATTGGTAAACTTTCCTTTTATGGTACATATTTTGAATGTTTTATTATTATTTTTTATTTCAGGTATTTGGGTGATATAGGGGAATAGGGTGGCAGTGTAAGCAATTTGGGGAGCACAAGCATAATAAATATTTTTGGGGTGGGTATAAGTTGTAGTTTCAGTCGATTTATTTATTTTGTTTATTTAAAAGGCTTTTATACCTCACATCTAGGCCCTAGAACATCGGACCGCTTTACACATACCCTGCACAACTTGCACAATATTCAAATAAACATAAAGTTAGAGAAAAGAGTGCTGTGTAAATTAGAGGAAGACAATAGAACAAATAGAAAACTCATGAACAACTGACAAACTAGTGAAATTACTAGTCCTCAAACTTGCGAAAAATTCACACTGTCACTCTCTAGGTATGATCTAAACCACTCCAGAACTCCTTTTGAAGCCCATGCTGTCATTTATTGTGTATATTTCACAATTGAGAGTGTCAAATGCTGCTGAGAGGTTGATTAGAATAAGCAGGCTCAAGTATGACTGTGCCTGATTCGGAAAGCATCATCTGTTATTTGCATGATGTCTGTTGTCATTATCCGTTGTCACATGGGTTAGTGTGGCTAATAATTTATTGCAAGTAAATTATACAATTCTTTAGGGGAGGGGTCCAGGTGTTAAAAATAAAATAGGTTGAAGGAATTTATTTTTATGAAACTAAGGGGCCCATTACGATGGCGGGCGGAAGCACTACCGCCGTGCTGGCGGATGCAAAAACCACCAGTTACCGCCGGCACGCAGCAGTCCACACGCCCGCCCAATTACGATGCGAAAAGCAGGCCAAACACCGCCGGCAAGCCAGCAACACCGTCCGCCATCAAAGTGCGCCCGTTCACGTAGCGGCGCAGCACAACTGACACACACCGTCCGACGAAACACGTCCCGCCCGGCGCATAAATTACGATGCCGCAAACAAACGGCTCCCACGGCAAAGAGACACCGCACGTGAAAGAGAGGCGGAAACACGGACGCCGAGCACGGACAACGAAGAAGCGGCACCCCGGGCATGAATCCAGCACTGCAGGCCCTTCCCATGCTTCTGCTGATGCACCACCAAGGATGCAACGTACCGCGGAGACGCAGGTAGGCACACACACAACAAGTGCACGCAAACAGCGCACACAGTGCAAGGGCGGATAAAGCGGACAACCCCCACCAGCGCGTGCACATTACACATCCACCATTGCATCCACATATGACACACAGGCCAAATCCTAACATCGCGGAACACATGTGTACACACCACCTGGGACTAGGAACCAACCACCCCGTCACGGCCCCAAAGCGCCCGATGACGCCGCCACACATGCGCACAACGCAGAGGCCAACCGCAGCGCCATGCATGCGTCGCACACAGACACAGGGACACAACCAAGCAGCACACACACCAGCCCCACCCCGAACGCACATGACACGTGACAGGCCGGCCACAGACATGTCCCCAACGCCCAATTCACGGACAACACCCAACGCCACACAACCGACGCACACATGTCAGTTAAGTCACGCAACAGCAGGACACACCCCAGTGTAACAAACATGGCGAAGCACACAGCGGCGGCAACACCAACTAGGAGAAGCAGGGCCCCTTCGGGAAGAGGAACGCCAGTACCACACTGAAAAACCCATACCACCCTGCACATATGAACAAGACACATGAAACGGAACACCAAAGAGCCCGGGGACCGACAACAGGTGGCCCAAGAATTACATCCACACACAAGGCCCAACGCAGAGCGGAAAGGCAGCCTGCCGCCCACACAAGGGAGAGCAGACAGCACTGAATGACCTTCCATTCCAACACCGAAACCACAGCCCTACGACAGAAGCCGGTGAATACAGCCATTGTCCAAGAATAGACCAACACAGGCATGCCGAGGAGACCGACCACACGGCAGATAGCGCATATCACAGAAGCACACAACGGACGGGGAAGAAAGAAGAAAACACTCCCCCATGTCGGCCACATGCAAGTTAATTGGAAGGAGTCACACAGCACCGACCTTGAACTGTCTGAGAAGCATGTGGGAAGAGGGCCCGTGTCCTCCAAACAAGCCAACAGAACACAAGTCCTGTCTCCCCACGACTACACAGAGCTCACAGCAACCCCGGAGCGTGCACATTGCAGACTGCACACAAAGCCGGAGCACGCCACCTCTACGAACCGCTGCGAAATGGCAACCGCAACACACCTACCCAACTACGCCGAAGAGCTCAAGCTGTACCAAACCAGCACGATACATACATTGGGATGCGATCTCCTGTCCCTGCTGAACGTAAGTTACCGACTGACTTACCGCATCACATTGTTCAGCTGCGTCATGCCCGTCTTCTACTGTCGGAGGTGTCCCTACCAGCATCCCGTCGAGATATGCCTCTCCAACCCGGCATGTCTGAAGGCGGACCTGCTACCACTACTCCTCCCTCTGGACGCACACGACAGGGCCTGCTCTGCCTATGGGGGCATGGCGTATGTGGCCAACATCGCACCGCGCACTGAAATGGAACCACTGTGCCTCCACACGACGGATCATCGAGAACAGCTACATCGAATGTCACCCAGCATGCCCCATCATGGTCCTCCAAGGGACAACCTACGAACAACACCTTGACAGCCACCATCCGCTTCATTGGCTGGCAAACATGTACACCACCAATGACATGGAAGCCCTGCTGGACGGCATCGCATACCTGACAACCTGTAAATACGTCGGACCACAACGCAGGTTCCCCGAGTGACCTATGAAGTCCAACCCCGCACCCATGCTCAGCTTCCGCACGGACTGGCCAGTCACCACCACAACAGCCATACCAAACGACCGGCAACTGTAACCACACCATCAACGACATCGCCATGACATCGGATATGACCGGGACATGCACACTGTTCCCCATCACATCCAGGAACACCGCATGCATCGTGGGAGGCAGTGGCATGGGCTCTGTGCATCGCACCCACATGGACGGAACTGCACGAACAACCAGGACACGACATGGATCCAGCGCCCATGGACACACACACCGCTCAGTGGACATGAATAGGTCGCCTGGAGTCTGTGGGTGCTGCACCCTCCCACCCCCGCCCCGGGAAACCCATACCAGGACCTTTGCATGGACGACAAGTGCATACAACAACAACACGACCCCAGTGACTGTGACATGTCCAGTAACCACCACAGTGCAACAACAAGTGGCACGCCGCTGCATGCACGCAAGCACATGCCCTGATGTCATCTCACATGCACGCGTGCATGAGGAACAACCGCAGCAAACCTGTCACATGGAACTGAGATGGACTGTGCCCATGATGCCGAGCGGTCTGGTAGGCTACATGTATACCGTCTGTGTCAAAGTCCGCAGCTCCGCAGCCATACGTAAATGTACATTAGCACAGCCTTGGCCAAGCAGATGTAACCCCACACCCTATCCCATTTGTAATCATGCTCAGTATATCCTCAACATGTATCCCGCTGCCAGTAGTGTCCACTATACTGCATCACAGAGGACAGAAGACTCAATATAATGTTTGAAACCAGAACTGTCTCCGCTGACTCATTTCACAAGTACGAATGAGAGAGGATGAGAGTATGTGAAGTACACGGCAGTCGTGACATGACCATGTAGTCCACTGGTATTGGATGTCAACGCAAATGAGTAGCACTACTGTGGAAGACACACATGTGTCGTGTGAAGTCGTATGGACGCAGTGCTCAGGTGGGTGGGTGCGACGGGTAGATGCGCACATGCCAAGTTGGAGCACGCCGTGTTGGGAGGGGTCATGAACAGTACACCACCGCTTCCCTGGGCATTGTGAGAGGACACCTGTCGGGGGGAGTGAACACGTGTGTGCACAGCAGCCGGGCACACGTACAAAGCGGTACCAGACGCACCTCAGCCCACCCTCTGTGGACAAGCTGGATCCTGTTGTGCGCCCGCCATGCCCCTTGACAAGGCACACACAGCCCCAGTCGACCAGGTGTAACCCCAACATAGTCAATCCACACAGGCGATACAGGGCACGGGATGGCAGTGGAGCATGGTGTGTGAGAGGTCTCCTCGCGCTCCTCCTGGTCATATCACGCAGGCAATAGAACCTCAACGTCCAGCATGGCAAAAAGTCAAATGGAAGTGTAGGGGGACGCACCACAGCACGAGCAGCACTGACGTCACGGGAGGTGGCTCGCACCATCCCATCCATTGCCCATCATACCAACCACGCCACATGCCATTGCGACTAAGTGCAAGCGCGTGCGCCACCACCCCTGAGCCCTCCCCAGAGAGGCCAAAGAGTGAATGTGTGGGCCATCAGCCACAGACGGACGCGGCCTGGCCGCAAGGGCAGCCACAGCCACTGGGTGTCGCAGGTGGCGGATCCGGAAGGCGAAGACTGTGATGCATAGTCCATGCAGGCCGGGTCTCCATTTGGGGCACCACGCAGGTGGACGGCGTCCCGCCACACATCATACCCTGAGACAGCCCACTCGTGCAACTGGACCCACACATGCACTCCTTGCCCTCTCTGGTGCAAGCTTGGGGCTGCCTGTGCAAGCGCTAGCCTCGCAGGTGAGCATGCATATTGGGGGGCGAGGGGAGGACATGAGGGCTGGGGCGAAGATGACTGTATCTCTGTCAGTTAGTACAAGGGATGACCCAGATGTGGAAAGGAAGAGACGTGTCCCGTGTGTACTGCAACTAGTCGCCAATCCAACTACCCCCATGTCCGGAATGTAAGCCCGCACCTAGGCCCGCCCATCCGCCACATCGAACATACCACCAGCACGACAACCTTCCCATTCGAAACACTGACTGGGGGTGGCGACCAGTGAACAATCATGTGTAGCCTACCCACGCGTACATGTGGGCCCTCCATGATCCATGTCACCTGCGGCAAAGACATGACATGCGCAATGAGGGAAGTGAGGAGAGCTGTCCGCCCCACGCGCAGAAGGTGCATCAGCTCCACAGACCCAGCAGCGAGTCCAGCAGGGGTCACATGTGCAGGGGCAGCTGTGCCTGGTGTGAAGGCACATGCATATGGACAGCACATCGACCAATGTGTAGTCTGCCCACATCCACAGTCCATCATCATGCGGACATAGGAATTGAACACAGGGCAACACATCTTAGCTGGTGCACCCACCGTGACCAACAATGCGCAATCATCGACGTACCCGCCCTGTGCATGGCCCCCACCCAACGGAGGCACATCCAGTGCCACCATCCCACACACACAAGCCTTCCACGGAACATGCTGTGTCCAATGGTCAGTACAGAGTCAGCGCCCATCTGGTGGATCCTGAACAGGAGACACATGCACACACATGCCAGCTCCCACTATGTACGACTGCCACCTGGCACGTGCAATGTAACCTCTCACCTGTGACGTGTGACTGCAAGCACACAGCCGTCTTGGCATGGGGCTGTCAATGTGGACACCAGTCAATGTTTCGGGAGCTGTGATCCGTACAGTGCTGTACATAGGGTGCAGTGCTGACACCTACTACTGTCTCATATCCCCTCGTGCCACAGGTCCCACTTGTATTGGCCGCTCAGCCCGTGCCCACATCGTCGTCGTCGTGTGCCATACTCATCCAGCCTCGGAAGCAGTTCCATGCTCAGCAGACATTCATGTTGCCGTGGCGTTGCCGCTTGATGAATATGCAGTCAGTCCCCATCAGCACGCCCCGCAAGTCATTGGGGCCTAGATCCCCATGTGCATGCACATGGCAGTGGTATGTCTCACTTGCCATTGCCATTGTTGGGAGACCTGTGTAAGTGTATTGTGGCCGTGCCGTCCCAGCTTGACAGCTGGGCTGTGGCCCATGTGCTTGCTCAGTCATGTCAGTGATGTGTATGCGAAATTGCTATGTGCCGTGTTGCTTTGACATGTGTCCTCTGCCATTTAACCCAGGCGGAGACCGAACATTGACCGCCCATACCAATTGCTGGCGGACATGGACGATACAGAGGTAATCAGGAAGTTTCGGCTGGACAGGCCAACTCTGCATCGACTGTGTGCCATGTTAGAGCCCCATCTCCGTCCCCGCAGGGTGTATCCGACTGCTGTCACCCCCACGGCTAAGGTGATGGCCGCCATGCATTTCTTCGCCACTGGGTCATTCCAGCACACAGTGGGCAGTGGAGGAGGGATGTCCCAGCCCATGTTCAGCAAGGTGCTGAGGGATGTACTGGCAGCCATGATGCTGTACCGGAACAGGTACATCAGATTCCACAGGGCTCGTGAATTGGCGGCAGTGAAGAGTGCATTCTATGCCCTTGGCAGAATCCCACACGTCGTGGGAGCCATTGACTGCACACATGTCGGCCTTGTTCCACCACAGGCCACTGAGCACCTGTACCGCAACAGGAAGCACACGCACTCCCTGAATGTGCAAGTGGTGTGCCTTGCGGACATGGTGATCACCCACGTGTGTGCAAAGTTTCCAGGCTCGGCCCATGACGCACACATAATGCGCAACAGCATCTTGCCACGACTGATGGCCAATCTGCAACAGGATCGTGGCTGTATTGTCGGTGAGTATGTGGAGTGGTGTAGCGTGCTGGTTGTGCGATGCTGTCCCCTGTCCAGTTGGAATAGCAACGGTTCTCTGTGTCCCTCACACCCAGGTGACTCTGCGTATCCGAATGGGGCATGGCTGCTCAGTCCATTGAGGAATCCTCGCACCCCAGCAGACGATCGATACAATGAGGCACATGGGAGGACCAGACGTGTGGTCGAGCGTACCTTTGGCCTCCTCAAGTCCAGGTTCAGGTGCCTGGACCGCACCGGGGTGCACTGGCGTACTCCCCACAGAAGGTGTGCCAGATAGTGGTGGCGTGCTGCATGCTGCACAATCTGGCCATTCGGAAGCAGATCCCCCTCATTGTGGATGACGGAGATCAACCAGGGCCCCAGCCCGCAGACCAGGACAGCTCGAGTGAGGTGGACAGCGGAGAGGAGGAAGCTGGGAATGTGCGCCAGCAGCTCATCGCCCGCTACTTCACTTGACGGTGAGTGTCCATGTACGACGGATGATGTGTCTGTATCTATGCAGGTGTGTGTGTGCTGTGTCAGGGTGGCCGTATGTTCACTGCGTGCAGTGTGTCAACGCTCCATGGCCAGGGTAGTATGCCACTGTTGGTGACTGTGGCATTGTGCCCTATTGCTCTGTGCGATGTGTGTACATTGCTTGTAGTTGTTGACATGTACTGTGTGATGGGTGTGTGACACACTCATTGAATGTGCTCCTGTTCTGTCTCCCACCCCTAGGTCCCTACAGGCTCCTCCGGATTCCATTTCCATGCCACGCATCAGGTGCCTTTCCGCCCAAGGTGGCCGTTGTATTCCGTACAATAAAGACACAGGGCACAAACAGCAGTTAGTGAAAAGGTGCATTTATTACAAACTGTGACATGTGATTGTGTGTAAGGTGATGACAAAAGTGGTGCGTGCAGTGACAATGAGCTGTCGGTCATGGCTGCGTGATGATCAGGGTGTACCCACTGGTTCTATGTCCATAGTCCAACACACACATGCCATCCAGATGGCTGTGTGGAGTGGGATCGTAGAGCAAGTCAATGCAGTGGCTGGTCAAGGAAGGCTGGCGGAAGGCTGGCTGGCTGCCTCACTTGCGACTGGAGCGTGCGAAGTCCTCCCGGGAGATCTGTTTCCTCTTCGGACGGCCCCTTCCACGTTTGGGAGGGGGTGTGTGGTGGCGACCTGCTGGTGGTGGGTGAGGTGTGCTCACTGGCTGTGGACGCAGGGAAGTGGACACTGCTGCCCGACCCTGCGCCCTAGCAGGTGGTGGCGGAGGTGGTGTTGCTGGCCTTGCCTGTGACCCCACCGCCACCACCAGCTGGCCCATGAGGTCCACGAGTTGGTCCATACGGGACACGAATTGGCCCATATGGGCGTCCATGGACCTCAGCACCCCCAGCACCTCCCGCGTGTCAGTAGCAGACCTGGCCCATTGTCCTTGGGCCTCTTCATAGGCCCCAAGGACTCTGTCCATTTGAGGCAGGGCATGGCTCCCAGGGGAGGCTGGCGTTTCCCTGACCCTGCTCCTCCTACCAGTCCTGCTGCCACCGGCCTGCCCACTAGCCACATTGCTCACCACGGTCCTCGCTGTGGCTCCCAGGGTGGATCCAGTCGGCCGGGCCACCACCTGCGCTGGGGCTGGTGCCAGCGAAGACGTGGTGGTGGTGGAGGCGGTGGTGGTCGGTGCGGCGATGGTGGCGGTTGCGGCAGTGGTAGTGGCCGCAATGACCGTGGGTGTGGCCGCAACGACAGTGGCAGCAGGGGACTGGGACTGTTCAGCATCCCTGGATGATGGGTTGGTGGGTAGGAGGGGTCCTGGGAGCGGCTGGGCCCTGCCACGCCAGATGGGCCAGCTTGGTGGTCCGTGTCCGAAGAGGTGGACAGATCCTCCAGATCCGTGTGTCCTCGTTGGGGGCTTGTAGGCTGGCTGTGCTGGCTGCTGTCTCCATCCCCAGCGTCCAGCAGTTCGTCACCTGTGTAGAAAATGAGATTTGTTATTGTGTTGCACCTGGCGAAGTATGTATTAGTCGTCTGACATTGGCAGTTCGTGCAATCTCGTACATGGGTTTCCCGGAGGCGAGTGTGTGGCTGTGGCATCTGTAGGTGTGTGTGCTAGGCAATGGGACTGTGTGCTGTGCACATGTGGCATGGGACGGATTGGCCATGCCGATGGGTGTGTTGCTTTGCCCCTACTCATTGTGACTCTGGTGTATGCGGGCTCCTGGCCCATCCTGGGTCTGGTTTGTACTTTGCTTTTGGAGTTCAAATGGAGCGCTTAGGAACGCATATGGCAACATGGGGGCCATGCCCCAGATTCGCATTTGGGATGGAATATGCTTTTGGGGTTCAAATGGAACAGCTTAGGAACGCATATGGCAACATGGGGGCCATGCCCCAGATTCGCATTTGGGAGGGTATATGCTTTTGGGGTACATGCTGTGAGCCATGGGTGCCGAACGTGACATGTGTTGTGGCAGCATGACAGTGCATGGTCTGAGGTGTGTGCATGCCTGACATGCCCTGCATATTTGCTGTCTGTTGTGGTTACTGGACATGGCATTGGACGCATCGTTATGAGTGAGTGATAGTTGTGTGCCAGCCAACGTATTGCAGTTGTCCCATCTCCTTGGTGTGCGTGCTGCCCTGTGCCATGTGCATCACTGCAGTGCTCGGGGGGTGTGGCCCATGTTGTGTGTTGTTGCTCACAGTGTGTCGTGCGCTTAATTGACTTCTGGCACATGGTTGGTCATGGGCATGTGTCTTAGCGTGACTGCTGTATGTGTGGCAGCTGTGCGGATGACATGCCTTTCATGAGACTGGGGCTGACGGATGGGATGGATGGGATGTTGTATGTGCATGGTGTGTCTGTGTGTTTGATGGGTTCAGTGGTGTTCGTGTGCATTTCTGTTGTTCCGCTCTGTTGCGTCTAGTGTTGTTTGTCTTACATAGGCGTAGTTGTGGGGTGTGTGGTTGACAGGCAGTAGGGGCTACATGGACAGGACTTCAATGGTGTTTCGGTTGTGTGTGATGAGTTGCACAGTGGCTGCCGTGTGGGACTATATTCAGTGTGGCTTGTGCATGCAGACGTGGCTCCTTGGGTGTTGCTATGTCTGTGATGGGTCATGTGGGGTGTGAGTCTGCTGTTCATGTCCGTGTGCACATTGTTCACTTGTTCGTGACGGTGGGCGGTGCTGCATGTTCGTGTGCTACGTGACATGTCCCATGTGTTGGTGGTGTTATGGTCCTCATGCCTCCAGTAATCCAGCCCTGTCCAGTTTCCCACCTGCAAGTTGTTCGGTGCGTGCACTGTACTGGATGCCACATGGCTCTTAGCGGGGGTGCTCCATGTTGCAGGTCTGTGGGGGTGGGGGGTGTAGTGGGTCGTGGGGGTGGCTGTACACCCACTGACACCGATTGCTGTGGACCGTGATGTCTGCCTTTCGGCTGTCGTTGTGCACTGCGGTGGCTGACACGTGGGTGTGGGGTGTGGGGATGCTCCTCCTTGCTGTGCTGTGGGACTGGGGCCTGGTGTGTGTTGTACTTGGGCTGTCCACCGTCCCACCCACTGCACTTTGTGTTCCTGCCACTTACCTGTTACTTGTCAGTTGGTGCAGCTGTGGCGGACACATGGGTGTGGTGGGTGCTCGTTGTAGCGCTTCTGGCATATTTGGGGACCTGTTGGTGGTTACGTGGCTGGCTTAGTGTACACATGTCCCCACGCATCTTACAGTTGTTCGGTTTGGCCTGTGTGTGGTAGTGTCTGTTGCATGTGCGTGTGATGTGTTGTGTATTGTGTGCTGGACATGGGGGTGTTTGTCCCTGGGAGCTGTGGCATGGTGGTTGCGCATGTGTGTACATAGCGGTGTGCTGGTATACATTAGTTTGTACTTACCAGCCTCCACTCCCCCTGCTAATCCGGCGAGGATCTCCGGATGGATTACGACTCGCACCTTCTCCTCCCACGCTTTGAAGGTCTTAAAGAGCGCGGGATTCCCTCCGCCAGTGACGGCAGCCAGCTCTCTGTTTTTGCCCTCCTTCTTCTTGACCAGGCTCTTGACGTCATTCCAACGTTTGTTAATCTCAGTTCTGTTCCTGGGCAGGGTCCCGACTGCATTGACCTGGTCTACGATCCGGGTCCACATTCTGTTTCTGGTGGCTAGTGGTGTGTGCTGGACCATGTTCCCATAGATTTGTGGGTACACCTTGATGATCTCGTCGACCATGACCGTCAGCTCCATGGGCGTGAACTTGGGCATCCTTTGTGGTGCCATGGTGTTTGTGGTGCTGGTGCGGTGTGTGTTGTGTAATGTGCAGGGGTTTGTGGTGCCGGTGTTTGGTGGTGGTGGTGGTGGTGGTTGTGATGTGTGCGTTTCTGTGGTGTGCTGCTGTTCTTGCTGTGTCACTGTGTCCTCTCCTCTCCTCTCTGGTTTGCAATGTAGCAAGGGGTTGTGGTCTGTGGGAGTGCTGCTTTTGTACTCACCTATGTGGGTGTGTCCTCATGGTCTGTTGTTTTCAGGTGTGTTGTGTCTGGGGTTCTGGCCTTTGTATTTTTTGTTTGTCCGGGGGGTGTTTTCGGGATGTGTACTGTGCTTGTGTATTTGTGCGTGCCTTGCTGTGTGGACTTGTTGGCCATGTTGTGTGCTATTGGTTTTGTGTGCGGATGGTTTCTGTGCAGGTACGTGGGCGCCATGGCTTCTGCCGTGTCGATTCTCATCGGCGTTGTTTGCGCTGGCGGGCGGTATATTTGTTGTTTTCCGCGCTCATGGCGGTGCGATCGTAATTTCACGTGCGGTGTGTCGGCCGTGCGTGTTTCCGTCCGTGGCGGGCGGTTTGACTCCGACTTCCGGACGATGGCGGGCGGTATTTTGTATGATTTTCCGCCGATGGCGGTTTTCAGTTTGTGTACTCATAATGGCGTGGTCGGTGTTCAGGCGGTGTGTGCGGGCGGATTTTTGCCGCTTCCATGCCTGGCGGATTTTTTTACGCCGGGTATCGTAATGTGCCCCTAATTTTGGAGTATGTTTATTTTGATGTGTGTGTTATATGTAATTTATCCATTTGTTGTGGGGTTAATAGTGGGAACGGATGGGTAGTGTATTAATCAAATTTAAATTGATATATATATATATTGTAATTTTCTTTAAATATGTGATTCTTGTATATTTTGAGGTTCATGTCTTTTGGGTACTTTTTGATATTAACAGTTTTAAAGGTTTTACGTTTTCTAGAGTTAAAGGGTGGATCGTTTTTAAATGTGATTTATTTAAATATTATTTTTATAGTGTTAAGGTGGGAAGGGAGGATTATTTCATTTTGCAGTGTAAATATTTGAGGGTGATTTCTTTGGCTATATACACTTTGTGGATAGATTTATAATAATTTTAACAACAACGTTTCTGCATTTTGGAGTTAATTTGGGAGTTGTTTGGTTAGTTTGGAGGGTGGAGTTCAGTAATTAATGCACCCCTGGAAAATGATTACAAATATACTTATATGATTATGCACGTACTACAGACAACTTCAGATGTCTGCAGTCAGTTCTATTTTTTCCAATATATAACATACACAATATAGATTTGGGTCAGTTGCTTGCTCATGATCGGATAGGTTTGTTGTCTATCTCAGTTGTCTGCTCTTGATTCAATGGCTTTCCTCTGTTTTCTTGGGTCACACCCAGGAGTATTTGGGCTCACAGTGTTCTGATTGGTAGAGCTGTATCCTTCCAACTTTAAGGGACTGATTTTTTATTTGCCATTTAACACCTGGGAGTTACTTGTATTTCCTTCCTAATGCCACCCCTTGTTTCTCTACCTTTTGCCTACTCACCCCATTCCCTGTTGATTTTTATGAATTCTTTATCTTTTGTTATTTATCATTCTTTTTTCTATTCCTTTTTAGAGAATGACCAATGTTTTCAGAGCCAATCATTTAATTTGCTTGATATTTGAAAATTAAACAAAATATGTGAAAATAACACTGGTTTACTTTGGCAGCACAGTGTGCGCTCCACAGTCTCCATCGCTCATTTGAAAGGCACGCCTGGATTGCGAACAAGACCAGACATCTTACAAAGAAACATCCGAGAGGGACATCTTGAACTGCAGGTAGCACGTTGTTTCATGATCTCGAAAGCTGATAAATAGAAGATATTCAAATAAAACTACGAGGTACTTGCATTGGTGTTGAATTTTCATTTTATACACGATCGATTGAACCTCTTGAATTATCAAGTTACCATTTTGATCAGAAGTCACACGATCTTCCAGAAAAATAAATACACAAATGAAAGATTGTTTATTTACAGACGAATATCAGTAAGGAACGAATCTACAACGAGATGCACTAAACATTATTTGTGAACCACATGTGAATACCGTCCCTGGGCAGTTCAAACATTCTAGGAATGCCAAATACTTGCCTATTGCTAAGAAGTGAAACATAGTAGGAGGTTTGGCATGTCGTAACCTCTCGAAAACTGCCCAGATCATATTTTCGTGCTTTTGTGATCGTCCCAGTAAACAACACGTGTTTATAAAACATCTAAAGGTGACACGGTTATCATGACGACATGGGGCCACAAAGGAGTATAGTTACTAACCCCGGGTGGGTAACTCCGCTCCGCCAGCGGAGTGTGCGGAGTTTTGCCTACTCCGCGCTCCGTTGCGAACGTGGAGTTTAGGCAAAACTCTGACTCCGTGGCGGAGCGGAGTTAGCCGGCCCCTCCACCCTCCCTAATTAATTATAATTTGAAAAAAAGGCACTTACCTGCTGTGGCTGCCTCCTCCTCGCCATGGCCGCTCTCCTTCCTTGTCCTCGCCGTCCATTTCTATTGGAAAACCCTACGTTGTAAGTCTTGCACGTGCGCATGCGCAAGACGTACAACGTAGGGGTTTCCAATAGACAAGGACGGCGAGGACGAGGAAGGAGAGCGGCCATGGCGAGGGGGAGGCAGCCACAGCAGGTAAGTGCCTTTTTAAAAAATTATAATTAATTAGGGAGGGGGAGGGAGCAGAGCGGAGCGGAGTTCCACTGAGTTTTTTTCCAACTCCGTGGAACTCCGCGTAGAGGGACTACGCAAGCTCCGCCCGGGGCTTAATATTTACTAAGATCTTGCACCGAGTTTGCATCCCAAGAGTGACTCAAATCAGTGCAAAATGCTTAGTTAAAATTTACTTTCGAAAGCCACCTAAAAGTAACGCAAAGCAACACCCAGTCGCGGCTCCTGGAGGGAGTGCTGCGGGGCGGTGGGGCGGGACGGGGCGGGGGAGGGGCAGGGTGAGGGGTAGTAAACTCCGGCATATGGCCGAACGGAGTTAAGTACATAAATAAATAAATAAAATGAATTACATTGCGCGCGCCGCATCGCCATTTGGCGTTGCAGCGCGCGCAATGTAATTCGTTTTATTTATTTATTTATTTATTTATGTACTTAACTCCGTTCGGCCGTATGCCAGAGTTTACTACCCCCCACCCTGCCCCTCCCCCACCCCGCCCCACCGCCCCGCAGCACTCCCTCCAGGAGCCGCGACTGGCAACACCTAGCGCTGGTTTGCATTATTTGGCGTCAAGGGAGCGTTCTCTGGGTGGTGCATGGCCGGTCCCATTCAATCATCCATGGTTTGTGAGACAAAACCCTATCTACTAAAGCAAGTAGACAAATGTTGCACCAAAAATGATGCACATTTGATATAAGCACTATCGGGGACAAATGCTTTTATTTCTCCTATCTTTTCTGACTTTGCATGTGTGTTGCACTGTAGAGCACTCATATAATGTAGGAAAAGTTTTAAAGTTAGTCTAAGTATAGAACTTTGCACTGGAAATACAAAACCTATGCTAGACTCACGCAGATAACTTTTCACTATGGTGCAAAAGTGTGTGAGTAGCACTCTGCAGTGTAATAGTGCCCCATAGCTAAGGAGAGAGCTTGTACCATATCTCTGTAGATATGTCTCTGTCCTGCTCTCTCCTTCTCACACAATGTACCATATCTCTGTAGATATGTCACTGTCCTCTCTCTCCCTCTCATGCAACGGAGCACAACATTTTTATGTGCTGTGCTGCATTGCCTGTCATTTTAGTAAACATAACTCCAAGGTTTCGTTTAGAGTTGGTGTCCATCAAACTGCCAGTCAGCTTGCTCTAGTTAGAGTGAGGCGGCATATCATATTTGAGCCCACAGTGCCCTGTTTACCGCGACAATTCCAGTCCATCGCCCCTATTTGGTAAAAGGGTCTGGCACATTTTTTCACTTCGGGGTGATCAGGAAAAACTGCGGGATTTCAGGGTCAATTGGAGTTTGTTTTTGTATAACAAAAAAGTTAGCCGCTCTGAAGGCATAGAGATCTCCACAAGGCAGGAGGAGACATCTAAATATGGTCAGTGATAGCTTGCCTGAGCAGTGGAATTTATTACCACAACTCCTCTGGGGGCGGCACCAAGCAAATCATAAATCAGGCTTAAGGCATCAGGTGACTCCTCAATTTGTTGCCAGAATGTGACCTACTGTGTATTATCAAAAGAATAAATGATGGACGGAATGTTGAACAATTCAAACATTCACCCCCAGTCACAAGGATCTGGGTTTAATCCATCATTTCTTTGCTCTCCATGCCACCCCAGTTTGGACCCAGCCACATACAAATCAGCATTGACCCTGATCCTCATGGGAATAGTCCAGCCCGAACTGCCAAGCCAGGTCCTCCCTGGACCGGAAACAAACATCCTGAGACAGGTTTCTGGGTATCATCCCTCATCAGCGAGGCTAGCCTGAATCCAGTGGCACAGTGAGCAAGGAACCCACTTCTAGGCATACCTTCCCACTTAGAGTGACAAAAGCAAAAAGAACAAATGATGGATGAATGCTGTACAATGCAAACATTCACCCCCAGTCACAAAGATCTGGGATTAAACCATATTTTTTTTTGCTTACCATGCCACACCAGTTTGGACCCAGCCATATACAGATCAGTCTTGACCCTGCTCCTCATGGGAACAGTCCAGCCCGATCTGCCAAGCCAGGTCCTCCCTGGACCGGAAACAAGCATCCTGGGACAGGTTTTGGGGTATCATCCCTCATCAGCAAGGCTAGCTTGAATCCAGTGGCACAGTGAGCACAGGACCCACATCTGGGCTTACTCCTCCCACTTAGGGTGACAAAAGCAAAAAGAACAAATGATGGATGAATGCTGTACACTGCAAACATTCACCCCCAGTCACAGAGATCGGGGTTTAATCCATCATTTATTTGCTCACCACGCCACCCCAATTTGGACCCAGCCATACACAAATCTGCCTTGACCCAGCTCCTCATAGAAACAGTTCAGCCCGAACTGCCAAGGCAGGTCCTCCCATGACCGGATACAAGCATTCTGGGACAGTTTTCAGGGTATCACCCCCTCATCAGCCAGGCTAGCTTGAATCAAGTGGTGCAGTGTGGTGCACATCACTAATCTCACAACAAACCCATGCACATGTGCTGCGGGTCCGTGAGCCACACTGACAATGCAAGTGAAACTGCATGACGATTAGCATGGCTGCAGTACAATTATCATGACATGGTGCACGCCACGACACTGAGGTGGCTGAGTGTGGACCACATCCGTAAAGGAGCAGGTCACACTCTGACACATCCATGTGCACAAACAACCCCTGACGTCAAGTATAACCCCACATCCCTGATGGTGTAGAAATGTCCACTGTCCCGCATCAAATAGGCATCTCCTCCCAAACAGTCACAATGTACATTGTCATGCAGTCTCTTCGTATACTTTTCCAATGCGTGAACATACATGGAACACACTGTTAA
Source organism: Calotriton arnoldi (assembly GCA_963921515.1). Classification (NCBI taxonomy): domain Eukaryota; kingdom Metazoa; phylum Chordata; class Amphibia; order Caudata; family Salamandridae; genus Calotriton; species Calotriton arnoldi. Next base: position 42,479 of record CAWUFW010012148.1, read on the forward strand.
ACTGCATCTCCCCTTCACATTGCAGAGGGAGAATCAACACCTCCTGCAGAGCAGACCGTACATCTCTTCACTGATGATGAAGAGGACCTCCACACCATCGACACCGACGCCCTCCAACAGCTCATAGACACCCTCAGCACCCCACCCCCGGGAGCAGGGCAGCCCAGCTGCATCGAGGAGACCCCACCCCCTGCACAGACCACACAGCAGGAAGCACCCACCACCACAGCTGTCTCCCAGGACCCCCACGACCAACACATGGCATTCCAACGCTGTGTGTTAGAGGGCCAGAAGGAGATGGCTGATCAGGTGCGGGTGGGGTTCGACCTCATAGCAGCCAAACTAGATGCCATACGTGGGTGTCTAAGTCCCAACAGGGACCACTTACAGTCCCTAACGGACACCCACAGTCCGCTCCATGCTCTCCAACAAGCCATGGCTGACATAGCTGGAGTCATGACTCTGAGACAAGAACAACTGTCTAGTCAGAGTGGCTCCAGCGATGTCAGCCGGGAGTTGGTACACATGCGTAGGCTCATGGAGAACATGGAGCGGATGCAGGCGGAAAGAATGGCTGCCACGGCTGCACACCAGCGAGATGTAGCTGGGATCTTCCATGCCCTGCAGATCCTCATCATGGCATTGCTGCCACAAGGCCTGGCACAGATGAATGCTCCTGCTACTACTCCATCCACATCTCCGCCCCCTGATGTGTTAGTGCCTCACAGTGCGGCAGACATTCCACCTCCGGCCCCTGATGTGTCAGTGCCACACAGTGCTGCAGACAAAACACCACCACCCACATGTGAGGAACATCACACATCAGAGGACGATGATGTGAATGATTCTGCCTTTGTGGTAAGAAGGAAGCAGTAGCATTCATCTCCGCCATATGGACTGTTTCAGCTTGGTTCTGCCCTCTGCATCATGCCCTGGAATAACACCTTCCACTGTCCCCCGATACACTCTGTGACACTCACCTTGGCCCTCGACATGGACTGCCATATTTGGTTTGGTTACCAATGATACAGCAATCAGACTGCGGACTGAATTCTTTCTCTTCCGATGAACTTGTCAATCCCTAAAGGACTCTGGCTGGCCCTCCACGGGGCAACAATGTAAAGTGGGGTTTGCATGGCCATGTAATGGTCCAGCTTCAACACTCCACCGAATGTGATTAAAACATTCTAACTCACACAGATGTGTCATGTCTAAGATCAAGCAAGTATGAAAGTATAAATGAATGTAGGGGCAGTGATTCCCAAAAAAGGTACTCACTGTTAACTGATATCAATGCGCATGTTTGACAGTGACCCAGATAGGCAGTGAGATGACTGGGAATGTGTGAACTAGCTGTGGCCTCATTGCTCCTAAACAACAATTTCGCAATTTTACCAACTTAGCCCCACGTCAATGTAGGAATTAGGGCTGTGTGTAAAAAAGTCAAAGTTATGTGGATGCCACAGCTCGGAGCAATGATTTGTTTGAGTGTGCAGCGGTTGGACTCCTGGGATGGTCTGTGCGTAAGTGTGAATGTCATTCCATGCAAGAGAACTGGGAGCAAGGACTTCTGTGTGTGGGGTTTGTATACGTTGTTCTTTGGTTAGCGCAGTGCGTAGTGTGTGAGTCGTCATCAGCTGCTATGGTATCTCTCAGGGGGTGCCGGGGGCATGCAGTTCCAAGGTCAGAGGTGCAGATGTGCTACCGCCTTCTAGTTCAGACAAAGGAGCTTTCATCCCTAATGTGAGTTTGTCATTGGCTTGCATTCTGGAAATGTGATGTGGATTTTGGGTGGTGGGGGATGTCACTGCTTCGCCTTCCGGCACGGTTGGACCCTTACCAGCCATGTACGTGCCCTCACGGTCAATTTTGCATGCTCTGATGTAGCAGTGGTGTTTTGCTGCAGTCTGACACTGATGGGTACAGGTAGCTGTGAGGAGGCGCGTGACTTCTTACCTTGCACCTATTAGCTGACACTGTTCACTACTATTGATCGATGATGTCCGTGTATACATGTGATCTGTACATGGCACATATGTCCAGGGGACACCTTGGTGTGTCCCACGCAAGGTATTCCTGCTTGCTTTATGGTTGGTGTGCATCTCCCATGTTGCTGAGGGGTTCACTGTGCCCCCATCCCCCTTACGTCCATGTTGCTCATGTTGTGGGACTTGAGTCACAGGGTGCTTCTCTGCATCAGGGTGGTTCATATTTGACCCCAAATGACACCTGCAATTTCATTTTTGACCCCAAATGACACCCTGTTGTCTTTTTTTGAACACCTATGACAGCCTTCATGTCATGTTTTTGTACACATGTGATACGCTGATGAGTGGGATTACGTACTACATTTGACACCCTGAAATGGCATTCCGAATACATGACACCCTGAACAGCCTCTCTGTGCAGAGGTGACATTCCCACCATCTATTTGCTATTTGTGAGATTGTTAGCACTTAATGTTGTACTTACACTTGTCAGAGTGATGTGCTAATGCAGAGGACTGACATGCACACAGGGAATGTGTGTTGCAATGAATTTATTAGCACATGCTGTTCATGTGGTCATTTTGTACTGTTCCATGATTGCTAAGGACAGTCACAATGTGACGTGCTCATGCGAAGAAATTGTTAATGATTGTGTTCCTTCGGGCTATTCCTGCTGCAGCTGCAGTGGGGTGTGGTCCACCTGCCTCATCTTCCTCATCATCGTCCGGTGCATCTGGCACTCGGATCCATGGGGCATTGGTGTGTACACATATGTTGTGCAATACACAACATGCAATGATCATCTTGCACACTATTTCTGGGCTGTACAGAAGTCTTCCACCTGTGATGTCCAGGCACCTGAAACGTGACTTTAACATGCCAAATGTGCGCTCAACAATGCCCCTGGTGCGTTTGTGGGCCACATTGTACTGCCTCTGGGCCGGGGTGTTCGGGGATCGGAGGGGTGTCATCATCCACGGGCAGAGTGCATATCCTTGATCACCTGTGAGAGGTAAGTGAGAGTAGTGTAAATTGGTGGTTCTGCATGCTGTGTTGGCAGACTTACAAGTTTTGTGGTGTGTGATTTGTGTGACTTTGGGATTCATGTTTGCCATGTATTGCTTCTGGCAAATGTGCGGGATCAATGTGTATTACGTAGCCTCACAGCTGCTCCTCCCTCCCCCTGAGCCTATTTACTTGTGTGCGCTGCGCGGTTGCATCACTTGCACTCCTACGGCACACCATTGTCATGCCTGTCTGCGCATGTCCACAAGCCTGACGACAACACTGTAATTTTGGCCGTTGAAGGTGGGCGGCCATGTGTGTGTAGGCCTATGGTAAGGATAGGGCGGACACAGATGTGGAGTTCAGGCCTGGCTGAACTCGCGCTGCGATTGAGGCTAAGCCTTTGGCTTATGCTGCGGCAATGAAGATACACACACAACAGTTGGCATGTATGAGCCAAGACCCCGAGCGGTCTTGCGCTCCTTTATTTATCCATTCGGGCGAGCTGCCCTCCGGGTGCATGCTACATTGCAAAATTGTCGATTAAGGGCCGGGTGGCGCCAACACTTTAACAGAGACACACACCATAGTTACTCTTGTGGCCAGCCCGGAACTGAACCACGCCTAGAGCCCGGAACTGAACCATGCCCAGAGCCCAGAACTGAACCATGCCCAGAGCCACGGGCCATTTCTTTACACTCCTCACACGCCTACGCGTGTGCCGCCGCCGCGGCACTGGGATGTCGTGCGCTTTGGATTACGTCTCCAGACGTTCCACCCAGGCTTTCCAGAGGCCTGCCTGGGACGGGGGTGGCCCCGTAACTGTGAAGGGCTCCAGTGGCGTTGCCGAGGACATGCTGTTGGCTGCTGGAGGCGGACTTGTGGGGTAGCCCCACGGGACGATGAGTTGCGGGGCACTGAGGTAGGCCCACCTGAGGAGCTGAGCGGGTGTTCAGCCTGCGATGATGCAGTCGGCCTGGAGGCTGGACGGTGACTTGTGGTGCACAGAGGTAGTGGCACCTGAGGCACTGGTCCAGCACGGGCCTACTGCCACGTGGCGATGACTTGCGGTGCACTGAGGTAGGCCCACCTGAGGAGCTGAGTGGGTGTGCAGCCTGCGATGATGCAGTAGGCCTGCAGGACAGGACTGGATTTGATTTGTGTGAGACCTGCTGGACCGCAGTGTATGCCGGAGGGAGCAGTCAGCACACACAGAACTCCGCGGTGTGGTGCCGCAGGGTGCGCTGGGGGCCTGTTGTGCGGAAGCCAGCGATCGGCTGAGGAGGCTGCCAACCTCATGGACCTCGGCCTTGAAGATTGCACCGGCACGTGGTGGGCCCTCTTGGAGACACGCCGGTGGCGGCAGGTGAGCAGTAAGGCCTGGGTGCGCAGGGGCGGGCAATCAGCGCTGGGCGCCAGACGGGTCTGGGGCCCAGCGGGCTGGGGTGCAGCAGGCGCACAGGATCGCGCAGGCACCACCGGTCACGGCGGCGGCCTTGTGGCAGGGTGAGGGGTGCCGCCCTGGCAGACACGCCCCTGCAGGCGATGACGAGATGTGCGCCGGGTGGCATGTGACGTAGCCACCTCGTCGCCGGTGTAAATTTGGCCGTGGAAGGTGGTCGGCCACGTGTGTGTAGGCCTATGGTCAGGATATGGCGGACACAGAGACACACGCAGTAGTTACTTTGGTGGCCATCCCGGAGGTGAATCACTCCCAGAGCCCCTGGCTATTTATTCACACTCCTACACTGGACTGGCGTACGCCGGCCCAGCCCACTACACTTACGTTTACAGGGGGGGCGACATGGCTACATGTCCAAGGTCTTCCCCACTGCCTGAGGTAACATGGTTGCGTCCACTGTCCACAACAATACATACACCAGCAGTATATATCCACATGGACATGTCTGTGCTCTGCATACTCAAGACTGTCCAGCACATCACCGCCACACTTGGCATTGTGTACATTCTTATTCATGGGTCCATTGCCTCCTTCACACATTCTTGGTTCCCACCTCTCCCCACATTCTGCAATTGTGTGGCAGAGGGGCTATGCCTTTGTGGATGGTTTGTCTACATGTCTGGCCCCTGTTACCACAGTTACTTGTGTTGTCATGTCTGGTAGGTGGGCATGCTGGTTGGCATGTTGTATGTGATTTTGTTACGTGTGCATTCCCACAGTTGTGAGTTGTATGATTGTGGAGTTGAGGTGTGTGGTGTGTTCTGTTGGTACTTACCAACGAGCAGTGCATTTCCATAGGTGCCATCCTGAAAGCGCTGGTTGATGATTGACTGTCGGAAGATGTAGGAATCATGCACACTGCCTGGGAAGTTGGCGACGACATTGGTGAACAGTCCCCGGTGGTCCACTATTGCCTGCACATTGATGGAATGCGTGTGCTTTCTGTTGTGGTAATTGTGTGCAGTGTCGGCAGGGGGCACAGGTAGGACATGTGTGCAGTCAATTGCCCCCAACACGTGTGGGAAGCCAGCTATGGCGTAGAAGCCTTGCTTGGTCTCCAGCTGTTCCTGTGAAGTGTGGGGGACGTGAAGGTGCTGGGGTATGAAGCTGATGATGGCATCCAAGACAGGTGTGAGGAACATTGATAGGGCTGGCTGTGAGACTCCTCCGACTCTGGCAGTTGTTGGTTGGAAGGTACCAGAGGCCAACAAGTGCAGCACAGCCAGCAGCTTTGTCTGCGGAGGGATGTTGGTTGTCCGCTGTGTTGGCACCATCAGCCTGTGGGCAATGTGGGTCAGGATGCGGAGGATGGTTGTCCTTTTGAGCCTGTAGTGGGCAATGACATCCTCTGGCGTTAAGTCTCTGAGGCTGGTGCGTGTTCGGAAGGTCTGCTGTCTTGTTCTGCGCTGCCTCGCTGGCAGTCCGGGGGTGGTGGTCCTGGGGGTGGGGGTGGTCCTGGGGGTGGTGGTGGTGGGTGTTGTGGCCCTCTTGGGTCTCCAAGCTGCATGATTAGTAGCTACATGGCATCTGTTGGTCTTCAGATGTGGCTCTGGGCTGGGCTTCCTTTCACTGCAGGTTTTCGTCCTACTTAAGACCAGAAAAAAGCAGGTTTTAAGTCCCTGCTGCTAACGTGCCTTATCGCCTGTTTTTGGGCCGCATCACCGATCTGGCTGGTCGTTGAGAATATCACGAAGTGGTGTTTTTGTGAGTTTTTGCACGGGAACGCCTACTCTGCATATGATTAGCGTTAGTTGTCGATGTCAGCCTTGGCGATGTTTTTAGCGGCAGCTATCGCAGGGAAACTGAGGATGTCGGCTGGTAGCACAGGCTTGTGAATAGGGCGATAAATCTATCGCCACTTTTGTGGCGGAAAAGTGCCACTAAATCGGCGATGTGTCCTTGAGAATATGCCCCATAGTATATAGCATAGTATATTTTAATGCATGTGTGTGTATGTATATATATTGTTGGAGATATATATATATATATATATATTCCAAATGAGATATTTTTTTCCAAAAATAATCGTCCAGCACTCCCAGGCGGGTTCTATTACTCAGTTCTTTATTTGAACGACAAAAACAACATCTACGCGTTTCAGCAGTCTCAGCTGCCTTGCTCACGATGTCTGAGCGCCAACATTTTTTTCTTAAAATACTCACTTTCAAAGACAAAGAACATTGAAGAGGGACTACGAGAATTAAAGAAAACATTAGCCAGCACGCTTACTCCTGTTACAGCGGCGGCCATATTAGAACATGCAAGGTATATACAAAAAAACACATTACAAGGAAAGTTCCTTTTGTTAAAATTGTTTCTGCTATTAGTAGCATAGAATTTCCATAGAGGATGTTTAAATCCTACTTGTGCTTTGCCTTTCTGAAATTTTATATCTCACAGAGACTCCGAGTCCCTTGTACTTATAATTCAGATATCCGGTCAAATTTCACATATCAGTTTTTCATGAAAGTAATCAAATAAACATCCCATGTTACTATTTTTGCAGCCTCTAATTCCTCAAATTATACGTTCTAAATATATTCCTACAGTTTCAAAGCCAACGGGGAGTAAAAAAGATTATTTTTCAATTAAATATATCGTAAAGTTCTTCAATTATTAAAGTGCAAATACCAAGTGCAAATCAATCGCTAAAAGTGCAAGTGCTTCACCGTATATTATTACATATATTTCATATACTAATTAAAACACAATATACAAAAAACTATATAATTAAAATGTCATTATATATACCAAATTTCTAAAGTGCAAGTGCTTCACAGTATATTTTTCTTCCACATTAAAAAAAGGGAAAACTTATTTCATATACTCAATAGAGAAAAAAACACTTTTTTAAAACACTATTAATATCCTAAAATATCTAAAATCGATATACATGAACTACCCCTTAATTACTTCTTAATCTGTATGAAATAACAGAAGAAGCTGTACATATAAAAAGTTACATCTTAAAAACAATTTTTCTTATGTACAGCAATCATCTAATCCTTTTACATCCCTCTTCCTCAAATTCTTACCATACCAATAAAAACAGAAAAAGTAAAAAAAGTCTCATTTTGTGCAGTTTGTACCCTTACATTCCCTTCCCTCAACAACCTCAGTGTAGACATGTATAAAGGTCCTCATCTACGTTCAATCCATGAGGTTCCTTACTATTAAACTCCAAAATATAATAGGTTTCCAATTTCCTGAGTTCCTTTTCCCTATCTCCTCCTCTCTTTTTACGGGGACTTTCTGCTATACAGCTATACTGTAGGCTGGAGGGATTACTTTGATGATACTTCTCAAAGTGTCTTGCAACCGGGTAAGTTCTATCCTTGTTTAAAATTGCTCTCCTGTGTTGTAAAATCCTTTTATACACTGGTAAAGTTGTACTACCTATATAAACCTTCGGACAGTCATATTGCAATAAGTAGACAACAAAATCAGATCTACAGGTTAAAAAACTTTTGATGAAAATAGTTCTATTAAAAAATGTTTTAAAATTCGTGCCATTCATTCCATGTTGGCACGCTTTACATTTAGAACATTTTTTAAAACCTGGTTTTTGTTGGAGCCAATTCAAGGCTCCACTCTTCCGTTCCTGAAATTCACTTCTCACAATTAAATCTTTCAATGACTTTGATTTCCTATAAGTGATATTAGGCTGTTTATTCACTTGTGGGCCTATCAAAGGGTCACCCTGTACCAGATACCAATGTTTTTTTAAAATGGCTCTGATTTCTTTGTGTTTGGTGTTAAAAGTCATAATAAATCTTGGATTCTCCACATTTTTCTGATCTTTCTCCTTAGTTTTCTCCTTCTTTTTCTGAATTCGTGATGGTTCAAAGAGTACCTTCTGTCTCTCAAGATTCCTGGCTTTCTTAGCTGCACCTTCTATTATGTGTGGTGAGTACCCTCTCTCAGTGAATCTACTCATCATTTCCTGTTCGATTCTCAGATACTCTTCCTGGCTGCTACATGCCCGCCTAGCCCTATAAAATTCCCCAAAGGGAATACTTCGTATCAATGGTGCTGGGTGGGCACTCCCCGCGTGGAGAATAGTATTTCCCGCAGTAGGTTTTCGAAATATAGTGGTCTCAAGTTTTTCCCCTACTGGTTGAATTCTGATATCAAGAAAATCTATGCTGGTTTTACTGAACTGTCCCACAAATTTCAAATTCAACGAGTTCTGGTTCAGATCCACAATGAATTGTTCTATGTCCGTTTCGGTGCCCTGCCACAGCACGAAAACGTCATCTATGAATCTTACCCAAAGTAAAATGTTATCTGACCAATGTTCTAAGGGCGGCCCCCCGAGCACCTGCTCCTCCCACCAGCCTAGATGCAAATTAGCATAGCTGGGGGCGAAGCAGGTGCCCATCGCCGTCCCTTGTTCTTGCCGATAGAGATCATCCCCAAATAAAAATATATTATTCGTCAGACACCACTCCATTAACTCTAAAATCATTCGATTATGTTTCATGAATCTTATTGGTTTTCTATTCAAAAAGTACTCTGCCGCTTTTAAACCATCTACATGACGTATACTCGTATACAACGTGGAGATATCCAATGTCATTAAAATCATGGTGGTAGCATCCCAATGAATATCAAAAATACACTTAAGAAAATCAGTAGAATCCTTGATATGTGAAGTCAATGTTCTAACAATAGGATTTAAAAAATAATCAATATATCTAGATGCATTTTCGAACAAGCTGCCACATGAAGAGATTATGGGTCTACCCGGAGGTGTGGTGGTACTTTTATGCACCTTCGGGAGCATATAAAACACTGGTATTACTGGTTTCTCTTTTTTGATAAATTTGAACTCATCCCAGCTTAACAGTTCATCTTGTTTCCATATTTCGAGTCTGTCAAAAAACAAATCCTTCACTCCTTCATATTCTTTCATGCTAATCTTCTGATAGCATTCATGATTGTTCAATTGGCTCAATGCTTCTTTTTGTATAATTCACGGCCCCATAAAACGACATTACCCCCCTTATCCGAGGGTTTTATCAAGATTCCATCTTCTTTCTGTAATTTTGCCACAGTTTTATGTATTAGAGCTTTTTTCGGATTTATTTGTTTTTTCTTTTGATTTAGCTCATAATATAACAATTTCAAATCTTTCGTTACATTCTCACTAAAAATATCCACATTATCTCTTGGCAACTGTGGTACAAATCTTGACGGTGGCCTGAATGGAGTATAATCCCCACTTTTTAAGCTTAATGCCATCCATTCAGCTTGTTCATTATTTCCTGATATTTCATTCATATTTTCAGAATTATCCATATCCATATTAGTATCATCGGCTAATGTCAAGAGGTCTGTCAGGATAGGTATATCATTAACACTTAAGGTATTTAGTTCATGTTGAGGATCTATTATTGTTTCTTGTCTTTGGGAGCTTTGGGAATGCCGATTATAATGCAACTTTATTAATTTAAGTTTCCGGATGAAACGATACAAATCCATTCTGCAACTTGGATAATTAAAATCATTATTGTCACAAAATAAAAGTCCCAATTCTAGTACCGATTGTTCTTCCGCTGTTAGAATCACAGTACTTAAATTAATAATCGTGTTACTTGTCATCACTTCTTCATTGCATTCTTCACATTGGAGCGCAGAGAACGCTTTGTATGCCATTCTTGTGCTCCTCCTGTATCCCTCACCCCCTCTTCTTTGTTTCCTCTTCCTTGACTCTTTCCTCTTCCACGACCTCTCCCTGAACGATGGTCCGTCTGTTGCTCCAGCAACATAAAACGGAATTCGTCAGTCACAGCAAGTCTTACATCCCTCATACCTCTTCCACCTGATTCCTCTTGTTCTTGTTCTGACCCAGTATCAGAACTGGCTTCACTTTGCGAGTTAATCTGTTGATCTACAGCCCCGCTCTGGATTTTTGCCTTCTTTCAGGATCGAATTTCTTTGCAAAAGTGTAAATTCGCCCTGACTCATAATCCAGACGGTCTCTGAGGAATTTAGTAGCCTTTCTCTCTTTTATCCGTTTTTCATATTTTTCCAGTCTAATTTTAATTTCACCTCTGACTTTGTTCACCCTGATCTTGTCTTCATTTTTATCCAGGGTGTCACTCAATTCTCTCAATTTTATTACCACTTCACATCTTTCCTTTTTCGCGTATTTGACTAAAATGTGAATCATGTTCGTGGAGCTGGTTGCACTATTCTCAGCCCATTCACATAGCATCTCAGACTGTGGGTTCTCATATGTAGGTGTAATCATTATACGCAGCCCCCTTGGGACTCGTCCCACTTGTAAGTACTGATTCAAAGATGCTACCTCCCACCAACGTGAGATTTCCCTTTTCTTCAGTTTCTCGTATTCCTGCAGTTGTCTATGTAAATCATTGCTGTCCTTAGGGGCTACACCACCCCTCTCTCTCAACACAGGTTGAGCAGTTTCCTCAAAAATCTTTAAGGCTTCCTGTTGCCTTGCTGCACATTCTTCGTCATTCATTTTTTCTTCCGGTTTCACCCCTCTGGCGAAATTCCTATTCACTTTCTTTATTGCGACTCCAATATCCCAATTGTCACAATTGCTGAGTCTCAATGTATTAAAATTCCTTCGCCCGACTCCCGCTATCCTGTTCTATAGTTGCCCGCTTTGCCGGAGTTCTGCCGCAAGTCCCGTCTCCCGGTTCCTGTTTCCGCTATCCTCCGATCAGCGGCTCCAGACTCCAGGCTTCCACTCGCGGTCCTTCACTCCCTTACGTTCTGGCAACCCTCGTTCACAGGATAGCAGGGGGCACGCCTGTCTCCGTTCAAAAACTGCAGTTTGGCGATTTGTACTGGCGTGCATCCAAAGCGTCGGTGGTGCTGGCTAAGAAGCGTTACGCCCCGCTTCTAAATATTCCAAATGAGATATTTTTTTTCCAAAAATAATCGTCCAGCACTCCCAGGCGGGTTCAATTACTCAGTTCTTTATTTGAACGACAAAAACAACATCTACGCGTTTCAGCAGTCTCAGCTGCCTTGCTCACAATGTCTGAGCGCCAACATTTGTTTCTTAAAATACTCACTTTCAAAGACAAAGAACATTGAAGAGGGACTACGAGAATTAAAGAAAACATTAGCCAGCACGCTTACTCCTATTACAGCGGCGGCCATATTAGAACATGCAAGGTATATATATATATTTAAAAAATAAAATAAAATATATATATATATATATATGTTCCAGCAACTTGTTGTTTATATATATATATATATATATATATATATATATATATATATATATATATATATATATATATATATATATATATATATATATATATATATATATATATGGTATTTGTATATCACAAACTAGCCCAAAGGGAGCGAAGCACGATGGTGAAAGGCAAAGATACAATAAACGTGTGATTGGCGGGGTACCTGGTTTCTATGAGGAAAATTGCACTGTTCTTTTACTCCATCTTGATTTGGAATTCTTTAAATAAGACTCTCTTCAACTACTGCCTAAATTAGAGTACGCTTGGAGCAGCCCTGGCGGATAAGTTCCAGATAATGAATGCATAGATGGAGAAGGCCTGTCGCTTTGTTTTTTTGGCCTTGTCGACAAACCGCTTTTTTCTGTCTGTCACTCCCAGGAGCATTTCAGTCTCATAGTGTACTGCTTGAATTGCATGGATTTTTCCACTGCTAATGTCAGGCTTTGCATTGCACTGAATGTGAGAGCAGTGGCATCATCAGCCCCCCACTTTAGCAGCTTGAGCAGGGCCCCTCAGAGCACCAAACCGAGTGGAGCTTGTCAGTATGACAGTCAGCTCCAGCTTGGTTCGCTTTTTGCAGTCACTGAGCATTATGGGGGTTGTAGGCCACTGGCCAGTTCCTCTTTAAGGTGGCCTGCCTATTTAGGACTACAACCCCCAGAGGGCATCCAAAGGCTGCCTATCTTTCCAAGAGAGATAGTGATATGCAGATCAATGCACCAAATCCAAGTCTGAGCTTGCATTAGCGGACATCATTCTATTTTGATTGAGGCTGTGTGTAACAGGAGAGCAAAGCGGTAACTGCCTTTCTCTCTCTCCTATCCTCTAATCATGTATGGCTGCTAGAGTGTTTTATCCATATGAGAAGGTTGACCTGTATGCTTCAAACCTACATTTCCTGTATGCTGCTTTCTGTTCTTTCTAAGTATTAAAAGTAAAACTGATTTTTCTACCAGATGTCATTTTTACTTTAATCTTGGTTCTTTCAAAGTAAAAGCACCAAACGTGCAGTTCTTTTTGTCTAAATTATAACTTTTTTATTAACCACTTTTTTTTGTCCATATTGTGAAAACAAGTCACCCAAATGTGGGGTAGTGTTCATCCACCTGGGCACCCAATTTGCCACTTGCCTGTGGCCTCCAGTTCCTGCTTGTTCCAGCCTGATCCAGTGACACCGCCGCTGCACAGGTTTTCCCACCTGGGTTTTCCCACTCACCATTCTCGGCCAGCAGAAGGCCCGTCCACCCCAGGACCTACTTAATGCAGACTGCAGCGCGACCATGCAGTGGGCATGCCAAAGTCGGGCCATAAGCAAGCGCATCTGCACCCGTCCGTATCTGGACTGCATCCAGCCCTCTCGCCACCCACAGATTCTCCATCGCTGAGCTCTACACCCTTGACGCTGCAACAAACACTGCCACCGTGCTGACCCATGCTCCACAGTAGTACCTTTCACCTGCACCCACTGCCACTTCACCTGCCACAGCCTAGCCCCACCTCGAACACACCACAGACACCACCAGAAAAAAAGACCAACTAGCAAGCGCCCTTCTCAGCATCCACTCACTAAGCAAACACACCACCAAGATTTGCGACCTCATCTCTACTCCCACACCCAATGTCCTCTTCCTCACTGAGACCTGGCTCAACCCCACTTCCATGCCTGACATAATCACTGCAATACCCAAAGGATACAAGATCACGCACAGCGGCTGCATCAACAGCTGGCTGAGGGATCGCCATCATACAAAATACAAAAGGAAACCATCCACTGCACCATCACAAATGATGACATCACCCTAGCCATGGAACACCTCAACGTCTGACTACAAACACACAGCAAAACCACCATCAGGGGCACCCTTGCTTACCATCCTCCGGGACCACATCCAGCCTTCTGCAACTTCATCGCTGACTTCATCCCTCCTCACCAAAGACTTCAACAACTACATTTTCCTCTGTGACCTCAACTTCCATCTCGACGACCACAATGACATCAACACTACCAACCTTTCAACAGCATGAACAATATCGGACTCACCCAACATGTCCATGACCCCATGCACACCGCAGGCCACATGCTAGACCCCATCTACACCTCCAGTGACCATATCAGGTGCAGCCACAGCACGCAACTCACCTGGACTGACCACTCCATCATCCACTTCAACATCACCAGCTCACGGACCTCTGCTACTACAGGAGCAAAGTCTCAAGGGACACATGTCTCAATGTCAACACCACCCACCCCATCTCCTCCAACAAACCTAGATCAGAATGTCAGAAACATCAACAATTGGTACACCAACTGCACTAACAGTGTTGCTCCCATCAGCAACAATACCCACAGAAGGTCCACCAAGCAGGCTAGCTGGTGCACTGAAGACCTCAGAACTGCTAAACAACACTGGAAAGGGGATGGAGCACCAGCAAGGGCACAACCGACAAGACTGCCTTCAAGACAGCCCTCACCATCTACCACAGACAGTTTAGAAAAATCAAAGAGAAAGGCCTTACCCTCACGCATGGAATCAAGCTCCAATACCAGCAAAGAAGTCTTCAACATCATCAAAGGATCCTTCAACAACTCAGGGGTATATTCACAAGAACGTGTGATAACTACCGCAAGAGTAGCGTAATGCAACTTTTATTATCGCAGCCCATCGCAGGAAAATAACCCAGTGTCAACGTGGAATTCACAACAAGGCGGTAGCATGCGATAGACACCAGATAGCGCGTCAAATGCCAGCGTGAAAATCAATGCCACGCCGCAAAAATGCGAAACGCGAAAAATCATGCGATGAGGCCAATCGCGGTACAAAAAGTAGCGAACAGCAGCCACAGGCCTGCAAATCCCATGCGTCTGGCGGGAAAATGCACCATAAAACCTACAGAAACAACACACCAGAAACAAGCCAAAGCACGTAGCAACATGGATGCCCCCTGACCCAGCGCAGAGGTCAACGCGAACCCCACAACCCCCACAGACCACCAGCAAGGAACAACTGGGTTGGGGGAAGGCCAAGGAGAAAAGGGAGAGGAAGACGGGGTGCAGACCGCAGGAAAACAAGACCAGCGTCAAGGAGGTGACAGAACACTACCAGCAACTGACCCTCAAGCAGACCACCTGGAATGCAGTCGGAGTGCCGAGGAGGCCAATCCAGGAGGCCAAGAGGCACCGGCAGGATGTGACAACCTAAACCAGGTACAAACCCTCTGCCAACAGGAAGGCAGCAACGGCGACAGGAGGTGGCAGTCCTGCGCCACAGGAGGAGCTGGAGGAAACCCAGGCCACAGTCATCAGTGTGTAGACGGTGCAAGGAGGTGGGAGTACGGACACAGCTCGAGAGGACCTGACACAACATCAACAGGGAGTGTAATGAACAGGGACTGGGTGGACGGGGGGAGATGGGCACAATGGCACACATGCACAACGAGGTGTAGCACACTGCACACCCACAATTATCCAGGATCATGTCCCAGATCCCCTTGGCACACTGCAGCACACACACATAGCAATCACAGCACATACCATGACAATGTTGCACAAAGTGCAACACCCACACTGCAGAACAGGGGACACAACTGGGTCCGCCCAGGCGCAGAAACAGAACAATCACATTGGACAGAGCAGGGAACTGT
The DNA here is from genome assembly GCA_963921515.1 of Calotriton arnoldi. NCBI lineage: Eukaryota > Metazoa > Chordata > Amphibia > Caudata > Salamandridae > Calotriton > Calotriton arnoldi. The sequence continues at coordinate 57,823 of CAWUFW010012148.1, forward strand.
GAGATGCATATCTACGGCTACAACCCCACATCAGCCATGTAGGCCAAATGTACACTGTCCCAACTCCAATAGCCACCACCGCCCAAACAGTCACAATGTACATTGTCACACAGTCTGCATGTCGACAAGAACAAGGCGCCAACACAATGCCAACATGCACCTCCCCTTCACAATGCAGAGGGACAAACAACACCTCCAGCAGGTCAGAACAGACAACCCATCAGTGATGATGGAGACGAACACCACACCTTCGACACCGACGCCCTACAACAGCCCATGGACATCCCACACAACCCACCACCAGGACCAGGGCAGACAAGCTACTCAGAGGAGAACCCAGCCCCTGCAACAGACCACACAGCATGAAGCACCTGCAATCACAGCTGGCTCACAATACTTCACCGACCCACACATGGCACCCCAATGCCAGGTGTTAGAACGCCAAAAGGAGGTGGCCCAACAGGTGCGGGTGTTGCCCAACCCATGGAATGCGAACTAGAGCACATACGTGGGTGTCCAATACCCTTCAGGGACCACCTACACCCCACAAAGGAGACCCACACTGCCATAGAGACACATGCAGATGCACATACCCAGTACAGAACCACGCCCAGGGGCACGCACATATCAGTCACACACCCATGTTGGCTCTGCGTACGACGGCACAGTCCACTCCCCTTACGAATTGAGTTGGTGACGACAAAGCTACATGTCCAGGTCCTAGCCCGCTGCCTGCGTTGACATGTCTGCGTCTGCTGTACACATGTAAGGGCCCCTATGCATACAACAAGACCACAGGGACACATGCACATATCATGTTGAACTGGCTACGGGCACGTGCGCCCGGCCCCTTTATTGGCAGGGCCACATGTACAGTGATGCCTGTGCTGGATGTGTGTGGGGTGAGTATAAGCCAGCCCGCACGGAGTGCTTGGTGCTGGCAACAACCTGAACAGTGGACACCAGTGTAATGGAAACAGAAAACACCAGCATAACAGAATCAACTGCAGAGCAACATGGAGGGAACCGGACTAAGGACAGAGGTCACCCAATATTCAGTCAGGAGGTTCCGTGAGTTGCAGTGCACTGAGGTAGGGGCACCAGAGAAGTGCGCGCTGATGTGAGGGAATTGCTAGGATTGTGTCCCTTCTGGTAAGTCCTGATGCAGATGCAGTGGGGTGTGTTACACCTGCATCAACTTCCTCATCAACGTCCCAGGTCTCCCACACTGCCTGAGGTGACAGTAGTGTCCGCAGTCCACAGCGCAATACACAGTAATAGATCCGGGTGTGTAGCTTGACTACCACCACCAGTCTGCATTCCTGCCTTGGGGCTGTTGCCTCCTGCCCTCCCATTGTCTGTGCCTTTTCCCGTCCGCACACTTGACACATCTTCCTCATCATAGTCCCAGGTCTTCCCCACTGCATGAGGTGACATTGCTGCGCAACCTCACATCAGCACAAAACTCAATCAGTAACGGACAATGGCTTGCGGTGCACTGAGTCACTGGCACCTGGAGTGCTGAGCAGGGTATCAGGCCGATGATGGCATCCACGACAGGTCTGAGCAACTCCGTAGGTCTGTCAGGACCACCGTTTCGACTCTGGCAGATGGCGGTTGGAGGTGGTCCTTGCAGTGGTGGCGTGTGCCTCCTGCGGTGATGCGACGTCCGGGCCGGTCAAGACTAGATGCTATGTGTGGGCCCTGGTGGCCCGCAGTTGAGGCCGGAGGATGCGGACAGCGCAGGGCCACAGACACATGGCGTTGATGACCCCAAGACCATCGCTACAGAGGCCATTCAATGTCTCAGAAGAAGGGGTCCCAGGCCTGAGCAGCACAGAGTTAGTGGCCCCAGATGCACTGTGGCCGGCACAGGCACCCAGCCACGGGACGGTGACTTGCGGTGCAGTCAGATGGGCCATGCAACCTGAGCGGGTCCACATCAATGTCCGAGGTGTATGTTGCGGAGGGTTGCGGGGGACAGTGGAAGGTGTCCTCCAGGGCATGATGTGGAAGGTCTGATGTTATCTGGTAGCAGCAAATGGAGGAGTGGAAAGCGCAACCCTCGTTTTCACCAACAATTCTGTATCAGCTACATGAGGATGAAAACTAGCCCTTAGTCCATAGACTCAAACGCCACCAATGTACGACCAGTGAGTGTCCATGAATGTCGGGGAACACACTTAGTGGCACAGGTGCTGAGAGGGGATGCAGTCTGCGATGATGCCGGTACACAGATGTGAACTCCAACATTGCCAATTCAAGACTCTGTGACCTACTGGACCGCAGTGTAGGCCGGAGGCATTGGTCAGCAGTGGCTCACAGCCACGTGTCGTTGGCACGCAAGGCCCAGAGTTAGTGACACAGTGGCAGTTGACGGTAGTGTTCAATCACCTCCGTAACGATGATCCTGTTCCTCCGGACTGCAACGCGTCATCCTCTTACGCCTCTCTGTGCGTGCGATGATATGTATTCTGCCTTTTGAATTACAGATGTTCAGTTCCAAATCTGTGATCCCACTCGTGCGCAGCATAGGCCGAGGGCAGTGGTCCGCGTAGGCCCACAGACACGTGTGGTTGTGATGCCATGTACAGACTTGTTGGCACCACATCGAAGGGAGTATGGTGAATTGTTCTCTGCCTTAAATGATGTTCACTGCCATGGTGTAATCAAGACTCAGTTCCAAATGTGTGACCTACCTGACCGTGGTGTAGGCCTGAGGCAGCAGTCAGCACGGCCCACTCACCTGGTGTCGCCGGCATAGGTTGGATGGCCCCACCGGCCTGCATTGGACAGGGTTAGTGGCACCACGTGTCGCCGGCTGGTGTTGAACAGGGTTAGTGGCACCACGTGTCGCCGGCTGGCGTTGAACAGGGTTAGTGGTACCACGTGTCGCCGGCTGGTGTTGAACAGGGTTAGTGGCACCACGTGTCGCAAGATGCCCATATGGAACTATGTCTCACTGATCGGGGGGGTCTGGTGCTGTGGCCGCTGGCCCGGATGTGGGGTCACTGTCATTCATGACTCAGGACACAGTTTCACATGTGGGACCTACTGTTCCGAAGAGTAGGCCGAAGGCGGCAGTGGAGTACGTCAACGAAAAGGGAATAAAGCGGGCCTGTGTCGTGGAGGCCGTGTTGGTCTGAGGTGTCTGCCAGGTCGCGGGACTCGGGCTTGGAGCTTGCGCCGGCACGTGGTGGGCCCTCCTTGACACACGCCGGTGTTGGCAGGTGATCAGTGTGGCCTGGCTGCGCAGGGGCGGGCCTGACGGGTTCGTGGTCCAGCTTGCCGGGGTCCGGCAGGCGCACAGCATCGCAGGCAACTACGCTCACGAGGACGGCGTCGGCCTCGTGGCGGGGTTGGTAGGCGCCACCCTGGCAGAGATGTGGGTCTTTCCGGAAGAGGACCACGCCCAGGCCTACGTGCTTTTTATTCACACCCCTACGCTGACGTGGCGTACGCCGGACCATCCCACTCCGGTGACGCTTAGGGGGGGCGTAACACGCAACATTTCCGCGCCGTCCCCCACTGGCTGGGGTGACATGGTGGCGTCCACTGTCCACTACACTGCATACACCAGCGGTGTATGTCGCCATGGATAGGGTTGTGTTCTGCATACTGCGGTGTGTCCAGCACATATCCGCCACTCTTGGCATTGTGTACTTTCCCAATAATGGTTCTACTGCATCCTTCACACATGCCTTGTTGCCACCTCTCCACACATTCGGCTATTATGTGGCTGTGGTGCCATGCCGTTGCTGGCTCATGTTCAGGGCTTGCTCATGTGAACATTGTAAGTTGTTCTGTCGTGTTTGGTGGGTGGGCATGTTGTTGTGCCTGTTGTATGTGATTTTGTGACGTGTGCATTGCAAGAGTTGTGAGTTGCATGGTTGTGGAGTTGAGGTGTGTGGGGTGTTCATTTGGATATTGCCATGGGGCTGTGCATTTCCCTTGTTGGCATCCTGGGAACGCTGGTTGATGATGGACTGTCGGAGGATAAAGGTATCATGCACACTGGCTGTGTATTTGAAGGCGACATTGTTGGAGGTTCCACGGTGTTCTGTTGTTGGCTGCACATTGATGTGAGACGTGTGCTTCCTGTTGAGGTGATTGTGTGCTGTGTCACCAGGGGGCACAGGTAGTACATGTGTGCTGTGGATTGCCCCAACACGTGCGTGCATCCTGCTATGGTGTATGGTCCTTGCTTGGTCTCCAGCGGATTCTGTGCATTGTGTTGTACGTATGGGGACTGGGGTACCAGGGTGATGGTGATGTCCAGGACAGGTGTGGGGGACTTGGATGTGGCTGGCTGTGTGACTCCTCCAACTCTGGCGGGTGTTGTTTGGGGGGTACCAGGGGCCAACAGGTGCAGCCAATCCTGCAGCTTTGTGTGGGGTGGGATGTTGGTTGTCCGCTGTGTTGGTGCCGTAGGCCGGTTAGGCGATGATGGTCAGGATGTGTTGGATGGTTGTCCCTTTCAGCCTGTAGTGGACGGTGATATTGTCGGATGTTGGGTCTGTGCGGCTGGTACGTTTCCTGGGGTTCCGCTGTCTTTGTCTGCGCTGCGTCTGTGGTGGTCCGGGGGGGGGGGGTGTTCAGGGGGTGGGTTGGGGTCCGGGGGTGGTGGCGGTGGGTGTTGTGGCCCTCGTGAGTGTCCGGGCCGCATGATGAGTGGCTCCATGGCATATGTTGCCCTTCGGATGTGGCCCTGGGCTGTGCTCCCTTTTGTGGTGCTGGCTGCCGTCCGACTTTACACCAGGTCAGAGGAGGTGTACATTTCCTGGTGCTAACACGCCTTATCGCCTGTTTTGTGTTTTTATCGCCGATGTGGCTGGTCGTTGTGAATGTTGAGGTGTGATGTTGTCTCGGCTTTTGGCACGGGAACACCTACTCTGCATCTTATTAGCGATATTTGCGGGGGTCCTCTGTGGCGATGTTTTTTGCGGCTGCTATCGCGGGTAAACTGGTGCTGTGGGCTGTTTACACCAGCTTGTGAATGGGGAGGTAAATTTATCACGACTTTGGCTGTGATAAAGTGCTGTTAATTCGGCGATAGCTCCTTGTGAATATGCCCCTCAGTTGCAAAAAACTACATTACCCCCTCACAAGAACTCTGCGACAACCTTGCAAATGTCTTCCACGACAAGATCGCCAACATCTACAGAAACTTCAAAACCCAGCCCTAGGCCACCTACCTCTTCAAGCAACAAAATGCCCAGCTCCCACCACAGACATCTGATGAATATATGTCGTTATCCCGCATACAATCACCCCGCATACCATCACCCCGCATTTTTCACAACGCAAATGCAATTACTACGCAATACCATTACCCCGCAAACTTTCACTCCGCATATGACTTTACCACGCATGCCTTTACAACGCAAAGGCATGCGTGGTGAAGGCATAAACTGTGTAAAAGTGCTTTACCTTAATATATATATATATATATATATATATATATATATATATATATATATATAATAAAGGTTCCTGTCTCCAACGGAAACATACTGCACTCATGGGGTTTCATCAAAAAATGCTTTATTCTTGCGAGGACGCGTTTCGGCGTTTGCCTTCCTCTGCTCGCGGTAAAACAAACAGCGGCATGTATATTGACAAGGTCTTTTAAAATGGTAGATGAATTCTCATTGGCAGCAGTGCCTGAATGGAGGAAGGGGATTGGTTGCTTGTATCCCAATTGCTTTACCCTCTGTTGATGATCAGGAGTTTTTCTTCTGTGCGCTGCGGGAGTTTAATAAAGACAATTACAGTCTGAATGACAATTAAATGTTTCCAGATTGTGCCACCATATGGGCACCCTCGCAATTCACAATGTTCTTAAAAGTCCTCCATTGCCTGCTGCCACACATTTACGATGCCTTGTCACGCTGTACAGATGATTCCTTTGACGAACCCCTCGTCAACCATGAAGCTCCCCGGAACATGACGCTGGAGTCGGTAGATCGCCGTATCCCCAACAGTCTGAATGACTGGCAACAGCGTCAGCGTCAGTCCCAAATATGCCTGCATGGCGGTGCACAACGCTGTGTAGAAATACTGTGCTCCATTGTCCACCTTAGGGCGTACTGCACTCTTTATGACGGGTGCACGAAAAAATGGAGGTGGATCCATTTTAATAATAAAGGCTCCTGTCTCCAACGGAAATATACTGCACTCACGGGGTTTCATCAAAAAATGCTTTATTCTTGCGAGGACGCGTTTCGGCGTTTGCCTTCTTGGCATATTGGCATATTTGGGACTGACGCCGACGCTGTCGCCAGTCATTCAGACTGTTGGGGATACGGCGATCTACCGACTCCAGCGTCATGTTCCGGGGAGCTTCATGGTTGACGAGGGGTTCGTCATAGGAATCATCTGTACAGCGTGTTAATGCATCGTAAATGTGTGGCAGCAGGCAATGGAGGACTTTTAAGAACATTGTGAATTGCGAGGGTGCCCATATGGTGGCACAATCTGGAAACATTTAATTGTCATTCACACTGTAATTGTCTTTATTAAACTCCCGCAGCACACAGAAGAAAAACTCCTGATCATCAACAGAGGGTAATGCAATTGGGATACAAGCAACCAATCCCCTTCCTCCATTCAGGCACTGCTGCCAATGAGAATTCATCTACCATTTTAAAAGACATTGTCAATATACATGCCGCTGTTTGTTTTACCGCGAGCAGAGGAAGGCAACCGCCGAAACGCGTCCTCGCAAGAATAAAGCATTTTTTGATGAAACCCCGTGAGTGCAGAATGTTTCCGTTGGAGACAGGAGCCTTTATTATTAAAATGGATCCACCTCCATTTTTCGTGCACCCGTCATAAAGAGTGCAGTACGCCCTAAGGTGGACAATGGAGCACAATATATATATATATATATTTTTTTAAATATATTTATAAGTATTTATACATTTTTTTTATATATTTATTATATTATCTACTGGCGGTCGCCAGTAGATAGTTATAGTTAGGACCTATTTTCCATAGGAAATCCGCAACATTCTATTTGAAATAACGTTGGCGCCGGTTGACGAATCTTCGCGAAAGTTTCCAACTTGTTGGGGCGCTCCGGTCCGCTCCTATCCTGAAAGTCTCGGGGTGATTCGTCAAGCGGGGGCCGAGAAAAAGGGGGTCCCAAACGTGTTTTCCCCATTCATTTTTCCATAGGGACCTTTCATCGCAGCTACAGCCCGAACTGCTGAACGGAATTACACCAAATTTGGCAAAGAGGTAGCCCTTGGTTCAGTGTCGTGCCTTTTGCTTAAATTGTGTAAATCCGTTCAGTAGTTCCTGAGAAAATCAAAAGTAAAATCACATATATATCTGGGCGGAGCCTAACCACACATGTCATTGTGAGATCTGATTGGCTGTCAGCACTTCATCCTGGAATTGCTGGCAGCCATCTTGAGACCAATATACATGATAGTACCCCATTGAAATGCATTGTAGTGAATCAAAGATTTTGAGGGTTACCAAAAGGAGAACTATAAAGGGTGATAACAGACTTTAGTTACATTAGAATTCATTTGATGATGGTACCATACTAATTTCAGGAATTGTGGTGTGTTCTAAGGTGATTTTACCCTGTGAAAAACCTTCTGCTGGGATATCATGAATCATGTTTGAGAGAAAACTATTTTCACATGCTTGTCCCATAGAGTTTTGGAAGGTGCTCCAGAAGCTAAAATTAGAGCATATTTTCTGTAAATTCACATTATCTTTCTCAGTCATGTGAGAATGAAGTCTGACATTCTCAGTAAAACATGTACATCCAACAAGGGCAGAGACTGTCAGTTGATTCCTTTGTGTTCTACTGCAGCCTCCCAGAGTGTTCTAAAGAACAACTAGAGTGCTAACAGCCTTACTTATGACAAAAGTATGGCACACCTGAAGCCATCTTGATTGGAATAAACTGGTAACACTTAAAACATTCAATGTAAAAAGGAACAAAATGATGGGGTTCATTTTGTCATATAAATTATGGTTAGTGCTGTCAATCAATCAATCAATCAATCAAGCATTTATAAAGCGCGCTACATACCCGTGAGGGTCCCAAGGCGCTGGGGGGGGGGGGTTGCAGCTAGAGGTCGAAGAGCCAGGTCTTGAGTAGTCTCCTGAAGGTCTGTGGGTCCTCTGTCTGCCGAAGGTGGAGTGGGAGGGAGTTCCAAGTCTTGGCGGCGCGGTAGGAGAAGGATCTGCCTCGGGAGGTGGTTCTGTGGATGCGTGGGACGGCAGCCAGGGAGAGGTCGGTGGAGCGGAGTCTCCTGTTGGGTGCGTAGAATGATAGTCGGTTGTTGAGGAAGGCCGGGCCGGTGTTGTGGAGTGCCTTGTGTGCGTGGGTGAGGAGCTTGAAGGTGATTCTTCTGTCGATGGGAAGCCAGTGCAGGTTTCTCAGGTGGGGGGTGATGTGGTCTCGGCGGGTGACGTTGGTGATCAGGCGGGCGGAGGCGTTCTGGATTCTTTGAAGTCTGCTGATGAGTTTGGCCGGGGCTCCGGCATAGAGGGCGTTGCCGTAGTCGAGTCTACTGCTGATGAGGGCGTGTGTGACGGTCTTTCGTGTGTCGGTGGGGATCCATTTGTAGATCTTGCGGAGCATGCGGAGGGTGTAGAAGCAGGTTGATGAGACGGCGTTGATCTGGTTGGCCATGGAGAGTTTCGAGTCGAGGATGACTCCCAGATTGCGTGCGTGGTTGGTTGGTGTGGGAGCGATGCCCAGGGAGGTGGGCCACCATGAGTCGTCCCAGGCTGATGGGTTGGGTCCGATGATGAGGATCTCTGTCTTGTCTGTGTTGAGTTTGAGCCGGCTTTCTTCCATCCAGTCGGCGACAGCCTTCATGCCGCGGTGGAGGTTGGCTTTGGCGGTGCGGGGTTCGTTGGTGAGGGAGAGGATCAGTTGGGTGTCGTCGGCGTAGGAGATAATGTTGAGGTCGTGGAGTCTGGCGATGCGTGCGAGCGGGGCCATGTAGATGTTGAAGAGCGTTGGGCTGAGGGATGATCCTTGAGGGACACCGCAGATCGTCTTGGTGACTTCGGAGTGGAATGGGGGGAGGCGGACTCTTTGGGTTCTGTCGGAGAGGAAGGAGGTGATCCAGTCCAGGGCCTTGTCGCGAATCCCTGCGTTGTAGAGGCGTGTACGCAGTGTGTGGTGGCATACGGTGTCGAAGGCAGCGGAGAGGTCGAGGAGGATGAGGGCTGCTGTCTGCCCGTTGTCGAGCAGGAGTCTGATGTCGTCCGTGGCGGCGATGAGGGCGGTCTCGGTGCTGTGGTTCTTGCGGAAGCCTGACTGGGAGGGGTCGAGGATGTTGTTGTCTTCTAGGTAGCGGGTGAGCTGGGTGTTGGCGATCTTTTCGATGACCTTAGCTGGGAACGGAAGAAGGGAGATGGGCCGGAAATTCTTAAGGTCGCTCGGGTCCGCCTTGGGTTTCTTCAGTAGGGCGTTGATCTCGGCGTGTTTCCAGCTCTCAGGGAAGGTTGCGGTCTTGAAGGAGAGGTTGATGATGTTGCATAAGTGGGGTGCGATGGAGCTGTCGGCCTTGTTGATGACGTGGTGGGGAAGGGGGTCGGATGGGGCGCCTAAGTGGATGGAGTTCATCGTCTTGCTGGTGTCCTCGGTGGTAGTGCTGGTCCATACGGTGAGGTGCTCGGGGTCGGTGGGTATTGGAGGGGCCGGGGTGGTGAGGTTGGCGGGGTCTGAGCGTGGGTTGAAGCTGTCGTGAATGTCGGTGATCTTGCAGTGGAAGAAGGCAGCGAGGGCGTCGCAAAGGGCTTGTGACGGGGGGATGTCGTTGGTGCAGGAGCTGGGGTTGGAGAGTTCCCTCACGACGTTGAAGAGTTCCTTGCTATTGTGAGCGTTGTTGTCTAGGCGGTTCTTGAAGGCGGCTTTCTTGGTGGTCCTGATGAGGTGGTGGTGGTTCCGGATGGCGTCTTTGAGGGCAGCGTGGCTGTCGGGTGTTTTCTCCTTGTGCCAGGTGTTTTCCAGTCTCCGACAGGTGCGTTTGGAGGCTAGGAGCTCTGGGGTGAACCAGCTGGCTCTCTGGCTGGTGTCTCTGTGGGTGGTAAGTCTGATTGGGGCGAGGGTGTTGGCGCAGTCTTCCATCCAGAGTCTGAGGGTGCGGGCCCCTTCCTCTGGGTCGGTGGGGTTGGTCGGGGGGTTGAGTGCGAGGTGTGTTTGCAGTGATTCCTTGGTAATTTTGCTCCAGTGGCGTCCGGGGGTCTGTAGGGTGCGGTGGTGTGAGACGGGTTTCTGGAAGGTGAAGTGGACGCAGTGGTGGTCGGTCCAGGTGAGTTCGGAGGCGTGGCTGAAGACAACGTGGGGACTGGAGGAGAAGATAGCATCGAGCGTGTGGCCGGCGATGTGGGTAGGCGTCGTGATGATCTGCGTCAGTCCTAGGGTGGAGAGGTTGTCGATCAGGGTGGAGGAGCTGCTGTCGTTGTTGTTTTCCAGGTGGTAGTTCAGGTCGCCGAGGAGGATGTAGTCGGTGGAGGTCAGTGCGTGCGCGCTGATGAAGTCGGCGATGGAGTTGCAGAATTGGGGGCGTGGTCCTGGTGGTCGGTAGACGAGGGTGCCTCTGAGGGTGGTTTTAGGGTCCGTGTGGATCTGGAAGTGCATGTGTTCGGCGGTGTTGAGGGTGTTGGTGATGGTGGTGGAGATCCTGATGGTGTCTTTGTGGATGATGGCGATTCCTCCGCCGATGCCGTTGGTACGGTCCCTGCGGGTGATCTTGTATCCGTTGGGGATGGCCACTGCGATGTCTGGGGCGGAGGTTTCGTTCATCCAGGTCTCGGTCAAGAAGGCGATGTCCGGTGATGTGGTGTCGAGCAGGTCCCAGAGTTCGACGGCGTGTTTGCGTGCGGAGCGGGTGTTGAGCAGGATGCATCGGAGCTGGTTGGGTTCTGACGTGGAGGGTGTCTCGGCGTCCCAGATGCAGGAGAAGCTGCAGGTCCGGCAGGTAAAGGGGCCGTGGGTGCGCTTAGGGGCGGCTTTGTGGCAGCCGGGTGGTCGTCCGTGGTTGAGTGCGATGAGGGTGTTGGCATCGTACCGGATGCGGGCAGCCTGGGTGGTGCATGGTCCAGGGGTCGTGGCACTGGGCGCGGTCTGGGCGCAGACGGGCTTGCCTTAGGCGCGCCTTCGGTGCGCCAGCGGCGCGCCCGCTGCGCGAGTCCGCTGCGCGGCCTCGCAGCGGCAGCCATTTATGGTGCGGTGGGGAGGGAGGCTCAGCTGGGAGGCGGAGGGAAGAGCGGGCGACGAATGAGGAGCTGGGGGGGCGGGGCCGCAGGGGAGCAGCGGTGGGAAACCTGGGAGCGGGCAAGGCGCGGGGAGAAAACAGCACCCAACAAACAAACAGCGGGGGTACAGAAAATGAAAACGGGCACAGGCAGGCAGCGGCAAACCGGCGGAGGGGCCGCCCAATCAGTCAGGAGCACAGGTCACCTGCGTCGGGAGCGGAGGTGAGCGGGAGGACTGCGGCCTGGCTGCAGGGGAGGGGGAGCAACCTACCAGAGGTTAAGGGTAGAAAGAAAAATTAGGACATGTTTCAAGTGTGATCTCAAATATCTTCCTGTTATATTTCAACAGGAGCAGCCTGTCAGTTGATGCCTTTGTGTTCTACTGCAGCTTCCCAGAGTGTTCTAAAGAACAACTAGAGTGCTAACAGTCTTACTTATGACATAATTATGGCACACCTGAAGCCATCTTGATTAGAATAAACTGGTAACTCTTAAAACATTTAATTTAAAAAGGAACAAAATGAGGGGGTTCATTTTGTCATAGAAATTATGGTTAGTGCTGTAGAAAGAAAAATTAGGACATGTTTTAAGTGAGATCTCAAATATCTTCCTGTTATATTTCAACAGGAGCAGCCTGTCAGTTGATGCCTTTGTGTTCTACTGCAGCTTCCCAGAGTGTTCTAAAGAACAACTAGAGTGCTAACAGCCTTACTTATGACAAAAGTATGGCACACCTGAAGCCATCTTGATTGGAATAAACTGGTAACACTTAAAACATTTAATTTAAAAAGGAACAAAATGATGGGGTTCATTTTGTCATAGAAATTATGGTTAGTGCTGTAGAAAGAAAAATTAGGACATGTTTCAAGTGTGATCTCAAATATCTTCCTGTTATATTTCAACAGGAGCAGCCTGCCAGTTGATGCCTTTGTGTTCTACTGCAGCTTCCCAGAGTGTTCTAAAGAACAACTAGAGCGCTAACAGCCTTACTTATGACAAAAGTATGGCACACCTGAAGCCATCTTGATTGGAATAAACCGGTAACACTTAAAACATTTAATTTAAAAAGAAACAAAATGAGGGGTTCTTTTTGAAATAGAAATTATGGTTAGTGCTGCAGAAAGAAAAATTAGGGCATGTTTTAAGTGAGATCTCAAATCCTCTTCTATTTCATTAGAAAATTCTGACATGCAGACTGAAACAATCACTTTCAATACCAGCAGCAGACTTCCAGTTAACTCCCTGGTGAGCAGTAGCTTTACTGCAGTGATCTAATGAGCAACTAGAGTGCTAACATTCTGAATTTATGGCAAATGTGAGACACATCTGAATGCCTTCTTGATGGAATCAAAGTAAAAACTGAAAGCATTTCCTACTGAGGAGACTGCAGTAAATGAGGAAATTAGGAAACTTCATAACAAAGAAGTCTTCCAAGATGGCCACCAGTGAAAAATGAGCCCAAATGTAGCACAAATATTACCCAGATGTAGCCCACATATAGCCCAATGACAAAAGTGTACAAAACACTTTTTATTTTTAGTTTTTTTGCAGTTTTATGTAGTGCAGACTGGTCAGGTATTGGAGCGTTGCATCTTAAAACATGGCCCCCTACACTACAAAAACACCACTGCACTACCCTAAACCCTAAAACACTATCCCAGCATGACCCCTACACTACACAAACACCACTGCACTACCCTAAACCCTAAAACACTACCCCAGCACGACCCCCTACACTACCCAAACACCACTGCACTAACGTAAATCCTAAAACACTACCCCCAGCACGACCCCCTACACTACCCAAACACCACTGCACTACCCTAAAACATGACCCCCTACACTACACAAACACCACTGCACTACCCTAAACCCTAAAACACTACCCCCAGCACGAACCCCTACACTACACAAGCACCACTGCACTACCCTAAACCCTAAAACACTACCCCCAGCACGACCCCTACACTACACAAACACCACTGCGCACCACTGCACTACCCTAAACCCTAAAACACTACCCCCAGCACGACCCCTACACTACACAAACACCACTGCACTACCCTAAATCCTAAAACACTACCCCCAGCACGACCCCCTACACTACCCAAACACCACTGCACTAAACTAAAACATGACCCCCTATACTACACAAACACCACTGCACTACCCTAAACCCTAAAACACTACCCCCAGCACGACCCCTACACTACACAAGCACCACTGCACTACCCTAAACCCTAAAACACTACCCCCAGCACGACCCCTACACTGCCCGAACACCACTGCACTGCCCTAAACCCTGAAACACCAGCCCCTGCACGACCCCCTACACTGCCCGAACACCACTGCACTGCCCTAAACCCTGAAACACCACCCCTTCATGACCCCCTACACTGCCCGAACACCACTGCACTGCCCTAAACCCTGAAACACCACTCCCAGCACGACCCCCTACACTGCCCGAACACCACTGCACTGCCCGAAACCCTGAAACACTACCCCCAGCAAGACCCCCTACACTGCCCGAACACCACTGCACTGGCCTAAACCCTGAAACATCACCCCCAGCAAGATCCCATACACTGCCCGAACACCACTGCCCTAAACCCTGAAACACCACCGCCAGCACGACCCCCTACACTGCCCGAACACCACTGCACTGCCCTAAACCCTGAAACACCTCCCCCAGCACGACCCCCTACACTGCCTGAACACCACTGCTCTGCCCAAAACCCTGAAACACCTGCCCCAGCACGACCCCCTACACTGCCCGAACACCACTGCACTGCCCTAAACCTTGAAACACCAGCCCCAGCACGACCCCCTACACTGCCCGAACACCACTGCACTACCCTAAACCCTGAAACACCACCCCCAGCACGACCCCCTACACTGCCCGAGCACCACTGCACTGCCCTAAACCCTGAAACACCAGCCCCAGCACGACCCCCTACACTGCCCGAACACCACTGCACTGCCCTAAACTCTGAAACACCAGCCCCAGCACGACCGCCTACACTGCCCGAACACCACTGCACTGCCCTAAACCCTGAAACACCAGCCGCAGCACGACCCCTACACTGCCCAAACACCACTGCACTGCCCTAAACCGTGAAACACCAGCCTCAGCACGACCCCTACACTGCCTGAACACCACTGCACTGCCTAAACCCTGAAACACCATCCCCAGCACGACCCCCTACACTGCCCGAACACCACTGCACTGCCCTAAACCCTGAAACACCACCCCCTGCACGACCCCCTACACTGCCCGAACACTACTGCACTGCCCTAAACCCTGAAACACTATCCCCAGCACGACCCCCTACACTGCACGAACACCACTGCACTGCCCTAAACCCTGAAACAATACCCCCAGCAAGCCCCCTACACTGCCCAAACACCACTGCACTGCCCTAAACCCTGAAACATCACCCCCAGCAAGACCCCCTACACTGCCCGAACACCACTGCCCTAAACCCTGAAACACCACTGCCAGGAAGACCCCCTACACTGCCCGAACACCACTGCACTGTCCTAAACCCTGAAACACCACCCCCTGCATGGCCCCCTACACTGCCCGAACACTACTGCACTGCCCAAACCCTGAAACACCACCCCCAGCATGACCCCCTACACTGCCCGAACACCACTGCACTGTCCTAAACCCTGAAACACCACCCCTGCATGGCCCCCTACACTGCCCGAACACTACTGCACTGCCCAAACCCTGAAACACCACCCCCAGCATGACCCCCTACACTGCACGAACACCACTGCACTGCCCTAAACCCTGAAACACTACCCCCAGCAAGACCCCCTACACTGCCCGAACACCACTGCACTTCCCTAAACCCTGAAACATCACCCCCAGCAAGACCCCCTACACTGCCCGAACACCACTGCCCTAAACCCTGAAACACCACCCCCAGCACGACCCCCTACAATGCCCGAACACCACTGCTCTGCCCAAAACCCTGAAACACCAGCCCCAGCACGACCCCCTACACTGCCCGAACACCACTGCACTGCCCTAAACCTTGAAACACCAGCCCCAGCACGACCCCCTACACTGCCCGAACACCACTGCTCTGCCCAAAACCCTGAAACACCAGCCCCAGCACGACCCCCTACACTGCCCGAACACCACTGCACTGCCCTTAACCTTGAAACACCAGCCCCAGCACGACCCCCTACACTGCCCGAACACCACTGCACTACCCTAAACCCTGAAACACCACCCCCAGCACGACCCCCTACACTGCCCGAGCACCACTGCACTGCCCTAAACCCTGAAACACCAGCCCCAGCACGACCCCCTACACTGCCCGAACACCACTGCACTGCCCTAAACCCTGAAACACCAGCCCCAGCACGACCCCCTACACTGCCCGAACACCACTGCACTGCCCTAAACCCTGAAACACCACCCCCTGCATCACCCCCTACACTGCACGAACACCACTGCACTGCCCTAAACCCTGAAACACTACCCCCAGCAACACCCCCTACACTGCCCGAACACCACTGCACTGCCCTAAACCCTGAAACATCACCCCCAGCAAGACCTCCTACACTGCCCGAACACCACTGCCCTAAACCCTGAAACACCACTGCCAGCAAGACCCCCTACACTGCCCGAACACCACTGCACTGCCCTAAACCCTGAAACACAACCCCCTGCACGACCCCTACACTGCCCGAACACTACTGCACTGCCCTAAACCCTGAAACACCACCCCCAGCACGACCCCCTACACTGCACGAACACCACTGCACTGCCCTAAACCCTGAAACACCACCCCCTGCACGACCCCCTACACTGCCCGAACACTACTGCACCGCCCTAAACCCTGAAACACTATCCCCAGCACGACCCCCTACCCTGCACGAACACCACTGCACTGCCCTAAACCCTGAAACACTACCCCCAGCAAGACCCCCTACACTGCCCAAACACCACTGCCCTAAACCCTGAAACACCACCCCCAGCAAGACCCCCTACACTGCCGGAACACCACTGCACTGCCCTTAACCCTGAAACACCACCCCCAGCATGACCCCCTACACTGCCCGAACACCACTGCTCTGCCCAAAACCCTGAAACACCAGCCCCAGCACGACCCCCTACACTGCCCAAACACCACTGCACTGCCCTAAACCCTGAAACACCAGCCCCAGCACGACCCCCTACACTGCCCGAACACCACTGCACTGCCCTAAACCCTGAAACACCACCCCCAGCACGACCGCCTACACTGCCCGAACACCACTGCACTGCCCTAAACCCTGAAACACCAGCCCCAGCACAACCGCGTACACTGCCCAAACACCACTGCACTGCCCTAAACCCTGTAACACCAGCCCCAGCACGACCCCCTACACTGCACGAACACCACTGCACTGCCCGAAACCCTGAAACACTACTCCCAGCAAGACCCCCTACACTGCCCGAACACCACTGCACTGCCCTAAACCCTGAAACATCACCCCCAGCAAGACCCCCTACACTGCCCGAACACCACTGCACTGCCCTAAACCGTGAAACACCAGCCTCAGCACAACCCCCTACACTGCCCGAATACCACTGCACTGCCCTAAACCGTGAAACACCAGCCCCAGCACGACCCCCTACACTGCCCAAACACCACTGCACTGCCCTAAACCCTGAAACACCAGCCCCAGCACGACCCCATACACTGCCCGAACACCACTGCACTGCCCTAAACCGTGAAACACCAGCCTCAGCACGACCCCCTACACTGCCTGAACACCACTGCACTGCCTAAACCCTGAAACACTACCCCCAGCACGACCCCCTACACTGCCCAAACACCACTGCACTGCCCTAAACCCTGAAACACCACCCCTGCACGACCCCCTACACTGCCCGAATACTACTGCACTGCCCTAAACCCTGAAACACCATCCCCAGCACGACCCCCTACACTGCACGAACACCACTGCACTGCCCTAAACCCTGAAACACTACCCCCAGCAAGACCCCCTACACTGCCCGAACACCACTGCACTGCCCTAAACCCTGAAACATCACCCCCAGCAAGACCCCCTACACTGCCCGAACACCACTGCCCTAAACCCTGAAACACCACTGCTAGCAAGACCCCCTACACTGCCCGAACACCACTGCACTGCCCTAAACTCTGAAACACCACCCCCAGCACGACCCCCTACACTGCCAGAACACCACTGCACTACCCTAAACCCTGAAACACCATCCCCTGGACGACCCCCTACACTGCCCGAACACCACTGCACTGCCCTAAACCCTGAAACACCACCCCCAGCACGACCCCCTACACTGCACGAACACCACTGCACTGCCCTAGACCCTAAAACACTACCCCCAGCAGTACCCCCTACACTACCCAAACACCACTGCACTACCCTAAACCCTAAAACACTACCCCCAGCAGTACCCCCTACACTACCCAAACACCATTGCACTACCCTAAACCCTAAAACACTACCCCCAGCAGTACCCCCTACACTACCCAAACACCACTGCACTACCCTAAATCACTACCCCCAGCACGACCCCCTACACTAACAAAACACCACTGCACTACCCTAAACCCTAAAACACTACCTCCAGCACAACCCCCTACACTACCCAAACACCACTGCACTACCCTAAACCCTAAAACACTCCCCCAGCACGACTCCCTACACTACCCAAACACCACTGAACTACCCTAAACCCTAAATCTACCCCCAGCATGACCCTCTACACTACACAAACACCACTGCACTACCCTAAACCCTAAAACACTACCCCAGCATGACCCTCTTCACTACCTAAACACAACTGCACAATTTGTTACAGGCATTGCAAGGCAGGCCTGTGGTGCTTACTGGAAGTACCTGGTGGGCTAGTTGGGCCCCAGGGACCCTCAGGATTCAATGTGACCTAATCCCCCAACTTAAAACGCTCCACGGGGCGCATTTGCACAGTGGTGAAGGGAGGGGGCGGGGCCTCAGGTGACATGTGCGCAAACACGCCCTGTGGTGCATTTTAAGTTGGGGAATTCATTCCCTTTGAATCCTGAGGGACCCTGGGGACCAACTAGCCCACCAGGTACCTTCAGTAAGCACAACAGAGTTGCGTTGCAGAGAGGTGAAAAAGGTGCGTGGCCTCGGAACGCCTCTCTGCAACTCAGCTCTGTGGTCCTAACTGTAGGTACCTGGGGGCTAGTTGGGCCCCAGGGACCCTCAGGATTCAAGGGGACTTAATCCCGCAACTTAAAACGCGCCACGGGGCATGTTTGCACACATGTCACCTCAGGCCTCCCCTCCGTTCACCACTGTGCAAACGCGCCCTGTAGCGCGTTTTAAGAGGTAGTTTTAATCTCCCTGCCCTATTATGTACTAGGGACTTGCAGAGGAGGTCATGCTAATCACAGGGGTACCCAAACGCATAGTGTTCCCTAGTGTATGTAGGTGTTTTCACTGTATTCTAAGGGGCCGATTCCGATCTCGGCCGGTAGGGCTTCGAATCGGATTCGGCATAACCGGATCCGATTCGGAGCCCTATTTCCCGACCGATTCGTACGCGCGTCCGGACGAGCGAGTACGATGCGAATTCGCTGACCGACTCGTTCGGGCGTCCCAACCGCTCCGACCGACTCGTTCCCGGGTCTAACCGCACCGACCGACTCGCTCGGACATGACTCGCACCGCGCAATGGAGACGTTCCCCGGCCGGGTGAGTATGATGCGCGCCGCGAGCAGTCCGACCGACACGCGCCGTCCGGCTCAAAAGAGCAGTCGGAGCCGTACTTCGGGGGTCCGTGTCGGACCCCCTGTACGCGTAGCCGCGCGAGTCACACACAGGGGGACCCATGGGTCCCCCTACCTGTGCGTGTACGGCGCGAGTCGCTTCGCCGCGTACCCGCTGTAGGGGCGCCCTTGTTCGCCTCGCACCCATTGAGGCAATGGGAGCCCGCGTACGCGTTGTACGACCGGCTCCCATTGACTTCAATGGGAGTCCGACCGACTCGAGTACGATAGCATACGGACGCATCGTTCTCGTTCGGTCGGGCTGCACGGGTCCGATTCGGTCGGAAATCTCTCCGGGTCCGGCTCGGTCGGAGAGATTTCCGGCCCGAATCGGAATCGGCCCCTTGGTGTCTTTTAGCATAGCACTGGCTCTGGTTAGTCAGAGTCAGTTACCACCAGTACCCATCTGAAAAAGTTGTGGGCACAGGATGATTTTGCAACAAGGCCTCTTTCTGCTCCTCTGTTGGTTCTTTCTGCACATCTTTTGCTTCTTTCTGTGCGTTTTTTCTTCTTTCTTCACATGTCCTACCTCTGTAGGCATAGTTAGAAACTAGCATTTAAAAAACCTTTGAAATTCACTTAAAAAATCATAGGTTTCAGGCACGTTATAGTTAGAAATTAGCATTTAAAAAACCTTTGAAATTCACTGAAAAAACCATAGGTTTCAGACACGTTATAGTTAGAAATTAGCATTTAAAAAACCTTTGAAATTCACTGAAAAAACCATAGGTTTTAGGGACAGTTATAGTTAGTTGGACATTTCACTCGTACAAAACCATAGAAATTCCCCCGTTATAGTTAGTTCAGCTAACTATAACTCGCGCCCCCGCAATGCACTGCTGATGACGTCACATATTACATCACTCATGACATGGTCAGTGACATCACTGATGACATCACTGATGACATCTCAAATGACATCACTGATGACATCATCCATGTGATAATTTCATGCATCTTCTCACACCCTAATATAACTACCCCCAGCACGACCCCCTACACTAACAAAACACCACTGCACTACCCTAAACCCTAAACTCTAAATTACAGACTGCCATTCTCAAAACCATAGACACTCCAACACCAAAAACGACATACCCACTCACTGATTCTTAGGTCTACACACACATCCACTCACTCACCCGTACAGTCATACTTACAGTCACTCAGTACAGGACTATCATATGCACTCATACACCTATATAAACACTCACACACCGCCACTCATCCATAGAGGTACTCACACACCTAGTCAGTCATGCAAAAAATTAATCACACACCCATTTACTCACCTATACAGTTATACACACACCAGCTCACTTACTCATACAAATACTAGCACATTCTTACGCTCTTATACAATAACTGATACAAGCACACACGCATCCATACAGCCACTCTCACTATCACACACTCTCACTTATAGCAATTTAAATACGCTAACACACATATATACTGCCTTTTACATATGTAGTTACTTGCACATGTACCACTGAGATATACATTCACTCACTAACACACCCATACACACACTCACCCACCCAAGCAGTCCATCACAGATGCACTCTTGAAATCATGCATCCAGTGAATCACCCACTCACACATCTATGTACAGAGTCACACACACCCCACCCACACAAACACTCAGGTAGCCATACAGATACTCAGAGAACCAATCAATAACCCATATAGACACTCATGTAGCTATTCGCAAATCCATGCATCCACTTACACACCAACAAACAGACGGATACAGACATTCACACAGTTTAGTCACTAACCCATGCATTCAGTAAGATACGTTTAATCACTCACTTGTAGAGTCAGTCACTCACGTACTAAATCATCCAGTCACTTATACACCCACTCATTCTTCAATATGCCTTTCCCTATATATATTAAACATATTTAAACTTTACAGAAACACACAGTCACAGGATGATGTCATCAGTGATGTCATTTGAAATGTCATCAGTGATGTCATGAGTGATGTCACTGACCATGTCATGAGTGATGTAATATGTGACGTCATCAGCAGTGCATTGCGGGGGCGCGAGTTATAGTTAGCTGAACTAACTATAACGGGGGAATTTCTATGGTTTTGTACGAGTGAAATGTCCAACTAACTATAACTGTCCCTAAAACCTATGGTTTTTTCAGTGAATTTCAAAGGTTTTTTAAATGCTAATTTCTAACTATAACGTGTCTGAAACCTATGGTTTTTTCAGTGAATATATATATATATATATAAAACCCTAAACCCACCCTGACCCCTAAAAATACCCCAGTACCCCAAAACCTAATCCCTCCCTGAACCCTAAAAATACCCCCTACACCCCAAAACCCTATCCCACCCTGACCCCTCAAATTACCCCTGCACCCCAAAACCTAAACACACCCTGAACCCCAAAAATACCCCAGCACCCCAAAACCTAAACCCACCCTGAACCCTAAAAATACCCCCTACACCCCAAAACCCTATCCCACCCTGACCCCTAAAATTACCACTGCACCCCAAAACCTAAATGCACCCTGAACCCCAAAAATACCCCAGCACCCCAAAACCTAATCCCACCCTGAACCCTAAAATGACCCCCTACACCCAAAACCCTAACCCACCCTGACCCCTAAAAATACCCCAGTACCCCAAAACCTAAACACACCCTGAACCCTAAAATTACCCCCTACACCCAAAAACCCTAACCCACCCTGACCCCTAAAAATACCCCAGTACCCAAAACCTAATCCCACCCTGAACCCTAAAAATACCCCCTACACCCCAAAACCCTATCCCACCCTGACCCCTAAAATTACCCCAGCACCCCAAAACCTAAACACACCCTGAACCCCAAAAATACCACAGCACCCCAAAACCTAAACCCACCCTGAACCCTAAAAAGACCCCCTGCACCTCAAAACCATAACCCACCCTGACCCCTAAAAATACCCCAGCACCCCAAAACCTAAATGCACCCTGAACCCCAAAAATACCCCAGCACCACAAAACCGAAATTCACCCTGAACCCTAAAAATACCCCCTATACCCCAAAACCCTATCCCACCCTGACCCCTAAAAATACCCCAGCACCCCAAAACCTAAAAGCACCCTGAACCCCAAAAATACCCCAGCACCCCAAAACCTAAACCCACCTGAACCCAAAAAATGCCCCAGTACCCCAAAACCTAAACCCTAAAAATACCCCAGCGCCCCAAAACCCAAACATACACAACCCTAAAATTACCCCTGAACCCCCATAACATATACCCCTACACCCCTACACCCCAAACCCTATACTTACCTTATACTTACATATAAAAAACATATGCTTTTACCATTCATGCATTTACAACGAATTTAGGGGCATATTAGCAAGACCGGCGATAAAATTATCGCCGTTTTAGCGGCAGGAAACTGCCGCTAAAACGGCGATAATGGGCTTGCTAATACGCGTTATAGAATTCCAATAGAAGCCCAGGTTAGATGTGCAGGACATCTAACCTGGGCTTCTATTGGAATTCTATAACGCATATTAGCAAGCCCATTATCGCCGTTTTAGCGGTAGTTTCCTGCCGCTAAAACGGCGATAATTTTATCGCCGGTCTTGCTAATATGCCCCTGTGTTGTAAAAGCATGCGTGGTAAAAGCATATAAAATGTAATGCCATGCATTGTAATGCATTGCGGAGTAATGGTATTTGCGTTGTCATGGTATGCGGGGTGATGGTATGCGGGGTAAAAGATTCGTTGTAATGGTTGTTTACCACATCTGACTAACCCAATGGATTCAGCTCGCCGTACAGGACTGTCAAGTGATGCAGTTCCTCGGAGCTTGATCGATGCTAGAAGGTCCACCTCTAGGCACCACCAAGTCTGAATGCCGTTATGGCACAGACTATTGGAGTGGCCAGGTGGGGGAAAGGGTGTTGGAGAAGGAACAGCGGGGAAGGAGACCTGCAAGAGAAAACCAAGAGTGTGATTAATTGTTCGTGATTTCTCTTCTGCACTACCCCACCACTATCGACTGCACCAGGGATATTCACCTTAAAGCTGTTCTGTTATTGTTGGGGAATGAGGATTGAGTGTATACCTAGAACACAAATTCTAACATATATCGCTATAGTATGTAGAGTTTCAATACTATGATTACAAGAAATCTATGTAACATGTATACTTTAGTTTTGTAAAATAAACCTACAAAATCTCATTCTGTAATATGTTTATTGAGAGCTCAGAAACATTAAAAGAACTGGAGGCTGAAGACAGTAAAATATAATGAGAATTCCGTTAATTGTCTCTTATCAAATCACTTTTCTTTGGGGTGCTTCATAAACTATGCGGGTCCTGCCGTGCAACTTTATACAGGTTTAGCTATTCATTACAAAATCTTCAAATCTCAAAGGCCCAAATTTTTGCAAAGTCAGAAATGGCGAAATTATGCCTTTCAAGTTGTCCGATAAGCACTCTTACCCGTGAGATTAGACTGATCTCTTACATGCCAACGTGTCGCCCCTAATCTGCAAAACAGCTCCTGTCCATTTACTTCTGCACTCTGATCTCTCCACTGCAGTTCACAGCATGCACGGAAACTTCGGAGACACGCCCGCTGAAGACAGAATCCAGGACGTGTCTTCTCCTTGGTTCGGCAACAGAATAGCGAGCGCGTGATGACGGGTGGGGCTCATTTTATACTTGATCCCCTCCCAACATGGCTGTCACGGTGGTTCCATCGAGAACATGTTTCAGTGACGTCGTACAGAAATCAAGCTCGCTATGGGACAACACAGTCAAAGCAAGAACCAAGAAAGGATAACAGGACACTCAGGACATAATTAGTGCAAATAAGATTAGTACTTGAAGAAATGGCACATGAAAGTTAAATGGCACTTTAAGAAATGACACGTGAAAGTCTAAGGCCCTTATAAGCCTTGGCACATGAAAGTCATGTTAGTGGCATTGACAGCGCCACCAATATCGCGCTGTAGCATAAAGTCCATGCATGTTGCCACACACAGTATGTTGTTTGAAACAATGCCACAGAGAATGGCTCACAACACAGTGGCAGCAGAATAGCGGTAGCATCCCTAGAGCTGCAGCCCATGGACATGACAGGACACTGCCTCCATCATGAAATTGGTCCACTCAGGGATCCAACTGACCCATGCCTTCATCACATCTTCAGCCTAGGAGAAGCCAGAAATCAGCCATGTACTCACCACCTTGCTCAACACATCAATTGCCACAGCAACCTTCCCTGAGGACTGGAAACATGCAGAAGTCAATGCCATACTAAAGAAACCATCGACAGACCCCAGTGAACTCAACAACTACCAATCAATATCTCTGCTCCCGTTCCCAGCCAAGTACTAAAAAAAGCCATCAACCAACAACTCTCCTCACATCTGGAACACTACCTCCTCCTTGATTCCTCCCAATACAGATTCCACATCAACCACAGCACCGAGACAGTCCTCATCACAGCTACTGACAACATCAAAGCACTACTTGACCGAGGAGAGACTGTGGCTCTGATTCTCCTAGACCCCTCGGCAGCCTTCGATATGGTCTCCCACCACACCCTCAGGCTGAATAACATAGGCATCCAAGGAGCCACTCTCAAATGGATCACCTCTTTCCTCACTGGGAGAACACAAAAGGTCTGCCTTCATCTCTGAACCCAAGGAAATCATTTGTGGAGTAACCCAAGGGTCCTTGCTCAGCCCCACCCTCTTCAACACTTATATGACACCTCAACATCATATTCTACGCCGATTACACACAACTCATCCTCTCCCTCTCCGAAGACACCACGAGCACCAAGACTAACTTTCACAACTGCATGACAGATGTCGTCAGCGGGATGAAGGTTAACAGCCTGAAACACAACTAGGACAAGATAGATGTATTGATTTTCAGAAACAAAAGCTTCCCATGGAACACATACTGGTGGCCTCAGAACTCGGACCTATTCCTATCCCCATTGACCATGCTAGGTACCCAGGCATCATTCTGGACAACAAGCTAACCATGACAACTCAGGTCAACTCCAGCTCCCACTCCTGCTTCTTCATCCTGCACATGCGTCATAAGATGTTCAAATGGCTACCCCAAAGCTCAAGATGCACCATTACCCAGGTGCTCATCTCCAGCCAACTAGACTGCAGCAACACTCTCTATACAGGGATCGCAGCTCACCTCTGATGACAGAACACCGCAGCCAGACGTGTCCTGGATCTCCCTATATGAACCCACATCACCCCCTACCTCAGGGAACTCCACTGGCTACCTGTACAGAAAATATGCCAGTTCAAGCTCCTGATCCATGCATACAAGGCCCTACACAACTGTGGACCTGCCTACTTGATCCACTGCCTGAACTTCCATCAGCCCACCAGACACCTCTGTTCTGCATCCTTTTCTCTAACCCTCACCCCCCACATCCGACGTAGCAGATGTGGAGGTTACTCCTTTTCCTACCTAGCAGCAAAAACAGAGAAGGAGCTACCCTTTTATTTACTGACCCCCACATCTCTTTCAGAGTTCTGAAAGTCCCTGAAAACCTGGCTATTCAGCTAATAAAAAGGACCCTGCCACCGCCTGAATACCTTCACGGGTGGCAAGAAGCGCTCCAAAAATCTACTGATTGATTGATCCAAATTAAAGATTGCATTGGTCCAAACTAGTGACATGCTGGCCAAGACAAGTTTATCATTGTGATATCAAGTTTTCAGGATTGACGGAGGTGAGAGGGAAAGACAGGGGAAAAAGAAAGGGTGAGAAATTTGAAGGACAAATGGGCAGAGGCATTAGAGGGGAGGAAAGAGAGGGAGAGACAAATGGAATTGGGAGAGAGATGTGCGACTAGGAGGGAGAGAAGAGAAGGGTGGAGGTGAATGAGGGTGATACAAAAGGAGCGAGGGAGATGAGAGAAGAGGGAGGGGAGTAAAAAAAGAGACAAAGGGGCCGATTCCGATCTCGGCCGGTAGGGCACCGAATCGGATTCGGCTTCACCGGATCCGATTCGGAGGCCTCTTTTCCGACCGATTCGTGCATGCGTCCGGGCGAGCGAGTACGATGCGAGCGTACGCGAAATCGCCGACCGACTCGTTCGCGGGTCCGAACCGCTCCGACCGACTCGCACGGACACGACTCGCACCGCGCAATGGAGACTTTCCCCGACCGAGCCAGTACGATGCGCGCCTCGAGCAGTCCGACCGACTCGTGCCGTCCGGCTCCAAAGAGCAGTCGGAGCCGGATTTCGGGGGTCTGTGTCGGACCCCCCTGCACGCGTAGCCGCACGAGTCGCACACAGGGGGGACCCATGGGTCCCCCTACACGTGCATGTACGGCGCGACCCGCATCGACGCGAACCCGCTGTAGGGGGCGCCCTTGTTCGCTGTCGTACCCATTGAGTCACTGGGAGCCCGTGTACGCGTTGTACGACCGGCTCCCATTGACTTCAATGGGAGTCCGACCGAATCGAGTCCGATAGCATACGTACGCATCGTACTCGTTCGGTCGGGCTGCTAGAGTCCGATTCGGTCGGAAGTCTCTCCGGGTCCGGCTCGGTCGGAGAGATTTCCTGCCCGAATCGGAATCAGCCCCAAAGTGTGGAGGAAGAGTGGAAAAGACAAAATCAGGATGGCAAGGAGGGCAATGCGAGGAAAGAGACAAAAGGAGAAGGAATACCCAAGAAATTGGAGGAAAGAGGAAAAGAAGTAGATTAGAGAGAGGAAGAGGTAGTAGAAGAGAGAGGAAAAGGAAAGATAGGATAAATTAAAGGATACCCCTTATAGGGAGAAACAGGCTTGCTCGTTCACACCCATTCTGGATGTGGGTCCAAGAGGGGGATATTTATGTTTTCTGGCTACTCACCGCTACGGTGACGGGCGGACTTTGTCCGCCCGTCATCGTAATGTGCCCCATAGATTGGAGTGGGAATAGTAAGTTAATTAAAGTCAGTGTCCAGCACCTACCCCAATTAATTTTAGACTGGAGTTGGAATAATAAATTAATTAGGGTTACTGTCCAGCACCTACCCTAATTAATTTTAGACTGGAGTTTGAATAGTAAATTAATTAGGGTCAGTGTCCAGCACCTACCCCAATTAAATATAGATTGGAGTGGGAATAGTAAATTAATTAGGGTCAGTGTCCAGCACCTACCCCAATTAAATATAGAATGGAGTGGGAATAGTAAATTAATTAGGGTCAGTGTCCAGCACCTACCCCAAATAAATTTAGACTGGAGTTGGAATAGTAAATTAATTAGGGTCAGTGTCCAGCACCTACCTCAATTAAATATAGACTGGAGTTGGAATAGTAAATTATTTTGGGTTAGTGTCCAGCATCTACCACAATTAAATATATATTGGAGTGGTATTAGTAAGTTAATTAAAGTCAGTGTCCAGCACCTACCCCAATTAAATTTAGATTGGAGTTGGAATAGTAAATTAATTAGGGTTAGTGTACAGCACCTACCCCAATTAAATATAGATTGGAGTGGGAATAGTAAATTAATTAGGGTCAGTGTCCAGCACCTACCCCAATTAAATATAGATTGGAGTGGGAATAGTAAATTAATTAGGGTCAGTGTCCAGCACCTACCCCAAATAAATTTAGACTGGAGTTGGAATAGTAAATTAATTAGGGTCAGTGTCCAGCACCTACCCCAATTAAATATAGACTGGAGTTGGAATAGTAAATTAATTAAAGTCAGTGTCCAGCACCTACCCCAATTAATTTTAGACTGGAGTGGGAATAGTAAATTAATTAGGGTCAGTGTCCAGCACCTACCCCAGTTAAATATATATTGGAGTGGGAATAGTAAATTAATTAGGGTCAGTGTCCAGCGCCTACCTCAATTAAATATAGATTGGAGTAGGATTAGTAAGTTAATTAAAGTCAGTGTCCAGCACCTACCCCAATTAAATTTAGAATGGAGTTGGAATAGTACATTAATTAGGGTCAGTGTCCAGCACCTACCCAATGAAATATAGACTGGAATGGGAATAGTAAATTAATTAGGGTAAGTGTCCAGCATCTACCCCAATTAATTTTAGACTGGAGTTGGAATAGTAAATTAATTGGGGTCAGTGTCCATCATCTATTATAATTAAATACAGAGTGTACTTTGAGTAGTAAAAAAGGTTAATTAAATAAAAAATAGTATTGGGTGTTTATGTTGAGTTGAGTTGTAAGTATAATTTAGGTGAGTATTTTTTAAATATAGTGTAATAATATTATTTAAGGTAAAAATATTTAAAACATATTTAGTAATATGTTGAACAAGAATATATTTTTTATATATATTTTATTTTATTAAAATTATATACTTTAAATAAATTAATTATAAGAAAAACAGTTTTTTATGTACATTAGAAGTGATAGCAATGAAAAGGTAGTTCAAAAAATAGAGATTTTTTTTATTTCACCAATTTTATTATATAAAACATAGAAGTGATAGGTTCATTCAAAATGTTATTTTTTTATTGAACAGTAGAAAAATAATCACAAAATATAAGTATTTGTAGGATAGTGTATTTATTACAGAGAATTCTTTTTTATTAGTATGTATATTTTAACAAGTAAATTATTGTAACAAAAATTTTATAATGAACAAAATTATATTTTACAATTGTATATATTTTACAAATATAGCATGATGCATTTCAATTTTTTTATATAACATTTTGTAAATTGGTACATATTTTTTAATAAGTACAACATATTGTTTCTCAATTTTAATATTGTTACAACTGTTATAAAATTTGGTAAGTATTTATTCACATAATATACTGTAAATATTTTACAATAAAGTTCACAAAACAATAACATAGTTTAATTTTATTATACAAACTAAATATATTTTTATTATTAATATTAATATTAAAATATTAATATTAATAATTATTACACATTAGAACAGTTTTTTATTTTATTAACATTTTACATATTTTTTTAAACAATACAGAATATTAATACAATGTTTTAGTAATTTTTGTTTAACATATATACATTTTTATAATTATAATATTAAATATTATTATGTCATAATATTTATTATTATAATTTTACAATAGATAAAATACACCCAATATATTTAAAAATATAAGGTATATTTTTAATTATTTTATTAGAATGCAACAGTAATTTTTAAATTATTATTTAATATTAAATAAATTGTTTAGTCATTTATTTAACATTTTTATAGTTGACATCTTTATTTGGGCCTTTGATTTTGTAACCGCTCGTTGTTGTTTTGGCTCATTTGGGAAGAAAGAAGCTTGCGGTTGGGAGCTGCTTCGCGTTTGAGAAGGTAAGAGTAATTTTCTTTTATATTAAACTATTTTAAGTGTGTTTTGAAGGTAGAAGTGTTGTTATTAGGGTGCGTGGAGTTATGTTTTAGAAGTTATAGTGTTTTTAGTTGTTTAGGGGTCGATTACGATGGCGGGCGGACAAGTCCGCCCGCCATCGCATTGGCAAAAGGGACCGCCCGCCATAGGTGCGGCGATCCTGCTATACAAATTAGGATGCGCCCGCCACACTGGCGGGCGCATCCCATATTTTTACATTGCGGCGGGCGGTGCTGCAAGCAGCACCCGCCGCAATGTAAAATACATGTTGTGCATTTGCATGTACAACGTGACAGGCACCGTGCGGTGCCTGCCACCTTGTACATGCAGATGCAGGGGGTACCATAGTTACCCCCAAGTGCAGCCCCCACCCCCCACCCCGGGGGCCCGCAACGGGCCCCCGAAGGCATTCTCCGCCTGTCTTTTTGCGGCGGGATCTCCACCGCAAAAGACAGGCATCGTAATGCACACGTCGGTGCCTGCACGGCACCGCTGTCATTGCCCCATTGTACCGTGTCCCGCAAGGCGGGCGGAAAAAGACCGCCTTGCGGGACCACGGAGGAAGGTCTTTCCGTCCACTGCGGTACCATTCCCATTCCCACCGCCATCCTAATTTGGCAGTGGGAATATTCAAGTTGATGGCGGGCGGATCGCCCCCGCCGGGCCGGCGGTGACTACCGCCGGCCCGGCGGGGGCGATCCACCCGCCATCATAATGACCCCCTTAGTTAAGTATTAATTATTAACGTTGTGTTTCGTATTTGCGGCCTAGTTAGTATTTTTCTATTTATGTTTAGTTTACGTTAATATTGTGTTAATAATGTTTGTGTGGTGTTTTCAAGCGTATTATTTGTACATTTGTGTGGGTGGGAATGTTTGTTTTTCTATTTTAGGTTTTACGACTAAGCATTTTAGAAAAACGGAGCATTGCGTTTTTTTTTTTAAAGGAAGTGTGTATTAGTTATATCAACTAATATTTATTTTACACTTCCTTTATTATTCGGGTTTCATGGAGCGGTTTTTAACTTTTTACGAATTTTCGGGTTTTTTATGGTTATTGGATTGTCGATTTTTACATGGAGGATCTACTTTTTGACACAGTTGTATTTTTGCTTTTTATTGGGATCTGTTTTTAAAAAATATGGATTGTGAACTACATGGATTATTTTGGATGATGTGGATTTTCGTATTACAGCAGTGGAAAAGGTAAGTGTTTTTAACATTTTTTATTGTGGGAGGGAAATTATGTTATTTTAAATACAGTAGTTGTTTAGTTGTTTTGTTGTTTAATTATTGTGTCTCTATATATGTTGTTATAAAATAATAATATATATTAGACAAAATAAATATTTGGTTGATTTAAAAGAATGCACTGTTTTTATTCCAATAATTGTTTTTTGAGATTGGTAAATTAAAATTGTTTCATGTTTCAGACTAGAGTTTTTGCTATCATATTTAAGTACTCTAGGCCTCTTGTTGAAGGATATAGCTGTACTTGTTGTTGAAGATACTGATACATTTGAGCAGTTTGGGGCCGATTCCGATTCAGGCCGGAAATCACTCCGACCGAGCCAGACCCGGAGAGATTTCCGACCGAATCGGACTCTGGCAGTCCGACCGAACGAGTACGATGCGCACACATGCAATCGGACTCGAGTCGGTCGGACTCCCATTGAAGTCAATGGGAGCCGGACGTACAACGCGTACGCGGGCTCCCATTGACTCAATGGGTGCGAGGCGAACAAGGGCGCCCCCTACAGCGGGTACGCCTCGATGCAATTCGCGGCGTACATGCACAGGTAGGGGGGACCCATGTGTCCCCCCTGTGTGCGACTCGCACGGATACGCGTACAGTGGGGTCCGACATGGACCCCAAAGTCCGGCTCCGACTGCTCTTTCGAGCCGGACGGCGTGAGTCGGTCGTACTGCTCGCGGCGCGCATCGTACTTGCCCGGCCGGGGAACGTCTCCATTGCGCGGTGCGAGTCGTGTCCGTGCGAGTTGGTCGGAGCGGTTCGGACCCGCGTACGAGTCGGTCGGCGATTTCGCGTGCACTCGCTCGGACGCACGTACGAATCGGTCGGGAAGAGTGTCCGCATCGGATCCGGTTAAGGCGAATCCGATTCGGTGCCCTACCGGCCGAGATCGGAATCGGCCCCTTTGACTAGATAGTTTTGGCTTTAATTGTATGATAGATTGTTGCATTCTTAGTTCTTGGAAGCTTTGTTCTTTTTGTATGGCAACTATTAGTTTATGTGGGGTAGGAGTGCTTCGTCCTGTAGAAGATAGGAAGGCATTATGCCAACCTTCAACTGCGTTGTTTGTTTTGGCTTCTTGGTTAAGTGTAGTTAAGTACACATTCCACCAAGGAATTTGGAATTTAGGTTGCCGTCTATGGCCTGATCTGTGTAATCTCCCCACCCAGGTATCCTCAAAATAATCTAGGAGGGAGATAATTTTTGTTCATTTTGGTGGTAAAATGGACTTTCTATTAAAATGTTATAGTGCTCAGCCACATCTGTGACTGGCACATAGGCCAGGGCTATTAGGTGTTTTATTTGGTATGCAAAGGTAATATTTGTTGCATATTCCACACTAAGGGGGTCATTACGATGACGGGCGGACAAAGTCCGCCTGCCACCGTAGCGGTGAATGGGACCGTCCGCAATAGGAGCGGCGGTCCCGCTGCGAGTATTAGGATGCCACCGCCATGGTGGCGGTGGCATCCCCTTTTCCCAACATTGTGGCGGGCGGTGTTCACACCACAATGCTGGGAATGCACGTCGTGCATTGGCATGCACAAGGTGACAGGCACCACGTGGTGCCTGCCACCTTGTCCATGCCAATGCAGGGGGGTACCATAGGTACCCCCCATGTGCACCCCCCACAGCCCCAACACTCTGGGGGTCCGCAACGGGCCCCCAATGGCAAAGACTGTATGCCTTTCCATGGCGGCGTTGCCACCATGGAAATGCTTCTCTCCGCCACCATCCTTATATGGATGGCGGTGTCTTGCAGACACCGCCACCATATTATTGCCCTTTTCCGCCCGGTCCCCTGTTGGACCGGTGGAAAACCGGCGGACGGTCTTTCTGTCCGCCGGGCTCCCCCCGCCATCGTAATATGGCAGGGTGAATTGGCATGTGGGCGGGGGAATATGGCGGGCGGATCGCCACCGCCATACGGGCGGTGGCGATCCGCCCGTCATCGTAATGAGCCCCTAAGTGCAGATTTCTGTAAATGTCTCCATAAACATTGGTTGAAGTGGAAGTAACATCCTTGTATAGATGTGTGGGGGTATAATTTGAGGATAGAATTTATCATGGCTTGTTCAAAGTCTATTACTATTCTTTGAGGGAAAAAGTCATTTTTTCTTGCTTTATTTTACCTAACATTTCAGTATATGTTGCATTCTGTTTGTTTGGTAATAAAGCATATATTAATGGAATGCAAGTGTTATGATATTGCCCATGGATACTGTACAGTTGGTAGAATGGTTTAGGGCGTATCCTGAAGGTGCCATCCATCATCCATGTTTGGCATTGTTGAAGTTTAGTTACATTGTTTGCTGTAGCAAACATAATAGTCCTTTTATCTTTATTTTTGTTGTCAAAGAAAATAAAAGGTTCATCATTGTGTGTTATACTAAGTTCTGGGGGAATTATGACATCCTCAAAATTTTTAGGTGTAGGTATTGTTGGTGTTGTTGATTTTTGGTCCTAGCTATTGTTCTTTTAATAGAAGCAATTGATGGTAATTGACCTGTTGTTTCTCTGGGTACTTTAGGTAATAGTTCTTTAAGTATAACACTTGTAGGAAGTTGTGAGGTGCTACTTAATTCTTTAATATTTTCAAGGGTTGATCTCACTTCAATTTCAGAAATATTTGGTGGATGGTTATGCTCCCTTGTATATAATACAGTTGTTTCCCTGGTGGTAGCACGACCATAACATTTGTTTGAGTAATATTTTGAACATTTCCAGTTCACTTTAAGGCCTGTTTGCTTCTCTTGGGTGTAGACGTACCCCATATAACACAATAATAATTTCCCTTTCTGAGATGTTATAAATTGGGCCTCTTCAGTCATTGTGAGGTGGTAAAATCTATAAAAAATGTATATGAAAGTATATGTAAAAGAATATTATACATGTTTATATGAATAGTAATAAAAGCATTTTAATTATATACTTACCAACTGTTATTTAGTTGTAGTTAAATGGAGATGTTCTTTGTTCAACAAATGTTGTTTGTTTGAAGTGCTCTGTGAAAAGAAAGTAAAGCATATTTTATTTCAAGTTTTACAATTTATATATGGTGGTCTTGGTGTTTATGACAGAGTATAGTTTTATTAACTTTTTAGTTTCATTTTACAAACGTTTTTAAAAAAGTTTAAAAGTATAAATGGGGTCGTTTTGGCGGTTAGGACATTTTTGGTGTTGAGTTCCCTTTTAGTGAGATTTAACAAGTTATTTTTAGAGTATACTTAATTTGGGGCACATTACGATGGCGGGCGGACTTTGTCCGCCCGCCAACGTAACGGAGAATGGGACCGTCCGCCATAGGAGTGGCGGTCCCGCCATTGGGATTAGGATGCCACCGCCACGGTGGCTGTGGCATTCCGCATATATTGAATTGCGGCGGGCGGTGCTGGAAGCAGCACCCGCCACAATGCAATATATGCAAGTTGTGCTTTTGCATGCACACGGTGACAGGCACCGTGCGGTGCCTGCCACCTTGTGCATGCAAATGCAGGGGGGTACCATAGGTACCCCCCATGTGCACCCCCCATCCCCAACATCTGGGGGTCCCACAACGGGCCCCCAACAGCAAACACCGTATGCCTTTCCATGGCGGCAACGCCGCCATGGAAATGCTGCTCTCCGCCGCCATCCTAATATGGATGGCGGTGTCTAGCAGACACCGCCACCATATTAGGCCCCTTTACCGCCCGGTCCGCTGTCGGACCGGCGGAAAACCGGCGGACGGTCATTCCGTCCGCCGGGGTCCCCCCCGCCATCGTAATATGGCGGGGGGAAATGGCATGTGGGCGGTGAGAAATGGCGGGCGGATCACCACCACCATACGGGCAGTGGCGATCCGCCTGCCATCGTAATAGACCCCTTTGTTAGTTATCTGTTTTTGTAAGGTGAAATCTTTTTTCTCGTTTTTGGAGTAATATCTGTTGTGGAAATATAAAGAGATAAAATATATGAGTTAGTAATTTAAGTTAGCTATTGAAATCTGTGTTACATTTTAATTTAACAGTTTATTTAGAAATGCTTATTTACTTACTTTTTCCTAGGTGTAGTAGGCTTTATTTTAGAGGTGTGTTTGAGAGTGGTGAAAATCCGGCAGAGTTTCTCCTTCCTTAATTATTTTTTTTTAAGGTGTAAAAGAAGACATATTTTTTTGTTTATATAGTGTGTTCTTAATTGTTTGTTGAAAATCATTGGTCTATTTCGATCTTCTGTGTTTCTATTGGTTACTTTGAATTTTTTGTTTTGTTTTGTAATTGTTTTACTTGTATGGAAAACGCAAATTGAGAGAAAAGGTTTTTTTTAGGTGAGGAAGGAGATGTTGAATTTATTATTTAAAAAGAAATGTATAATATATATTTTAAATGTTGAATATGTTGCTATTATTTGTTGGTAAATATTATTTGTGTAGTTGTTATGTTATTATTAATTTATGTTGTTATTATTTTGATAGATATGTTTATATATAAATTTTATGTGATATGTGTATTTATGTCATTTATTGTATTTTTTGTGTTGAAAGTAGTAGTTTTAATGTGTATTTGAGTTGTCGATATTTTTTAAAAACGATAATATTGCTGTCTATATTTTTGTTCTCGATATTTTGGACATGTCGTATACTTATTTATAACCGTCGATAATTTGTATTGCGATATTTATGTGTGCGATATTTGTGTAGTCGATATAGTTTCATTACGATAATGTTGTTTCGATATTAGTGTATTTTTATAATTAAGTATACAATACCGATATATTTGATGTCGATATTTTTGCGTCGAAATATTTGTATTTCGATAATGTGTCTTTCGATATTATGTCAGTGATTCGTTTGCAATCTCAGTTGAAAAGTCTAGACCACATGAACTGCTGAAATAGTTTCTCCCTGTGACTCTTCCATGACGTTTGAAAGACATCAACAGATTTCAAACAGCACATATAAGGTGCTTATTTATACCTTATCTTATCTTAACTAGTCATTATGGACATGCTGGCTACATATAACTTTTTACCTTTATGTCTTAGGACTTATTTCTTGGCTACTCTTTTTTGTTATAAAGGCGACACAACATTGGTGGATTCTCTATGAACATTTGAGGATCGCCGCCTTACGTAGCTAAGGTTAGAACCCTCCTTACTATATGATATTGTGCTTGGGTTCCAGCATGCTCTATTCAAAAACTTGCATTTTACCATGAATAGTACTCACTTTCGGGTGTTGCTTGCTCCGCATGTTGCCTTCTGAGTATATCTACCTTTTCTTACCAGATGTTACCACACAAAGTCCTATTTTCCCACCTGTCCTACTATCCCTATTGAGAATGATATAATGGCCCATCCATTGATATGCACACGTCTCACTAATGCTACGGCTTTTTTGTACTCTCTCACATCACTCTGAGATTTTCTTCACTTGGGCCTTCGCCTTTACTTTCTTTGTATAAAACGGTACTGTGTTGATTCATATATATTTACTATTTGTCCCTTAAA
The DNA here is from genome assembly GCA_963921515.1 of Calotriton arnoldi. Classification (NCBI taxonomy): domain Eukaryota; kingdom Metazoa; phylum Chordata; class Amphibia; order Caudata; family Salamandridae; genus Calotriton; species Calotriton arnoldi. Next base: position 93,955 of record CAWUFW010012148.1, read on the forward strand.
TCAATTATTCATGAATGCTATTACTATTATTGAAGCCGTTATGAATGTAACGAAACACATGTCGGCTGTCATGTCTCTATTTCACCGTGCTATTCTGTTCTTCCAGCAACAAGAACTGGACCTTGAAAAAATAACTGTATAAACATGAAACGTTTTTGAAAAAATCTTTTTCTTCTATGAATATATGTACAGTATGTATTGACTAAATGTCACACTGATTATTAAATTTGAGAGAACCCCAGTACAAATCCAAATATTGTCATATCCTGTGAATTGAGCGATCAATAGAATACATAGATCTTGGGCCTGATTCACAGAACTAACTTACGTCAAAAACGTAAAGTTAGTACTTTTTGGTATTCACAGAATACACTTACTCATTTTGGTATTCACAGAATGAACTTACTCATTTCGGTATTCACAGAAGTTAGTAGCCCTAACTTTAGGACTCCTAAATGCCTTCTGTGAATACCGAAAGTCTTAAAGTTAGGATTTTTCTCAGTTTAGGAGTAGTAAAGTCCTAACTTTACTACTCCTAAACTGAGAAAAATCCTAACTTTAAGACTTTCGGTATTCACAGAAGGCATTTAGGAGTCCTAAAGTTAGGGCTACTAACTTCTGTGAATACCGAAATGAGTAAGTTCATTCTGTGAATACCAAAATGAGTAAGTGTATTCTGTGAATACCAAAAAGTACTAACTTTACGTTTTTGACGTAAGTTAGTTCTGTGAATCAGGCCCTTGTGTTTCAATTTAAAAAAATAATGTTGTAGTAATATTGTTGAGTGCCGGGGTACATCTGTCTGTCTATACTCTTTTAAATTCGATATATTTCTCCAGGGTAGCCTTCTCCCACCATTTGTTAACTTCAACAAAGTGGTTTTGTTGTAATTCCCTGATCACACATACGATTGTTCTCTTTGTTCCTTCTCCATGGATTGCCCTTGTATTGGAGCTTGTTAATGGTGCTGTATTGTCATTTAGTAATTCACTTGCTTGTAATGTTCTGTTCCTGCTTCTTTCTGCCATGTTTAAAAAAATGAGGATATTGATTTCGATTCTCTTTTGTTTTGCTGTGATGTGCTTCTTTAGTTTCTTTATTGACTTTATAACAGGGTGAATCCCACCCTCCTCTGTTGTTCTTGCAAAACTTTGAAGATTGCAAGAATCGGGGAAATGCTTACAAGTTCGGTCACTTTCAATGCTCCCAGATGAATTACTGTGCGAACACTGAGAGAAGGGGATTTACAGAGTTGCCCAGGCGGTTGTGTGAATTCAGCCACCACTCCCTCCCCGGTACGGTTCAGTCTAAGCGGTTTTCCTATACGCCTCGTTCAGTGGTGAGCCGCTTCCCGAGCACCGCCTCTGCAGCATTTGGGCTGCTGCTCACAGCACTTCCCCCTGCCTTTGTACTCACCACTGGAACTTCGCCGGCCGCTGCGCTCCAGTTTCCAGCTTCTTTCAAGCGTGCAGTCAGTGTCACATCAAGCAGAGGCATCAGCAGGTTTAAACCACCATTGAATCGTCAGCTGCAAAGTACCAGCTGCTTCGCCTCACTCCTCGAGTGCTCGTGGTATGCAGAACAGCCACTGCATCAAATATGTCAAGGATCCTTCGCTCCTCCTCACAGCGAGAGAGTCCACGGCACCACAACAAGAGGTGATTTTTGAAAAGTGTTTATTGGCACACCATAGTGCAAAGCAAAAGTAAAAAGGGCAGTCTATGCGTTTCGGCTCCCAAGCCTTCTACTGGACCATAGAGTCCCTTAGTCTAGAACATCTCTTAAAGTGCTTGATCCCTCATTGCTTTTTACTGCTATTCAGTAACTAGACTGCTAATCCTCATGTACAAATGGTGGCAAATTTGGTCAACCATTTTACCACTTGTGAAGTACATCAAGTCTTTTTAGTATATATTACTGACTGGCGGTCGCCAGTAGGTAATTTTAGTTAGGACCAAAGTTCCCATAGTGAAGAATATTCAAGAAATTTTCACAAAACGTCCCCTTTTTAGTTCAGCTGCCAGCTGCTGTGTTGAAGGTTTTGGGGTGACCCGTCAAGCGGGGGTGAGAAAAAATGGGGGTCCTAAAACGCGTTATCCCCATGTTATGTCTACGGGGAGTTTTCATTTTTTTAACACAACTACAGGCCCGAACAGCTGAACAAAATTACACCGAATTTGGCAGAAAGCTAGATGTTGATCCGGAAATTGTGCTTTTTTGTGATTTGGTGTAAATCCGTTCAGTAGTTTCAGAGATATTTAAGTTTTAAAAATATAGACAGCTGGGTGCCCACCAGCCTACTGAAATCCTACTGAAAATTGGTTGGCTGCCAACACTTCAACCAGGAAAATGTAAAAAAAAAAAGAAAAGGGGGCATGGTAGAAACACCCTGACCCCCTAGGACTCTTGGGGGGTCCCAGACAAAAAAATCCTTTTTTCAACATTTTCGACAGGATCTGCAGATCCAGCTGAAATGTTTTTTAAAAAACGAAGCGTTGGCTCCTGCGCTTCGTTCATTATCCACCCCCAGGTGGGCCAGGTACCAGGGCATTTTTTTAATAATGTAGGGATGGCGCACGGGCACCCCCTCTTGGGCCTCATTATGCCCCGGGGACCATCACCCCCCTGGGCCTTCTTAAAATACTAACATGGGGGAGGCCCTTCTGGCCTCCATGCCACCCCGGGTACCACCACCTCCCTGTGGCTTATTTCCTTTTAAATGGGGGGGACACTCAGACCCCCCTGCTGCCCTAGGGGCTGCCACCTCCCGGGGCTTTAATTTATTTAAAATGCGGGGGCCACGTGGATCCCCCGCAGCCCTGGGGAACCCCACCTCCCTTGGGGCATTTTTTAGAATTAGTGTGAGGTGCTGTGTGACCTCCCCGTAGGCCCGGGGACCACCACCTCCCTGGGGCAAATACAAACAAAGGAGGGGGGCCACACGGTCCCCCCTCCTGGAGACCTAGATGGCCCTGGGGACCGCCACCCCCCAGGGCCGGCTCCAGCAATGTCCCGGGGTGCACACCCCCTGGACATTGCAGTTTGCTATGGCTTGGTGGGAGCACCACTTCCACTAAGCCATAGCAAACAGTGCTCCGCTTTGAGCAAGCGAGAGCATTTTGCTCTTGCTGGCTCAAAGCGGAGGACAATTTGCTTTTATAAACAGGGTGCTGCATGTTAGCAGCTCCCTAGGTGTAAAAGCAATGCCGGCTCCCACATGACTCGGGGAGCCGGCAGGGATCGCGGGGGCCTTCAGGGTCCCTCCGCAGTCCCCATCAAAGGCATTGAGTGCCCTGGGTGGGACCACACTACAGGCCAGGCCCCGGGACCAAAATCAGCCCGGAAGGGGGGCCACTTGGCCCCCTCCCTTGATTATGAATAAATCTAAAAAATAAATAAAGGGCAGGCCCCAGGGAATGAGGTCCAAGGGGCCAGAATAGGCCATGGGAGGGGGTGCCACATGGCGCCCCCTCCCTTTACTTTAAAAAAATATTTTTAAAAAGAAATGCCAGGCCCTGGGAGATTGGGTCATCGGGCCAAATGCGGTCCTCGGGGTTAAACAACCTCTCTTGTTACCTCCAGTAAGTCCCACACAGTGGCATTGCTAAGAGGTCTTCGGAGGCTACGCCCCCTTTCTACACCACTCTGCAAACGTGTCTCCTGGCACACTACTGGTTGGGGAATGACGTCCTCTTCGATGCTGAGGGACCTTGGGGTCCAAGAAGCCCTTCTGGTACTTTCTGTAAGTCCTATATAGTGGGATTCTTGAGAGCTGGTCAGAGGCCCACCCCCTTTCTCCACCACTCTGCAAATGCCATTACTACTTAAAAAAAACATCGAAATTCACTGGAAAAAACATAAGGTTACAGGGTTGTGATAGTTAGGAAATGGAATTAAAAAAACCTTAGAAATTTACTGAAAAAAAACAAAGATGTTATAGTTAGGCTCAGGTTTCACTCACACAAAACCAGTGAAATTCAGCAGTTATAGTTAGCTGAGCTATGACTCGCGCCCCCGCAATGCACTGCTTATGACCTCACATATTACATCACTCAAGACATGGTCAGTGACATCATTGATGACATCACTTATGGCCCTCGTGTAATGTTTGCTATTCCAAAGAGGGCACTGGAAAATATGTCAGCAGTCTTTGGCCTATTTAACTTTCAATCTTTTCAGGGGGAAGAATGCCTGCGACAGATGACATCTGGTCCAGTGCCCTTTTACAATTGGTGGTGTTGGGAGTTCTTTGTTAGCCCTCTGCCTTGCTCAAAGGTGGAATGCATATCATACTTAATCTCATTGACCACACAGTGGGATTCATCACACACACTTTGTCAAATTGCAGAGAGTATGTCAATTCCCCAGTTTTTCACTTTGCCCTTGCCATCCTCCCAATGTGCCCAAGGGCTTGCGGTATGTCATGCATAGGTTCCATGCATTGCTTGATGGCCAGGGTTGTTTATTTTGTACTCTCATGGTTTGCCAAAGGCCTTAGGTTATTTAGTGACTCTGCTTTTCCTAAGAATGATGGGGTGTTGGACTTGGCCCTTTTTGCAGGGTCATCCCTGAACTTTTTGCCATCCTCCTAGTCTTTTTTCTGACATGGTGTTGGTGGTTTTAGGACTCTTGGCACTTTATCACTGCTGTCCTGTGTAAAGTGCATGTGCTCTCTGTGGTAAACATGGTAAGATTGGTCTACACCTGTTTGGCGTATTTAATTTACCTGTCAGTCCCTTGTAAAGTGGTATCTCAGATATCCAGGGCCGGTAAATTAAATGCTACTGGTGGGCTTGCAGCGCTGATTGCGTCACCCACCAAAGTAGCCTTTCAAACCTGTCTCAGGCCTCTGCCATTGCAGGGCCTGTGCGTGTAGTTTACTGCCGCTGTGACGTGGCACATAAGTGTGTGCCACGTCTGTGACCCCCCTTTTACTGCATGTCAGTCACCCCTAAGGTAGGCCCTAGCTAGCCCTATGGGCAGGGTGCATTGTTGGTAAAAGGTAGGACATGTACCTTAATTGTGTGACATCTCCTGATAGTGACAAACAGCCATTTTGGTTTCTCACTGCTGTGAGGCTGCCCTCTCATAGGAATGCATTGGGGATTCCCTGATAAGTGTTTCAGTGGTAATTTCTAATATGAGAGGAGCAGCGTGGTCAAGTTTGGTATGTTTGGAATAGTAATAATAAATGCTGCGTGATGGTGTGCCCAGATTTATTATCACTATTTTAGAAATGCCACTTTTAGAAGTTGGCATTTCTGTCTGCTATGTGTCTTTGTGCCTGCCTGATGTGTATTGCATGTCTGGCTCTGGAGTGACAGGGGCTGGTGAGGTGTGTGGCTCCAGAGGGGCAGGGTGAGTCAGCGCTAGGCTGAATAGGCAGATCTGCATTTGGAGTAGTGAGAGGAGTAGCCCCTGACCCAGAATAGATCTGTGCCTGCCTTGTTCAATGCCGGCTCCGCCCCCCCTGTGGTGTGTCTTGGGCCAGAGCTTAACCTGACAAAGGAGGGTGTGAGCACTGTTTAGAAAGTGCTTCGGTACCCCCCAGAACCAGTTGGGACTGGATCCCCAAGCCCTGTGCCAGGGCAGAACAAAGACAATGCATGATATAAATATTGGGGCTGTGACCCAATGTGAAAAACCTACTTGGAGCTGTGTTGCTGCAGGGCTGCTGGGCAAGGAGGAACCGCCGTGGGACCCAGCTGCTGATTCCTGAGGGTCCCTACGTGCTGGCCTGCCTGTGCCCAGCTCTGCCCCGCTGAACTTGGGTACTAGCGCCTCGTGAGCGCTGCATTCTTTTATTGTCCCTGGGAGCACGAGGAGGGGGCTCCCACTGAGAATCTGGGAAAGGCGCCGTCGCGCCGTGGCAGAAGAGCCACAGACCAGGAAGCCAGGCGGCTGTTGCCTGGGTGTGGGCAGGGCTCCCGTGGTGGTGAGGAGAGCCCCACATGCCTCTACGAGCCCGAGGAGGGGGCTCCAACTTTGCAGAGTGCATGACGAGCACTCTGTTGTTGCCCATTTTGTTGCCCAAAAACCCCAGAAGAAGGGCACCAGCTCCGCTCGTTCCGAGCGAAACCGGAAGTCAGGCGTCCGTTGCCTGACCAGGGGCGAGGCTGATGAAGAGCCAACTGCTGAGCAGCGCCACAGGAAGACAGGCAACCCTGTGCCTGGTGTGGGGCGGGGCTCCCGGTGTGCTGAGGAGAGTCCAGCGGGTGACCCAGGCAAAGACAGAGCCTCGTGGGCTCGCATCTGCTATGAGCCACCAGAGTGCGGCCGTGTGAGGAGCAACGACGGGAGCTATTGGAAGCTCCGGGCCTGGAGTGCCCCAACGCGGTGCAGAGTCCACGGGGGCAAAAGCCAGAAGGGTCATTTCAGACCCACCGACCAAGGACACGCCTGGACAGCGGGTGAGTGCCTGGCAGAGGACCAGAGCGCACTCTGCCCCGGGCCGCGCTGCCGTGTTCTCAGCCCTGAAGGACCGTTGGCAGACCTCTCTTGGGGGCAAAAGAAGCCCCAAGGATATTCTCAGCATTTGCCCCTTCCCCCCCTAAGTGCAGCTGCGCCGCATGATCGCAGGCAACTGCGCACTTCAGAGATATCGGGGGCAATCTTGAGTGGAGGTGGCATTGCAGGGCGAGCCCAGGATAGGGCCCTCACTGGGGAACAGTGACTTGGGGGCCAGTGGGCTCCCCGAGATATGGTTGCCCAGGGTGCAGTCCCGGTTAGGCCTAAGGTGGGCCTGATGTATTGATTATGGGGTATGCATAATATGCTGATCCTTACCCCGATGTTCATACCTCATGCGTTGTGCTGAGAACACTCCTACCAATGGTTGCAGGTTGGGTACAACTATGATGTTTCTGATTACTGTGGTTCCCAGATTATGGTAGGGTACTGTTGATAATTAGGAGGTGTTGCCTAATATGTTCATGCTAGGTGTACCTTTACCGGTGATTACCAGTTGTTTCCTCCAAATGTGAGAGGTGATGGTTATGCCTAAAATGTTCTGCATATGCTAAGTGCTGTGTTGCCAGTAGTTACTGGTTGTTTTATTTTCACTTCTAAGTGAGATCTAATGGTCCTGACAGTGGCCCGATTGGCCCTGTCATGTGTATAATCCCCTGTAAAATAATACCTAGTGCCAGGTGGCACAGTGTATATATGTGATATGTTCTAATGTGTGTTATGAGCAATACAAAGGCTATTTTTCCATAACCTTGTGTGGAGTTTCTTTTGTGGTATGCCTAGTGTGCCGCTGCTGTGTGTGTGTGTTGCGCAAACGCTTTACACATTGCCTCTGGGATGAGCCTGACTGCTCGTGCCAAGCTACCAAGGGGGTGAGCAGGGGTTATCTTCAGTGTGTAACTCCCTTGCCCTGACTAGAGTGGTGGTTTCTGCCTGGCTTAGGCGCTTGCCCTAGCCAACCAAAAATCCCATTTCTAACATGGGGTCTTTGTTTTATCCCCTGATTTTGCAACAAGGCAAAATGTCATGGGGTGTTTTTAGCCACTATTTCCTGTCCTACATTGGTGAGTGTGTATTTAGTGCCTATCTGCCTTGCCGATGAAGTGGAGGCAAGCTGTTCCACCTTGTCTATTAGCAGGTGGGTATATTTAAAGTCCACCCTGTTGCCCAAGGATGGAGGGTATTTGGTGCCCCTATAACTTGCCCATGGGAGGGGGTAAAATGTAAGATGGCCAGAAAAGCTGCCTAGTTTTCCCTGATTTCTCTCATCCACCAAGATAATTGTCCATGTCTATGCTGCAGCCCCTGCAAATGATGGATTTAGGCCCAGATCTCTGTACTGGGGTGAATGTATGACATTGTTCTGCATTCTGTCCATCAATTGTTCTTTTTGCATTTGTCACCCTGAGTGGGACGGGTATGCCCAGACGTGGGTCCCGTGCCTTCCATGCCACTGGAATCAAGCTATCCTGGCTGATGAGGGGTGAAACCCCGAAACCGGTCCTAGGATGCTTGTTTCCAGTCCAGGGAGGACCTAGCCTGGCAGTTCGGGCTGGACTGTTCCCATTGGGCGCAGGATCAAGACTGATTTGCATATGGCTGGGTTCAAACTGGAATGGCATGGTGAGCAAAAAAACGATGGATTTAGGCCCAGATCTCTGTACTGGGGTGAATGTATGACATTGCTCTGAATTCTGTCCATCAATTGTTCTTTTTGCATTCCCTACTGGAGCTGAAACAGATTGAAGTAAAGTGTAAAAGGTCACTGTGGCACCTGTGCGCCACATCCTGTGCTCCACATCCTATGCTCCACATGTTTATTTTGTGGGTATGTGGATTCCCAAATTCCTGTGCCTAGAGACCCAAACTACATATAAGCTCAATGAAGCAGAAACATGTATGGGATTGGTTGCAGTTATGGCAGTGATGTAACTGGTCCCAGGACTTTTCGACTTTGGACTCTATTAAAGGGGTGGTTTGACAATATTAACCGCTGTGCGGGTCTTATTGATCTGGTCCCATGGCCATTTGGAAAATGTTAATAAAGGTTGGGACATGCAGGCGGGGTCAGGGAAACCACCTGAGCTGGCACCAGGGTGCATACTATCAGCCCGTCTGTGTCATTTGTTTGCAGGCCACAATGGCCTTTACCCCTCTCTACAGCACCTCCCCAGTAGCTGTTGGCGCTCCTGACCTCCTGGAATTGGCCAACATGACATTGGCAACGATGGGTGTGGTGCCACTCCTTGCTTCCGGTGTACCCCTGAAGGTGTGCACCGGTGTACGGAAGCCATGTGCTCCCCTGGGAATGTGCGGTGCTCGTGCTGCACGAGGCAAGCAGTGCACAGACCCCACAGTGCTACGTGGGCATGTTTAAAGCAGAACAGCTTCTCAAATGCAAGAGAAGAAGCTCATTTCCTCGTGTGCATGACAACTCCACCCGCCGGCCCCCTTTGTCTACTGCAGCCTGGGTTCATGCGGCTTTATGCACAGGCCTCTCTTTCCACGACATCAGCGCCTTGCCACCAGGCTGTGATCACATGGTGCCTGTATATCGTTAGTGGGGTCACACTAATGCTGTTCGTCGTGCTGGGTTTGGAGGGCAGATGAGAAGAAATGTGGCGTTGCAGCTCAGGTGCCAGAGGGAGAGAGCCCAGTTCACACCCTTTTGCCTGCAACCCAAGTAAATACAGTCTGCAAGACAGCAAGGTGAGAGAGGAAGCCCCAGCCCCTGCACTCATAACACCCAGTAGTGTCAGCTCTGCCACCACTGACCATACTCCCAGACTATGTGCTCTGACCCAGGCACTGCCACCGCCATGGCTAAAATTCCAGCAAGTGCCCAGGTGGAGGGACTGGGTAGAAAGAGCCCTGCTGTTCTTCGAAGCCACAGATGTGGAGGATTGTTGAAAATGGCCCTTTCTAGAGTCATGAAACACTCATAGTGGTGCTTAATGCGTATTTTGAACTAATGGCAAACTTGGATTATGAAAGGCTTGTATTCTGCTAGGCAACACATGGAGGAGTCCATTGACATCTTCTACACCAGATTTAAAGAGCTAGCTAGCACCTGTGGGATTGCGGATAAGAGAGAAGATATACAGGGTCAAATCATACAAGGATGTGCCTCAGTGAAACTCTGCAAATGCAACCTGCAGGAATCCGGCAAGTTCCTGGCTGACATTCTGATGATGAGTAGGACCAAAGAACTCTCAAAAGCCTGCGCTTCCCTCATTAAGGCAGCTCTACAAAGGACAGTGAATACAGAACCAGTTTATGCCCTTGGGCCCATGCCCAGCCAGAGCAATCCCAAGAAACCAAGGGGCATATTTACAAGCCCCTTGCGCCACTTTTGCGCCGCCGTTGCGTCACGCATGTGACGCAGCGGCGGCCTAAGCTCATGTGCCGCGTTGCGCTATATTTACAACGTGACGCATCTAGGGAGATGCGTCACGTAGTAAACCCCTGCACCACATGAAACCTGCGTCAGGTTTCATGTGGGCGCTATCAGCGCAGGGGGCGTTCCGGCGCAGGAACGCCTCGGAAAAGTGACGTAGTGAAATCTACAAGATTTCACGCAGTCACTTTCCGGCGCTGATGCGTCAAATCCTTACGCCTGCTTCAAGCAGGCGTAAGGATTGACGCACCATGTTAGGGATAGGGAAGGTTGGAACAGTGCTGGAGTTGCGTTGCGCTTGCGACACAGCTTCAGCACTGCGCCAACCTTCCGCCGGCAGATGCGTCACGCATCTGCTTATCCTTGCGCCACGATGCGCCGCATTGTAAATGCGGCGCATCGGACGTGGCGCAAGGGTAAACTTGCGTGACGCATTTTCCCTGGCGCATCCCTGCTGATATGCAGGGATGCGCCAGGGAACGTAAATATGCCCCTCTATACCTTGGCGGGACCTTGCTGCTACTGTGGTGGTCCACTACCCCCCACACCGCCCCACCCCTGTCCCGCCTTACCGCCCACTGCGTTTACCTGTGCGAGCCGCAACTGCTGCGCCGGCACCAGAGTACATACTATCAGCCTGTCTTTGTGTCATTTGTTTGCAGGTCGCGAAGGCCTTTACCCCTCTCGACAGCACCTCCCCAGTGGCTGTTGCCGCTGCTCACCTCCTGGAACTGGCCAACATAACAGTTGCTACCATGTGCAGTAGAGATATGGACTGGCATCTGAAGATATGCTTTTTTGGAATGGTCGGAATGCCCCCTGTCTGCAATGGCACAGACTCCGTAACAGTGGATAGATTCCATTGTATTAAAAGGTGATTTCTTGCACGATTTTTGAGAACTGCCTGACCATAAACAGTGTTTGGAATAAAATTATTCATTATATTTTTATATACCTATGACGGGTTCTTTGGTTTGCCAAAAGGGGTATTTGAGTTTAGTATGCTAAAGCATATAAAGTTGTGAACAAATATTTATGTCAGAAAAATGGCAGATCGATACCTTAATTTTCTCTGAATGCAGTTTGGAGCTTATGTTACAAAATAATGTTTGTTCATCTCTTTTGTATTTTCTTTATCTACTTTGCCATAGCGTTACAAAAGAGCACTTCTCTCGTTTTCATTACAGTGTGAAGCACTGCAGCTGGTGGTGTAAATACATTTCCTCTTATCTTGTTGAAAAAACGAGAGCAAGAGTTTTCAGTAAAAGAAGAAAACAAATCTGTTCGTATTAAATAACGTAAAGTCCTTAGGTGTGAATTCAGAGCATTAATCCTGTTACTCTAACATGTTGCAAGGTGCCGCCTCACACAGTGCTATTGCATTTATGTACAATTAAATCAGACGTCTTAAGCTTTGCTAACATGCCATATGGAGGTAGAGACATACTTAAAGTTTCCTTTCATGAAAGAGGCTGTGAACTGCAAGCTCTGATTCGTTTAATATTTGTTAGGTTCAATATTGTATTTGCCCCGTATTTATATGGACTGTATTTATTTAAAGTCATCTGGAGTCATCTAATACCCATCTGGTGTGCCTTTATGTAATATATGTTCCATGTCGCTAACTGCTCCTCCTCTCTGCGACACGTATACGCATATGGGACGTGAGCGCAAGTGCACAGAAATGGCTGGGCGCGCTCGCGACCCTGCTGTACTGATGGTTTCTCCTCCGCTGTTGCCGCATACTGTGTGATACTTGTCGTAAGTGCTGGCCGTAATTAGTACGACTGGTGCTTTTTTGCTGAAGTCCTATGTTGCCTTTTACTTCCCACAGTTTCTGCCGCCTGCTGCCTGCTTGTCGTGGGTGTGGATCTCGATGGTGCCACTACAACATGGGTACTCACAAACATTTGACCAGGGGCCAGAAGGTATGGTCTATCGTGTGACCGTGGGCCCCACTGATGCCAGCAAGGTGGCGGTAGGGGGTCCGGGTGGTCAGGGATTGTGTAAGGTGGTCCTAGGGGAAGTGAGGCATGTACAGCTTGTGGTTCAATTGCACAATGTGAAACCAGAAAACCTGGGATCAATCCTGGCTTTCCCATTGGTCTGTGTGATCCTAGGCACTTTTTCTTCACTTTGCCTCCTTTTTCTTCATTATGGAATATAAGAGAACCTCAAAATACATGAGTTCTGAATGTGCGCTGTACAGAACCTTACCCTGTGTTTGATTATCATGTTGTCCGCGTATGTTAACAACCTGGGCCACCCAGAGGGTTCACGTGACCACTGACTTGCCTCTTAGCTTGCTATTGGCATTGTTGTTAGGGTGGAGTGGGGAAGCATGAATGTTTCTAAATACATGTTTGATACACTTTTTTGAATTTTGAAGAAGCATAATCCTATTTTTACATATTTGTTGTAAGATGCCTTTAAAAAAAGGTGTTCCTAGAGTTAAGTGGTGCAGGAAACCACCTTAGTTACTTCATAACTTCAGTTAACCTGCAAATAAATGCTTGCTCATTTATTTTACATTTTTTTCAGAATATTTGTGCTTAGTAAGTAAACAGCAGACCGTGCTGCTGTTCACCAGGGGGCCGCATGTAAAGGCCAAGAGGGCTGCAAGCGCCACCCCCTCCCCCCCCCGGGCATACTTTGAGTATGACTGTCTACGGCATTGCCCATCTGGGAGTGCCGGTGGTTGTTGGGGTCACCCCATAGATTGTAGCCCCTACTGGGTGGCTTTAGAGCTTCTAGTCTCCCAAAGGAGGGGGGGCCGGGGCCAGTGGTTTTGGACACCTGACACTGTGGAGAGCGTCAGGCATTGGGAACGTGCAGAGATGCGAACAAGGGGAGGGGTTAGATGCCAGCAGACAAGGGGGCACCAGGCATGCAGGAAGGTGGGTCGGTGCGGCTTGTGGATCAGTGAAAGTTGAGTTGAGCCATGAAACCATTAAGACAATATATTGCTGTTCACGTAGTGTTTTTATAACATTTTTTGTTTTTAGGACTCTTGACACTGAGAGGTTAAGGCCGACGAGCCTGCTACTGTCACTGGCAATGCATAGGTAGTGCATTGTGTATAGTTTGTGGCATACGGACTATAGAATATAAAAGCCGGGACGTTGACTATTGTGGATTACTTCTGCGTTTCAATCACCAAACCCTAGTCACTATGTAGCACAGCAAGCATTTGCTAAGAAGTTGCTGTATACCCAAAAGTACCCAATAGGTCTTGCATGCAAAATGATAATACAAAAATCTCGAGTGGTGATGCCTAGGAGATGTTTGAGAGGATACAATAGGATGTTGTCCACCAATCTAAATTTTTTGTCTGTGGTCTTTGTCCAATCACATGCTTACTAGATTGGTAAAGAAAGCACCCTTCAAAGAAACCAAAAGGGAGTGGCATGGGGACAATGTGTCCAGACAGATTACAGACTTCTTCAATCCTGACTTAAAATCATCTGGAATGGAAGCAGTAGTGGAAGCCTAACTATGGGAGAAGTAGGTAGTGGAGAAATAGGGGCTAAGGTCCTGATATCCCAGGGAGAAGGACCTGAGGCAGGGGGGTTGAGTTGTCTAGTACCTCTGTGCTTAAATATATGTAGACTTTGCATTACAAATAATGATGAGGGATAAGAAGCTACACTGAATGCACAGAGCATGCATGGTATTCTATGTGATGCAGAGAATGCCCCCACAGTACCCCCGCCTTTTGGCAAAACCTCTGTAAGTATGGGCTACATGCTCCTCGACTTACCAAGCTTAGGATGAGGTTGAAGAGGTGGAGAAGGAAGTTTATATCTCTTTGGGGCACATGCATCAACGAAAATACCGATCGCAAACGGACAGATTCGCAGACCTTTGCGACCGGTATTATTGCATTTGGGATGCATCAACCCAAATGCAAATTCGCAATTTAAGTAATCGCAAAATTTGCGATTACTTAAATTGCGAATGCATTTAGGGAATCGCAAATTGCGATTCCCTAAATGCAATGCATGATGCAATTTCAAATTGCGAATTCGCATTTAGGGATCGCAAATTGCCATCAATTTGAACTTGATGGTAATTTGCAAAAACTTTTGAAAAATGCACTAAAGTGCATTTTTCAAAGTTTCATGTTACACACACACATGCCCTTGTGCGCACATGCCCTTGTGCGCAACATGTGGTAACATCTCAATTTCAGGGGTGCAACAGGGTGTCCTTTTGGCACCCTTGAAATTGAATGCACAATTTGCGAGTACCTATTTGGTACTCGCAAATTGCGCATGCAATTCCCATTCATTCCTATGGGCCTCTAGGCCCATAGGAATGAATGGGTAGCTATTCCTTAATTGCGATTTGCGAGTCGCAATTAAGGAATATGTAAGAATGACAATTTTTTTTGCAATTCCTACATGCATCCTAAATAGCGATTTCTTAAAATTCGCTATTTAGGATTCGCAAATCCTCACTTTGATGCATGTGGCCCTTAGTTTGATGTCTCATTGAGCGATTACGATTTTGGTCTCTTGGGTAGCTCTATACCTTAGGCCAAATCCCTATTTAAAACAGGAGCACAGCACATGATTATATTTGAGACTTTACAAGCATTACAGAAAATCCTCAGCTCTATCCTGGAGTTGCTAGAAAATACATTGACTGGAGCTGACCATGTATCAGTAATACTATCTTCTATATTAAAAGCACTGGTGAGACTGGGGTAGAAAAGGATTGATCAATACAAACAGATATGTACAATCCTGTGCTAGGCAATTAAACACCCTGAACAACGAAGGGTAACAGATGGGGATGTAAGCACTAATCACTGGATAATAAGATGGCACTTTTTCACAAAATGAAGGCGGTGGGAAGGAAGGGGGCTAAAACAGTCAAAAAAACGGCCACGCTTTGAGCCTACTTTTCAAAGAGGATTGGGATGATCGGCTGGAGCAATAGGGAGAAGAGAAGAATAAGATGAGCTGCACTCAGAAATCCAAAATCAAGGGACAGCGAATGGGAGCAAACATCTACAGCAATATACACCATTCCTGCAAGTATTCTTAAAAGGGGCTGCAAATAGCAGTACTGTGTGTAAAAATGAAGCAGAAGCAGGAATAGGTTCATGCCCTGCTCATGCGATAAGTGGATCTAAGCCAGTGCAAAAGAAGGAAAGAAGAAAAAACTAAGGAATTTAAGGAATAAAACTAAGCGAGAACTGTGGCGATTGTTATTTTCAACGCAAACAGTGCATTGGAAGTGAGCAACAAAGTTGAGGCAGTAGATGGAACTGATAATGCTTCAGGATCTCATATCGTAATGGTTGTTCCACCCATGAACGATGTGGCAGCCCAAAATAAGTAGGGTGGTCCAGCTTCAGTCGCACAGAACGGGCTATCTAGCATATTCCCAGTACTGAGACCAGCAAGTGACCGGGATGTGATGACAACAGCTTTTTCTCTTTCTACACTTATGCTAAATAATATAAGCACTTGTAGACTAGCAAGAGACATGCAGGAGGCGATTCCAACTACTTTGCTTGACTTTGAATGTATCAACTTATTTAAGGATGGGTACCATTGCGGGCCCCTAAATAGGTCACAGCTACTCAATGTGACACCATGTTGAGTACAATCTCAACTAAGGATATTGAGCTAGATAACCCACTAGTAAATTAATGGGACAATGAGAAAGCGCACATGGAAGATGTCAAATTCAAATCCCAGAAAGAGGGTAAATTAATCACAGAAAATATAGACCACCTTCGTATAATGAGCATCAACGCCATCCCATGCAACAAGTACAGACATGCCTGCAATGCCCCATTTGAGTATGATCAGGCACTAATGGAAAGAAGGCTACTGCCTTCAAATCTAGGTTCGTTCAGGTCACATTGACTACTAAGAGAAGAGGAAATGACCAGAGTTGTGGAGAAAGTTGATTATGATAATGAGAAATTCATGAAAATCTATAACCCTGTAAGAGTTAATCTGGAGAGCATGGATGATGTCAATAAATGGGATTGGCATCTGTCTGCTTTGTGCTTGACAGATACAGTTGCCTCCCAATTTGGCGTTTAGCCAGTGCTTCATTTGTAAAAAACATAAGTGCCAGGGCCATCGTCAGGAGGCCCCTGCAGCTTGCACCACCGATTGCCCCTGCCAGCGTTGCCAATGACAGTACCAAAACACCTACTAACTATCACACTCCCACAAGTGTCACAATCCAGACTACTTCAGTCCCCAAGGTTATAAGAATAGCTTGGGTCGCTGGTATTGGTAATTTTTAAGGTATATTGAAATACTAAACAACTGTTGTGCTCCTCTCCAATTTCAGACAAACAGTGCCTCCATGTGGCAGACTTTCAGAAGTGTTGACAATTAAGTCCCGAGACGACAGAGGGACTGTGCGGCCGCCGGCCATAATTTTTTTATTTCTCGCCCCTTGCTGGCCTTGCCCTGTCTTCTGCCTCCCGTTCGCGCCTGCCACAGAAGCTCCAGGCATCAGGTAAAGCACTGACTGGACAGTCATTTATTGAGCTGCTTTGCCTTGAGAGGAGGACGCTGTACAGTCGGAGAGGGACTGTAAGTCCCAGGAAGCCCAGAGGTTTGTCCCGCACATGTGCCTCCTTGCTGCAGCCTACATCAGCACCTCGCCGCTCCCGCATCGCGGGAGCCGCTTCGCCTTGAGAGGAGGACGCTGTACAGTCGGAGAGGGACTGTAAGTCCCAGGAAGCCCGGAGGTTTGTCCCGCACCTGTGCCTCCTTGCTGCAGCCTACATCAGCACCTCGCCCCTCCCGCATCGCGGGACGCGCGTGGGTGCACGCCGGGCTAAGCCCGGGCCAAGGGCGGGCCCGTCTGAGCCCGTCCAAGACCGGACGAGGCCGGGCCGGGCCCCCCCTCTAAAAGCGTATATAACACAAGGTCAGTCCGGATAAATATATCAGTTGCTCCTATTAACATCTGCTGACTGTCCGGGTCCAAATATTACAATGAGTAAGCGAGACGGGAAGTTGATGGGTGCACCCAATGGGGGCAGGTTAGCGGGGACGTTGGATCAATTTATTTGAAGGGCTGCTTCTGTGCTTGAGAAAGAGATAGCGATTACTGAGCGAAGATTATCCCTGGACCCGCAATTAACCAAAAGGTCGTCCCTGGGTTCAATCGCCTCTGCTCTCTCTCCGGTGCATCCGGCGGTTAATTCCTCGTCGAATATGACTACCAATGAAGCTAGCGGCTCTGCGCTCATCCGAACAGGTCTCCTTTCGGAGAGTATTGTACAATCGTCAGTAGCCGCAATCAACACCGTTGTCAGTATGCCTCTGCGAACCTCGGCCAGACCTACAAAAAAAACCATTGTAAAAACCAATAAAACCATTCCAGATCCTGTAGCTAAAAGGAAGAGGGGAGGTGGACCACAAAGGGCGTCACTTGCGAAAGTGCCAAGGATTAACAATAACGGTGGTTGCGATTTAGTAGCCGAATGTAGTACATCAGGAAACCAAGCTCCGGCCTTTCCGGACTTCAACTTCTCATCCTTGGATGGCCCTAGCCAGAATCCCAATGAGGAAATGTGGAGAAGGCTGGAAAATTTATTATCAACCTTACTATCTCCTATTACATATAGACTGAGCCGGATAGAGGACCGATTAACTAACTCTGAATCCCAGGCTAAGTCAGGCTTTTCCGTGCTTGAGGACTTACTTGTTCAATCTAAGCCTACTACTGTGATTATAAACAGCAATACGAGGCTTTTGGTTCCTGACAAGGATTTAGTTAAACGTAAGCCTCTAAGTATGCAGACAATCGAGCCAATTGCTTCTGGGCCACCGACAAATGTAGCTGTAGTAATACAAAATAAAACAGTTCCCTTGCATAAGGATGAAGATGTTTTAGGGAACATGTCTAGTGAATTTGCACAATCAGATCCGAGCCCTCCGGATGTTGATAGAGTGGAAGTGGAAGTAGTGAACGTTTTAACGCAGGATAATAACTGTATAAACTGCCCTTTAGCAGGACAAGCCGGCAAATCTATTCGCCGACAAGGATCCAGAGGCTTGGGACAGAATGCTATGTATGCTAATCCTATGGCCCTTCACCTTCCTCCGGCAGCTGCCCCTCTAGTGGTCGTCCTGATGAACGTTCCACCACTGCGGGAAGCGCAGTCTGAAACTACTGACCAACTGTTGCTAAAATCTTTGCATTGGATTAATAATCGTCTTAAGGATGTTGGGATTTGGGAGGAGAGTGTCAATAAGCACACGATTATGGCCAGACGTACTCCGTGGATTGGCCCCACGAGGAAGGAAGGAAATGGTGATTGTGTTATTGTAAATTTTAATAATGTCCATATAACCAGATTTCTCTTGGATAATTTGGGAGGAATGTCAGGAAGTTACACGGATAAAGTAACTATTTTACCACTAGGGTTTTTTTATAAATCTGGGCCATATTATTCAAGGGCGCTGAATTCCAATGGGAATGATAGGCAATTTTGGGCACCTCTGGGTATAGTACACAGACCATTAGAGTTCCCTCTGACCAATAGGTTTGCGCCGTTATCTGATCTAGCCACATGTGACTGACTACATCCACTAACCCCGATCCGGGTTGAGCTGGTGGATAGCTCTCTTAGCCCCATACAAACCCCAATAAAGGGAATTTATAAAGTAGAGGATAAGAGACAGGTGTGTGCGCAGTCCGTACCATGTATGATGGAGTCTGCTGATACAACTCCCTCCCTAATTTCCCTGCTATCTTGGAATATTGCCGGTTTACTTTCAAAAACCCTGTCCGCTGATTGGTCATGCTTCATAGAGGGGTATGATATTATTGCCTTCCAAGAGACTTGGTCAGTAGACATGATCTACCGCCCAGGATATCTAGCTTTTGGTAAAGCGGCTGTTGCAAATAGTAAGGGGAGATCTAGTGGGGGATTGATTATATGGGTTAAGCAACAGACACTGTTCCAAATAGTGGAAGTACCAGTAGATAGCTCAGACATCCTTGCTATTAAGATTTGTGTAAAGGGTGAGTTAGACTTTATCTTAATTAATGTGTATGCGAGAGGGATTGCGGGTGGGAAAGCGTCACCAACTATTGCCCTCCTGGATACAATTATTAATGACTTAGTTGGCTCAAATGTCCTGGTGATTGCAGGTGATTTTAATTGTATTTTTGAGCCCCTAGGCATAGATGATTATAGTCTTAGCATGGAGGAAGACCAGAGTTGGGGGATCCCGTCTTTATCATTGCCACCGATCATCAAGTGGACAGAGGCGGCATTACAATTTAAAAGCCTATCCCTCGGGAGGGGGCTAAGGACTGCTAACGGGAGATCCCCCTCAGATATAGATGGTTCTAATACATTCTCTACTGGGACTAGAAGAAGTAGAATAGACTATATTTTTATTAGTCTAGAGCTCTGGCCTAGACTGGTGGATATGAAGGTACACCATAGACCGGAGAGTGACCACGATCCATTAGTACTAACTTTAGCTAAGACGGGGTTGGATTCCACATTGGCTGACATGAAAACTGCAATAGGAGAAGTAACTTTGTCACAAGATTGTCGACGGCTGAAATGGTCTGTAGTCTCAGAAGATGAGGGTACCTTGACGCAGATTAAGGCAACGGTGGAAGAAACCTTACTAACGCTTGGCTTATTAGACTCTCCTGATAAATCCTCATTAGATTATATGAAGGTTCATGAGGATCTATTTGCAAAACTGAAGACTCTGTTTACAAAAAATAAGAAACCATTTAGGCACTATATAAAAAAAACGGCCAACTGGTATAATGAGGCTTGCGGAGTTGCATTTAAGCATCTTTCAAAAGCAATTAAGAAAGGGGTTCCCCAAGAGGTCAAATTAGCAAGGGTAAATTATAAAAAAGTACAAATAAAGGCGAAGAAGGATTTTGATGAGGATAGATGGGCGAGCTTAACAGATGCCAGTAATAGGAAGAATTGGTTAAAATTTTGGCAATTAGTCAAATGGGGTAGTGGTGTGATAGGGCCCACACCAGTGAACAATCTACCTCCCGAACTTTGGGTGGAATACTATAAAGCCCAATTTGCTTCTTCGCCGAGTATTGTTATTGACTACCCTGTGGCTAATACTGATGCTGTTTTAATATTTGACAAAGGGGAGATAGAAAGGGTCTTGGACGGGGTTCCAGCAGGGAGGGCACCCGGCCCGGATTGTATCCCGGCCGATATCTATAAAAAAGATAGGAAGAACTGGACCGAGTATATTTTTATCATCATAAATGCTATTGCCAGAGGCGCGCCAATTCCAGATACTTGGCGCGGGGCCGAAATCATTCCCATATATAAAAAGGGTGACCGTGCTAGACCTGGCAACTATAGGCCGATAAGCCTAATTGATACTTTACAGAAAATAGTTGCCAGACTTGTGCTAGGTAGAGTAAATGAATGGATATTAGATCAGAATGTATTATCTACCTATCAAGCGGGTTTTCGACCCCATGTCAGTACCATCGACCAAGCTTTTAGATTTATGATGACATATTGGCGCACAGTGATTTTAGCGGGGGGAACTCTATATGCAGCATTTGTTGACTTAAAATCAGCATTTGATTTAGTCCCCCGCCATAAGCTGTGGGATACACTAAAGGATGCCGGGATGCCCCTAGAAATCTTAAGTTTTATCATCAAACTGCATGAAGCAAATTATGCTCAGGTTAGGTGGGGGCAGCAGGGCGAATTAACAGATCGTTTCCCAGTTAACAAGGGAGTGCGGCAAGGGTGTGTCCTTGCTCCTACCCTATTTTCCTTGTTTATAAACAAGGTTATCTCGTATTATACTAATTTTCCTACAGATGCTCCAACTCTTGCCGGTTCAAGGGTTCCGCTTTTAATGTTTGCAGACGATACTTTAATTTTATCTAAAACCCAATGTGGTCTGCAACGTGCCCTTGATAGATTTATAGAGTTCTGCAACGACCATGAACTTGTAGTAAACGTTGACAAAACCAAGTTCATGGTGCTGCATAAACACAAACTCATTAAAGGGAGAGTTGAAATGAATAAAGCACCTTTGGAACAAACTGATACATTCACATATCTAGGAGTGATCATGGGCAGGAAGATGAACTGGACACCCCAGTTAGATGTTTTAGTCCTTAGGCACAACCAGTTAGTAGGAGCCCTACTTAAAGAACATCGACTCTCAAATACCAAAACGGTGGGGCGCGTTCTATCGATTTATAATGGGAAGATTAGAGCCTCCTTAATATATGGTGCTGAACTCTGGGGGTTTGAAAATGTATCACCCCTAGTTCTTGCTCAAAATAAGTTCTTGAGAACACTGACTGCCCTCCCCCAATCAACCCCCACTAAGCCCCTGATGTTTGATTTGGGATGTACCTCCTTTGGTGAGGCTGCTGGATTTAGACCTCTAGCTTACTGGAGGAGGCTTTGGACTACCCCTGAATTGACGTCTTACGCCAATGCACTAATGTATATTAGGAATGCCGATCTGTCCTCTAAAATTAAATGGCTCCAGAAGATTAAGGGTAATTTGTTTGACATGGGGCTTCGTCATTTGTGGGAAGATCCTATAGGGAACTCATTTCCCAATAAAAATGAGTACAAAGAACTATACTGGGCTATGATTACTAAAAAGACATTGTCAGGGGTGAGCAGTAGCTCGCTCACAGGTATCTTTCTGGAGCACAAGCCTGCAATGGAAGCAGAAGCCTACTGGAATCTGATTACAAAACCTGGTGATAGGAAACTATATCACCAATTCAGAGTGGGCACTCTCCCTTTAAGATCTTTTACTGCAAAATGGAATAAGGCTCCTGATACCAA
Organism: Calotriton arnoldi; assembly: GCA_963921515.1. Lineage (NCBI taxonomy): Eukaryota > Metazoa > Chordata > Amphibia > Caudata > Salamandridae > Calotriton > Calotriton arnoldi. The sequence goes on from CAWUFW010012148.1 coordinate 115,641, forward strand.
CTGCCCTTCGTGTCCATCCCAGGTTGAGTCGATAACCCATGTATTATTTGTGTGCCCGACCTATAATGGCCCCCGTCGAAGGTGGCTTAAGCCACTGTGTTCCAACCTAGGTACCAGATCGTGTATGACAGCTTTGCGTATCTTGGTATCGAATACAAGCCCAGTTATTGTGACTGCGATGGCGAAATCTCTTAGTTGGTTCTGGGCTCTGAAAAGGAAAAATTTGGAGGCTGGTCTGGGAATTGCATATACTACTTGACTATGTTAATGGTAGTAGGCAGCCTTTTGGACAAATTGTGTAGGAAATGGTTTTATGGATGTATTAATATATTTATTATTTTAGTCAATGACGATAGGAAATTCGATATAGTTGATTTTTAGTCCCTAAGGATGCTTTTCTTAGGGTGTTACTGCTTACTGTTTATATGACATTTTATGACACTTTTATGTTTGTATTGTGTCTTTTATGATTGTAAATTATCGAATAAAGACTAATTGATGAGATGAGTGACAATTAAGTGTCGGCGCCAAGCACTGGAAACCACTGGCTCATATTAAGCTCTGCGTTTAGCAGGCTAAAGGCTGTGTGTCTAAGTGTGGTAAAAAGTAAGCCACTGTTAGGTAGAAAAGTCAGTTCAGACAACAAACCCTTTCTTCTCCTTTTGTGGAATATTGCAGGCCTCAAGTCGAAGCTAGATGACATGGAGTGGCGGAAAGTTGTTGCTAATCATGTTATGTGTTGTTTCCAAGAGCCGGATAATGGAGCAAATGCTAGATGGCTTCAGTGAATTTCATATACCAGTGATAAGGGTAAAATCAGGAAGACCCAGTAGAGGCTTATTAATTTGGACTCGTAATTTAATTAAGGTAAACATGCAGCAGCTATATATGAAGGAAGCTCTTGGTATTACACAGCATGCAAAATTGACCTCCTATAATTAGGCAGAAGGAAATCCAGAGGCAATGGACATTTTAAACATCTTTGTCCCCCCAGGGAACTCTATGAAAGGAATGACTGTAATTGGAGAATTGGAAAAGTTCATAGAACAGGTTAGGGATTCTGTAAATTCACCAATGAAACAAAGAACTCCGGTATGTGGTGATTTTTATGCTGCTCTGCCATGAAGACTGCTTGGGAATATGGTTAGAGACTTGGAGGCAATTTATTCCATTTCTTGTCCTGTCTTGGCTTGGGCGAAAAACACCTAGGCGAGTCAGTTGTAAGGGGTTCTTAAAGTGTCAAACAATTGCGTCTCTTCCAGCATCAATGACATTTAGGTTTAGTAAACAGGCGAGCATAAAAAATGAGGTCATGATATGGAAAGTTAGAATCTGGTCAGGAATATTGGGGTATATAAAAGAATAGAGAGTGATCATAAGTCACTGATTGCCACCTTTGAGAGAGCCCTTTTACCTTTACCTAGTTCACAACGCAAGGATCCCAGGTATACACCAGATATAACCCTACTGCGAATAGGAAGGTTGTTAAACGGGACCCGCTGAGGTATAGTAGGTTGGCACCCATGCTAATGAAAGGTTTGTTGGGGGGACATAAACGATATATTGAAAGCAGAAATGGAGATGGAGGATATTACTTGTACTTTGATCAAATAATTGAGAAAGCATCTGGATTCATGTCAACAACAAAGCCACCTACTAAAGCAAAACTAGACATCAAACATGAATGGTTTGACAGAAAATGTTGGTTAAGCAAAAAAAATGTCTTACTATCTATCTATATGTCATCGTAGTGTCACAGAAAAAAAAATATTTAAAGCAAGGAGCAATTCTAAAGAAGTTTTGAGGCAGATGTAGAGCGAATTCCACCAGAGAATATGGAGAGGGATAAAAACAGCGTCAAGAGATAAAAACACAAAAACATTTTGGAAATAAATGTCATTTGAGTACCAGGGAAAGAGTTGTACTGTAGAATGCCATATTTCCGCTCATGATTGGCATTGGCATTTAAAATCACTTCATAATGAGAGATTAACACCTACTCCTTGGTGGGGGGGGATCTAATAAGAGTGAAGGGAGGGGTTTCTTATTAATTTTAGTTCAGGAAGTGGAAAGGTGTTGTGTCTTTTACTTTAGAGTGTAATCATTATTTGTATATAGTTTATTATGTATCCTTTGTGTATAATGTACGCTGCATATCGTGTTAGGTGTTTACTTTTGTAAGGTGCTTACATTCCCTGCACATGCTCTGTGTTCCATGTTCCACTAACCTGGACTGGAAAGAGCAGCTGCTGGAGTGACGAGACCCGGAGAGGCCGTGGGGCATATTATCAAGGGCTTTATCGCCGCTTTAGCAGCACTTTTTGCCGCTAAAGCGGCGATATTTTTAACGCCCTATTAGCAAGCTGTCGCTAACAGGCGTTAGCGACAGCTTTCAGGCGTTAGCGGCCGGGTTTTACATCGCCTTGCATGTCAGCGATAATTATCGCTAATGACATGCAAGGTAGGCGTTCCCCACTAAAAGCAACTGTAAACAGTCGCTAACACAACTAACCCCTATTAACAAGGCAGGCGAAGCGATAAAATAAATCGCGCTAAGCGCGTTTATCGCTAGATTTTAACACCTGCTACTGAGGATGACTTACCTGTTTAAAGTATAGGAGGTGGATTGTCAGGCTGAATCCATCCTTGCGTTAATGCGAGAATATCGCTGCTTTTCCAGCGATATTCTCACATTTTGCCGCTATCGCTGGAAATTTTATTGCTATGGAGATAAACCTTGTTAATAGGGTGTTATCTCAGCGATATTTTCCAGCGATAGGCGGCGTTAAAAAAATTCGCGCTAAGCGCGGTTAGCGATAAATATCGCTATTCCTTGATAATATGCCCCCGTATTTCCATGCAATGTAACTGGTGTTCCAAATTTTAAAAAAGTCTTATTAAAACTACGTGGTCTCCGGCCCCACAAAAGGTCTATTGGGAGCCTGGAGCCAAATGAAGTCCTAAGGCCAGATGCACTGCTAGGGGATTTATAAAAATCTGACACTGATCTTTGGTCTTGGGTGCTAAAGAAGCTGTTCTTATTACAGGGAAGACCCCTCCATTATGGCAATTCATCATCATAATCCTACTCCATTAAAAGGTATTACAAATTACCCTGCAAGCTACAGGCCTATCTCTTATTAGATGAGTGCTACTTAACCGCCTACAGTTCAGTGAGGATTATGGTAGAGGCTGGTTTTAAAAGGGGCCTGAGTAATATTGACCAAGCAATGCGATTCTATCTGATCTGTATAAAATATGTAATAATTGAGAAGATGACACTCAATTTGACTTATATAGATCTGAATTCAGCATTTGATCTGGTCAACCGGGAGAAATTATGGGCAGCGTAAGAGGGTGTAGGAGTGAAGGGCTCATTGTTGGAGGCAATTAAAAGACTTATACCAGGGTACACATGATAATGTAGGTTATGATCAGAGTGGGACATGCACAAGTAGCTTCCAAAGTGAATCTGGAGTTCGGCAGGGCCGTTTTTTATCGCCGTTATTGTTTAGCTGACTTTTAAGTGTCATAGCTTGTGCCTTGAAATCACTAGCGGTGTCTGAACCAACATTGAGCAACTATAAAACACCTATACTGTTGTTTGTGGACAATGCTGTACTGCTAAAGGCAAATTCCATGCATAAGTTGAATTAAAGGTTCTGTGCAATATTGTCAGGCTACAGCCTTCATAATAAATACTGGTAAAAAAACAAAAGTGCTGATTATGAACAGTTCAAAACGTCCTAGAAATGTGTTTGCTATTTGCAAAGAGCCTTTGAAAGTGTGAGCCACTTTGATAAACTGGAGATACATTTGAGTTACACATTGGATTGAACTGCCCAAATTTACAAAGCTCCTAGTATACTAACTCAGACTGCATACATAGAAGAAAGTTGATAATCAGAAACATAGACTAGTTAGTCATTCAGTATCTACAATGCTCCAGGTCTATAGATAACAAGCATTGGCATAGCCAATAGGTCTCGACCTTGGGACCTTATAAGTGTTTAGTTATCCAGCACAATATCCTTGGTGCAACAACATCAAGTGTTGCATGGCTAAACACTTCTAAGGTCCCAAAGGCGAGACCTATTGGCTATGCCAATGCTTGTTAATACTATGCACTAGTCCACTAACCATCTAAGAAGTTACCTTTAGCATGTTTTTCCTACAGACGGAGTAAAATTCAGGTAAGACACTGAATTTCACATAAAATGCTGTTATTTCAAGTAAACAAATCTTGATCCAAACTCAAAAGAAGATCAAGGCCTGTTCAGACTTTCTTTTGGTAGTATTTGGCTAATGGACACCAGGCAGCTTGAGGTTTCAGCTGTTTTGCATGCCTGGTTAGGGAAAGTTGGGTCTCTCATCAACAGTATTGATCTTAGAAACTAACATAGAAGGAGTTGTAGTTTCAATGTTTTTTGCACAGTATCGTGAGAGATAGGTTGTATAAATGTTGCACCATGTTTCATTGACTGGTAACTGTGTAGGCTGTTTTCACTGGTGGTTTACTGCTTGTGCATTGGCAAAGAGTACCAAGCTGGCAGGCATACCATCTGTGTGGGGGTGGTTGGTATCCTCTAGCGCCTCTAAAAAGTGTCCCATAGTCTCCCACCCTAATAGTTGCAGTTGGGCCCGAGCGGAGAATGACAGCTGGGGGTATGAACACCCTTTTACAGACTTGTGTCTGCATAAAGAATGAATGTGTGACTGGGTGGGCATGTGTGGTTGGTATGCACCTGTTCGTTCGGACAGTTGTTTTGTGTGTTACTTTGTGTCTGTGTGATAGGGATTTCCTAGCACATAGTGGCAGTGACTGGTGTTCTGTTTTCGCAGGCTTTGAACATTACGTATGCATCCTCTCCGCCCAATAGAATGTGCAGGACAGTGCGTGTATGTATTTGTATAGCACAAACCTAAGCACCAGGCAGCTGCACGCTGTGCAGGGTCTAAGGCAGTACTTCATTTGTAAAAGAATAAGTACTGGGGCCCAAAGTTTTGCTTGGAAACACATGGCCGGCGCTATTGTATGTGCTGAATGCCACAGTTGTGTAGTCTTGATTCCACCTCATGCTTCTAATCCGTCACCAGACCTGTTTATCTCACTCTTGCTGCTTTCTCCATTTGTCATATTTTCCGTCTGTTTCTTCTTCCTTCTTTCCTCCTTGCATGTTTTTGACTCTCCTGGGTCAAAGTCTAATGAGGAAAAAATAAGTACCGGTCTCCACAAATGAGTGCCGATGGGCCCCACCTGCAACCACCGGCTCAAATTAAGCACTGGTTAAAGGCCAAGATACAGTTAGCAAGTGACTGGAGAGGGTTCTGAGAGCGGAAGTGGACCAGTCAGCAAGTGACTGGAGAGGGTTCTGAGAGCGGAAGTGGACCAGTCAGCAAGTGACTGGAGAGGGTTCTGAGAGCGGAAGTGGACCAGTCAGCAAGTGACTGGAGAGGGTTCCGAGAGCGGAAGTGGACCAGTCAGCAAGTGACTGGAGAGGGTTCCGAGTGCGGAAGTCGACCAGTCAGCAAGTGACTGGAGAGGGTTCCGAGAGCGGAACTGGACCAGTCAGCAAGTGATTGGAGAGGGTGAGAGCGGAAGTGGACCAGTCAGCAAGTGACTGGAGAGGGTTCTGAGAGCGGAAGTGGACCAGTCAGCAAGTGACTGGAGAGGGTTCCGAGAAACCAGTCAGCAAGTGACTGGAGAGGGTTCATAGTGCGGAAGTGGACCAGTCAGCAAGTGACTGGAGAGGGTTCCGAGAGCGGAAGTGGACCAGTCAGCAAGTGATTGGAGAGGGTGAGAGCGGAAGTGGACCAGTCAGCAAGTGACTGGAGAGGGTTCTGAGAGCGGAAGTGGACCAGTCAGCAAGTGACTGAAGAGGGTTCTGAGAGCGGAAGTGGACCAGTCAGCAAGTGACTGGAGAGGGTTCTGAGAGCGGAAGTGGACCGATACTGCGGCATGATGCAGTCTTTAAAGGAGTGTTTTCCTAAATTAGAGCAGGGATGGGCAGCCCTGAAGGATACGGGGATGTTGTCAGATCCTCGGTGCATAGATGGAGAAGGCTTTTTGTCTTGTTTTCTTTTTTTTGCACATATTTGCCTCTAGTGTGTCGGTGCGCTAGGTGCAGGTACGCCGAGAACTATATTTTCATTCAGTGTCAATTAAGGTTCCATTTCAAGCACTGCGGAGAGGTAACCCTAATTGACAGTGAACGAAAATATAGTTCAGGAAGCAGAAGAGCAAGGTGGAGAATCAATTCTTCCTCTATACAAAGAGCCCTAAGACGAAGAATGAGATCTGTTTGTAAAATAATACTTCCTCAAATGCATATCACAAGAGTCGTATAGTAGAAAAGCATTCGAGTGTTTTGAAACTTGAAGATTTCGAATGGAGATTAAACTTACACCATCTGATGATATAAAGGTGCTTAAGCCTTCAGTATAAACTCTGCTGACGTATTACAAGACCTCCTCCCCCCAAAACCGGATCTCTTTTTTTGCCCTAAAAGCAGACAGGTTTTTATATACACACAAAACATGTAGTTTGGCATATTTGTGCTAAATAGGGTCAAAAGGTTTATCCTTCAGGAGATAAAACCTCACGATACTGTCATATATGTAATGTATTACTGAACATTTGCTATATTGGTCATCACGTGGACAGTGTATAAGGGGAGCAGAAAACGTATATTGCCATTGGGAGCAGTGACCATGTGAATGCTATCAAAAATAAAAAAAAGTATTGGCATAGCCAATAGGTCTCGCCTTTGGGACATTATAAGTGTTTAGCCATGCAACAGTTGATGTTGCACCAAGGATATTGTGCTGCATAATTAAATACTTATAAGGTCCCAAAGGCGAGACCTATTGGCTATGCCAATGCTTGTTTTTACTTGGTGATCTTTCTGTGGGTGGGTATTTGCTCAGAGTGTACGACTGTGACGGGGAGGTCGTAGACTCGGAGTAAGTAATTATGTTTACTGGTAAGTAAAAGGCTATTAGCAACTTCAATCCCTGCTGATTTCACTCCTGGCCCCAAACGCTTCAAGTACCCCAATTAAATGCAGGCTACCATGAAGGTAAAGCGATTAAGCAGAGAGTTGATCTCGAGGCTTCACGTGAGACATTAAAAAAAAAAAATCAAATCGAGACTTTCTGGGTCTCTTGACACACTCTTAACAACAGACCCGATTGTGGGACCTGTCACTTCAGTATTTACATTATACTTGTCGTGGCAGATCGTAGCGTTTCGAGGCCCCCATCAGGCTTCTGAAGCGTCATACAAAGTTCATAATACAATAAAACACCAAAATAGACATTGTGCGAAGAAGAACACAAGAGCTCGAAATATCCTAAAAAGGTAGTGCGTTTACTGCCTATTCGTTCATAATGTGGCTCCTCGGCGTCCACCTTCCAAGTTCCCGTCTGCTGGTGTGTCACATAGTAATCCCCACCCCGCAAACCAGCTTTCTGTATTTAACATTTTATAATGAGCAACGAGGGGTGGACGTCAGGAGAAGGAACTTTATCTGTCTTGACCCTTTGGCCATAAGGAGGGGCTCGGCCAAACGTAACGTCTAAGAAAGAGGAAATGTTAGGGGGAGGGGCAAGCGGCCATGTCCTCGAACCGGACCCGTCCACGTCATGATCTGCCACTGTCAGCTGGGTGGCCCTCCTCCTCAATGCCATGACGAATTGCAGGGAGATCTGAAACCAGCACAAGCGCGCGCCTCGCGCGGCAGCAGGGGGAGGGGGGCCTGCGCGATTCCCTTGCGGGAGCGTGCAGCAAGGCGCGATGATTGTGGCCATATGGCTCCACCATATGGCGCCGCGCGCTCCCGCAAGGGAATCGCCAGACGTGCACGCGTTGCCATTGAAAGCAATGCAACGCGTGCACGTTTTTGCCCCCAAAGCTGTGCCGATAGCTAAAGGTCTCTCCTATGCAGCGCATGCGCGCTGCGTAGGCGAGACCTAAAAAAGCAGTAGCTGCTTTAATATACGGAGCAGAAATTTGGGGTTGTGCAAACATGAAAAAGATCAGGCGGCTGACAACAAATTCCCAAGGGTGCTTTTAAAGCTAGGATGACCAGGAACCCCGCTCATAGTACTTAACCTGGAACTGGGTATGAAACCTATTTCGCATATCATTCTTAGCTCCAAATTTTATGTTGGGCGAGGTTAAATAGGAATAGGTATACAAGCACTTATATAAAATAATTATGGGAAGTGGCAGTGTTCAATGGCGCATTCCAGACCGTATGTCTTTCACACATGAGAGGTATACTTGCCAAACTCAGCAGAGTTGACTTATGGTCTAACCCAGGTATTCTTAGATGAGATACTGCAGTATCATCGAAGAAAAACTACTGGGCGATGGAAACGGCACATGCCATATTAGTTAGCTGATTCTAGTCCACTTTTGGCAGCCTATTTAGGCCGTGAAGAACCCGAGGGATGGAAAGTTACTTTGATTGTATGTATCCTGAGGCAAGACGTGTAATTCAACCTAAGTTTTACCTATGATCCTTATGACTTATGATTATCGAGCGACATGAAATAAGACTCCCCATTATACTGGCCATTGTGAATGTTGTTTTAGGGAGACATACATGGTTATGCACTTCTAATTGTTTTGTGCAAAAAGCGCGGGACCTTGGTGAAAGTGATTGCCTCCCCTTTTCAGGAATTATCAGATAGCCAAGGGTCATATGAACACAAAGTAGATATTCCGATATCCTAAAGTAAGAAAACGTACAAATATTAAATAACGATTCATAATGGGCCGCAATTCAACCTAAGTTATGAATATTAACGAGATAGGTTGCAGTTTGTGGCCCCTTAGGAAGGATGGTGGCCTGATGGGTGCTTTTTTATGAAGCAATCTTTTTTTTAATGCAGACTTTTTTCTTAAAGGGAAATGGGATGCATTCAAGAAATAGAAAATTAAACTTTTAAGTTCCATTTTTAAGAGTAGGCAGTGGTCCGTGGGACCAGTGCCTCCTCTTAAAAATATTTTTGTTTATATTCTCAATGGGGAAGGGATCCCTTGGGGACCCCTTCCCTTTACGAATGGTTACCACTTCTTTTTAGTAGTCAGTAAAAAAATGTATGTTTTGTGACTGTAGTTCGCCGCAAAACATTAATACATACCACTGTAATTCAGTAGTTGGAAGGGACGCCCTAAACACGCCTGTTCCAAATACCAAATGGCTAAACCAAATTGTGATTCGGTAACAAGTTACTGAATCGCTATTTGGCATTTATACCTTACAAAATGCTTTTTTTGCAAAACCAAACCGGCCGATTCAGCGAATCAGCCCATTTGTGACCACAAAATAGTTTTGTACTTATGACCCCAAAACTGCTGATGCAGTAAACCTTTGTTATAAAACATCAGAACCCTATATTTGTAATATAGTTGCAACCTACCTATAGAAAGCACAGTGGATAATACAAAAAGGTTCCCTGGTTTTGGGTTGAGCATAGGATTTTGACAACTGCTCGAGTTAAATAGTTGGGGTGGGGAGTTTCAGTTCATTTCACCTTATTGCTTTATTTTTTTACTTTTTCATATTTATTTTAAATTGTTTCTGGTTATTGTGATAGGGAATTTGTTGCTTAATTTTTATTATTGTGTGAATATTAGGAGTCGGTATCTGATAGTATGTAATAAACTTAGTGGCATCAAACCTCTAATTCCTGTTGATGACTTCAAAACAGTAGTCCAATTGCTGGTCCTCTTGAAATTTGACTACGGCAACTCTATTCTGATAGATATCCCAAAGATTCAGCTCACCCCGCTGAGAGAGGTCATCAATTCTGCTGCACACCTCGTCTTGGATACAAGATAATGTGACCACATCACCCCTATCCTTTCCTCGCTGGCTCCCGAATGAAGCAAGGTGCACCTTGAAATTTGCCTGCATCATCCACAAATCTCTCCACATTGGCGCACCAAACTACCTCATCAAGAAACTAACTGTGTCAGGATCTCTCAGGAGTTCTAATTCCCTAAGGCTTGAAAGGTCGGCCTTGAAAAAGTCAAGAAGCATGAAATAAGCTTTCTCGTGTGCTGTCCAGGAATCTAGAATGCTACCCCACCCTCCATCAGAACAAACCCCTCTTACCTTTCCTTAAACTTATACTCCTTCTCCTGCGGCAACATATACCTCCATAATCTTGGTCATGGTTGATCAATCTTGGTCCTATCACAAATTCGCCCCCCCTTCCCTCCCGACATCCCCACCCCTTCTCCCTTCCCGATCGAACTGTTTCACTTGATTGTAACAGTTGTTTATATGTTATGTTATAACCTGTAACCTAGAAGGACTATGAATGTCCGCTCCGACAACGACCTAAGCATATCTTCCTGAATATCTCACATCACCCCTGGCATTGCCCTTGTAAAGTGCACTGATACCCCCTCGTCATGCTACATAATGGTTAGCCCTTATGGTTTCTTTTGCGCATGCAATTATCTTCAATGTCCTATTGTAATGGCGCTGAACTGTTTTAGCACCTATGCTACCTTATGTCAAGTGCTATATAAGAACCACAAATAAATAAATAAATTAGCAAATAATTAGAGTTGATAATGCATGTTGGTTGTTATGTGTGAGCTGAAAAGAATAAACATTCTGATTTCATTTGGTGTGCCTTCATGTGTTGCAGGAGTCATCAATATGTCTGCACAGCCATGCAATACAGGTGGCAAACTAAAACATTACCTCACTCTTGCAGCCAATCTGGCTAAAACTAAAATATTAGTAATTTGATCACAAGTGTTGTAAGCTGAAAGTGGTATCTGAATGGATTAACTTGAGAGTACAGCTATTCACAATGATTTGGTCCTATTATTGGTCGAGTATGGAAGGGGCAAATGTCAGATATTGAGTCTCAAACAAAGCATCCACTCTAACTTTTATTGTGAGGAGAACATAGCTCAAACTACCCTCCCCGATCATTTCATCAGTTCAGGGCTTAAATCAAAACCATTTCCAGCTTCAGTGCATGGCAACAAAACGAGTCCTGGCCACTTTGCCCAATGCACCAGATTAAGATCTTTGGTATTCCATCTAGCTTCATTTAAACTCAAAGAGAAGACCGGAATTTAATAGAAAGGAAACATTGGCCATGGAGTCAGTGTCTCAAAGAATGTTATTGGAGGAAAGCTGAAGGGGGATTTATAAATAAGCTCACCTGGAGCGAGTTCTGCACTGAAGAACATAAATCCCAGAACCCTAGGTCTAATTACTTGGATGTGGCTGCAGAAGATCTAGATGTTAATCTTGGATTGCAATAATAGCATAGAATCGAAAACATTCAAAAAGGAGACTACATGTAACCTTCAGCCTATATCATATGAAGTTGAGTTCAATGATTTTGTTTGTTTGAAATACATGGGCTGTGAGCTTGACAGCTTACAGCTCAGGGCAATTGCAGAGATACTTATTTGAACAGTTTGTAATTCAGTAAAGCACACATTCCTCCTCCCTCTGGTTTCTACAAATTCCAATCAGTAAGTTTAAGAAATCATGGAATGTATGTGACATTGCAAAAAGTGGAATATTGATTGTGAAATTATGAAAAAAGAATTGTTGGCTCATGACCTGTGCCTTTGTCTTCATGGAGGTATTGTGCAAAAATCTCAGATTTATGCACTTGCAGAGAAATTATCATTTTCTGCTTCTGTAGCATAAATCGTCAATTGTAAGTTTTGCTACTTCAATTGGTAGAGGCTGCCTAATAGAATCTAATTTTGGGTATTGTGATAAACACCCCTGATATGAGTTTAGGGAAAGGATGATGTTGATTATATCTAGTGCCACCGTTAGCTGCTGTTATGTACAAAGTTCATCGTGCTACCATCTTTTTGTGCAATTTAGAGCCTGATCACCTATGAAAGATGATGCTTGCTGCTTAATTTAACCATCATTTCTCACTATGTCATCAGCCTCTTGTTTTCCCAAAACTTCATAATGAAAAAATATAAACGTATGGATAAGAATAGAGGGGATTTCATCCATATACTGATGAAACTGCCCTTAACATTGTGCTTCCGCCTATCACAGCATTCACCGTAGAGGTAAGCGACAGCCCACTTCATCCATTGGCTGTCTTGCATCGTGAGACACTACGTTTTGCCTGATCACATGTACGCAGCTGCCTGAAAAGGCATATACGTCTGAGCTGGTTTCTCTGGGCTCCTTGGCCACTTTAAAAAAAAATTGTTTCCAATTATTTTTCCTGTGGCATATCTTTGCAAAATAAATAATTCACATGCTTGCCAAGGTAAGACCTGTTGACTTTGCCCATGCTTGTTAGACGCTTGCTTCTGTAACTAAGGTATCAATTTGTACGGAACTGCTCACTTTGAATGATTTTAAGCACGTTTGGAGGAATGTCGCTTGTTACAGAAGGTTGTTTGTGGGATTAGCAACAATTCTTAGTTCCTGCATTTTAGGTCCCAAAGCAAGCATCTGGAAATTTTCAATGGGCTGCTTCAGCATGTGTTTGTGAAAACTGCTCGTGAGCATTGATTTATTTTTGCAGTGGTTTTAATTAGGTTTCAATAAAGACAATTATCTATTTGTCCTTTAATTAAAGCGTCATTCAGATACAGCCATTACTGCATATTTTGGTAGTATTTTTAAATTTTTCATCGCCTTTCTTGACTCGGTCAAAGATTGTAAAGTGGAATCTAACAAAACAAAATAGGCCCACATATAGACAATCATGTGCACTATATACTGGTGCTACAATAGACAACGACAGAGAAAAAAAGGATTAATAAATCTGCTCCCTTTCTTTTCATGTAATGTGAGAGTAAAGCAACCCATCTCTCATTTCACCATCTGTTAGACCTGGCATCCTTGGTTTGGTTTCCCCTGACTATTTGCCTTCTGACCTCCTGTTTTGCTGACTTCATTTTTGCTGGCTTTAGGATTCTGGGCACTTTACCACTGCTAACCAGTGCTAAAGTGCTTATGCTCTGTACTTAAAACATGGTGACATATCCACAATTGGCCTATTTAATTTACTTATAAATCCCTGGTAAAGTGCACTATATGTGCCCAGTGCCTGTGAATTAAATGCTACTGTTGGGCTGGCAGCACTGAGTGTGCCACCCACTCAGTAGCCCTTTAAACATGGCTCCAGCCTGCCACGGCAGAGCCTGTGTGTGCAGTATAAACTGCCATTTCGACCTGGCAAGTTAACTTACTTGCCGGGCCCAAACCTTCACTTTTATTACATATAAGTCACCCCTAAGGTAGGCCCTAGCCAGCCCTATGAGCAGCGTGCAATGTATTTAAAAAGTAGGACTTGCACTTTGGAGTTTTATATGTCATGGTAGTGAAAAACTGCTAACTTCTTTTTTCACTACTACAAGGCCCATCTCTCCCACAGGTTAACATTGAGAACAGGAGTACTACCGCTCAATGTCCATTGCAACAGTTCCATGATCAGCTCCTTTGATCTAAAATGGGCCCCTAACACATTAAAATACTTAGGAGTATGGTTCACCAAAAGTCTTAAGGACTCCAGGAACTTAAATGAACAAAAAACACTAGACAAAATTAAAGACAACATTGACAAATGGTCGAACAGATTTATCACCTAGTGGGGAAGAAAAGAATCGATTAAAATGATGATCACAGCACTTATCATCTTTCTGATCAGTATGTCCCATATTTACCTTTCTGACACCTTTTTTAATTAAAATAGATGCGATTCTTACTGAATTCCTATGGAAATAAATAAAAAACAGAACCGCTCTGAAGAAACTAAGGCTTACAAAAAAAACTAGGAGGCCTGAACCGCCCAGATTATAGGAGATACCGACACACCTTCCTTGCTAAACAGGGAAGTCAATGGTTTCTACCCACCACTAACACCTCTCCCTACTGGCTTAGCATTGAAAAAGACCTGGCTAAACCCCTTTCACTCGCATCCCTAATAACTATAAAAAAATCAAAACACAACACTCCGCTAACTTAAACTCATGCACAGTACAGTCACTCCGCAAAGTCAATAACAAACTACCCAACAGAATGCGCCATTCGCACTTAGCCTCCTTATGGCACAAAGAAAACTTTAAAATAGAGGGTAGAACACTTTTGATTGAGAAATGGGCACATAAGGGCATGCTGTGGATAGGGGACATTGGCACCCCCTCAGAACCCATCCCCTTCTACCAGATCAAAATGAAGTTCGACCTCATTGACATGGACTTCCTTCACTTTTTAAAAATCAAATCACTTATAGCCAGACGTAAACCGCCAACCCATCCAGACCTCCCAAAGGCCCTAAACGTTTCCAGCAAAGGGGCTCACTTGGTATCCAAACTGTACGCTCTCCTTTCCCCCACTCTGCGCTAACCAAACCCATCCAGGGTAAATGGGAAACCCTACTGACTGATCTTGGCAACTCCCATATGACAACACCTGACTGGTCGTCCATTTGGTGAAACCTCACCACCAACAAGCTAACTCCTTCACTGGCACATGCCATAATAGGATAGCTAATATGGCCCACTGGACCCCAGCTAAACTTTATAAACTAGGCCTCCAACCCTCAGACACCTGCTAGAGTTGCGAGAAGGAAGCAGGGGACTTGAGACACATGCTTTGCGAAAGCCCCTTTACTAAATAATTCTGGAAGGATATCAGTGACAGTTTATCACAAATTCTTCACACAAAGTGGACTCCAGACTTGGCGGCCATTATATGAGGTATACTTTCACCAGCACTAAAACAAGCATTATTGAACAAAGACGAACAAATATTATGGGATATACTAGTCACAACCGGTCTCCAGGTCATCCTCTCCGAGTGGGAGGACTCATCCAAACTCTCTTCCCAGACCTGGTGGGAATGGGTTCAATTCATCAGAAGCACTATCAATTCACTGAATACATATTTATTTATTTTATTTATTTATTTGTGCAATTTATAAAGCGCGCAAATACCCGGGGGTGTCTCGGCGCTGCGGACTCGAAGGAAGCAGCTGAGTTGGAAGACTACTGGTTGAAGAGCCAGGTTTTCACTTGTTTCCTAAATATCAGGAGGGTGGGACTGGTTTTAATGTGGAGGGGGAGAGTGTTCCACAGTCTGGCCGTGGCAACTGTGAAACGTCTATCTCCCCAGGATGTTTTCTTTGTGCGAGGGGTAATCAATAAGTGGGCTGAGGCGGAACGCAGGGATCTAAGTGGGTTGTAAGGATTAAGTTCATTTTGTAAAAACTTAGGTCCCATCTTGTTAATTGCTTTATAAGCAATGCACAATGCCTTAAATTTAGTTCGACTTCTGATGGGCAGCCAGTGAAGCTGCCGAATAACTCCAGAGATTGATTTAAACTTGGAGGAGCCGGACAGAATTCTGGCAGCTGAGTTCTGAACTAATTGCAGTTTATTAAGGACTTTCTCCTGGGCATTTAAAAAAGTCCATTGCAATAGTCAACCTTTGACATCACTAATGCACACATAAGGGTCTTACCGGCACTAGGGGGAGGAATGGTAGAAGTTTCCCTATCATTTTTAGGGTGTAGAAAGATGAGGAAACGACCGCGTTTGCCTGATGGATGAAAGACAACTTGTCGTCAAACATTACACTTAATTATATCTTAAATACTCTCCACAGATTAAAAAGAAAACTTGGTGTTAGAAGGTGGTTCTGACCATCTGAGCCGCCTGGATTTGTCGCTTTTTGAACACCTATTTGTTGAGCTTTTACTGTGGGAGAGCCTCATAAGTTGGGATTCAACCACAGTGAACTCATGATGAAAGGGACTGCATGTGTATTTTACCAGTGTCCCCCTGGCGCGAGTAGGCCGCTGCACTGCAGCCAGAGTAAGGGGCACTGGGCTGGTTACATGCAGACACGTGTGTACATGCGTGTGCACAAGTGTAAGGGCTGCGCAGGGGAGATTCCTAGCGTGCGCAGCCCAGGAGCAGCTACAAGTTGAATGGTGTGGCAGGACTTATGCAGAACTGGGTGGTGACATGGAATAGGCTTTCTACAATGGGAAGAAACATTTAAGGGAAAGTCCAAGCTGCTCTGGAGAGAAGGCAGCGAGGGGGGAAGGGGCTCTCAGAGACCATGTGGGATGAGACCCCAGGACGACGCCATTTTAAACAAACCCAGAGGCCTGGGCAGGAAGGAGGGAGCAGGGGCAGAGAAGTGATGTGTCGCTGTTTGATAGGGCAAACAGAGACTTCCTGCCAGCCCCCTCCAAATTCTTTAAAAGAGTTTGCACAGGAAGAGAAGCTCTCTCTGGGGTGTGGTCTGCTGAGGATGACTGGTGCTGGAGCCTGGCACCATGGGCAGCTGGAAGGAAGAACCTCCAGACTGGCCCAGGACCCTGACTTGCGCCACAAGGGAAGACCAGGACAAGTGACCAGGAGCCTGGGCCTCTGCGCAAGGAGAAGAGAGGCCCAGGAAGGGAGCCAGGTGAAAGGCTGGCGCAGGGAGCCAGTGAAGACCGCTGCCTGCTGCATTCACCCTCTTGGAGATCAAGTGGGTGAAGGAAAGCGCTCCCAGTTGAGGGGAGCACCACCAGGAGCAAGAAAAGGCCAGAATGGAGCCGATCAGGCGCCTGGGGGCCGAGATACGCCCCCCAGAAGGTAGGCGACCTTTGACCTCTACCAGGACCGACGACGAAGCGCGTGGTGCTCCGCCGCCGGTCCAAGATGAGCCCCCAAGGTGGGTCAGGTCCCTGGGGCTGCCCCCAAAAGAAGATAAGCTGGAGAGCGCCGTCGCGCTCCCCGTGAAACTGCCCCAAAAGGGGTGCCAGGAGCCCACCCTGGCCCCCAACGAAAATGGAGACAGGGGAGCGCCATTGCGCCCCCCAGGGAATGGTGAGAGGGGCCCAGGATCCCAACTCCGGACCCCGAAGCTAAGTCGGGGAGCACCGTCGCACTCCCCGTGAAGAGGCCGAGTCGTGAAGATCCCCCGAGGTGTGTCGCGAGGTGGGGGCAGTGCCGCCGCACTCCCCTGTGGCTGGTGAAAGGCGAGGGGAGTGCCGTCGCACTCCCCCGAGGTCCCGTCAGACCGGAGGCAGCCTCGTGTCTGCCTGCAGGAGTGGGCAGGCCAGAAGAAGGATGCCGGCTCCCGCTGCACCACACGAGGGTGCTGGCCAGACGAGGAGCCGGCGGGGGCAGCCGGGGGTGGGCTGCCCTCCAACACTCTGGCCATGAGGGGGTCCAGGTGGGACCGGGCCCCCCGCAAAAAGATAGAGGAGCCAGGGGCCCGGGTGGGACCGAGCCCCCGAAAATCGGCATGAGCAGCCGGGGGTGGGCTCCCCGAGCTGCATCACTCACCTGGGTGTCCGGGTGGGACCGGACCCTCCAACGGAGGGAAGACGCGGCCGGAGGCCCACAGCGCGGCTCTCCCCAAGCAGCGGGGAAGCCGCTGCTACAATATTCATGGAGCCGGGAAGAAGGGCCCCATAATGGCTTGCAGGCCCGGTCCGGCCTGCAAGGAAAAGCAGCGTTTTCTCGACTTGTGGTGGCCCCAGGAGGACGGGGTCACCGCTGATGACCTACAAAGGTGCAGGGGGAGCTGCAGGAGTACCGCAGTCCCCCCCAGCATGAAGAAGAAAGTCCCCCCCCCCCCAAGTCTCATGGGGACCTAAAAGAAACAACCCCTCAAGGGCTCAGCCAGCAATCCATTTTCCCCTGGGCTGTAACTTTTGTTCTACAGCTGGGAGGGTGCTTTAAGGATTGCCTCAATGTGTGGAAGGCTGTGCTGGGGATGTCTGGAGAAGGGCATCTCCTGGAGGAGAAGAGGTGCAACTGCACAAGAAGTTCCTTTACCAATGTTATTTCCTTTAGAGGGACTGGAAGTCACATGTGTAATGTGAAGTACCTGCGCAAGGTAAAATCATAAGCAAAGTGGGGTTATGTTGTTGTACACTCCTGCTAGGGTGTCTGGCTGTATATGCTTAATCCTGTGATTATAACTGTGATGCCTTTTAGGGGCTTGTATTGCAATGCAGTATAATGGTTAACAACTGTGATAAGTACTGTCATTTTACGTGATGCTTAGACATGTATTCTTGCTGCTGCGTTAGGTGAAGAACAACCCAGACTGTTAGCCCCTAAGATGTAGAGGTGTATACTATATGGTCAGTATGACATGTTCAGTCAGGGTTATGTGTCACCAGGGCAGGTGTGCCTATTTTAAATGCTTGTTGAGATAATGGAGTGGGTCGCCACTGGGATGGTGCCAGTGCGCAGGGCCCTCACTGCAGGTTATGTTCAACTAACTGCATTAGGGGGCAAGATGATGTGCATAGATGGGAGTGGTGGTACTAGATCCCACCCCCCTTTGGGAGGGGTGGAAATGTTATGCAATGTCACAAAGTAATTCCAACAGCTTATGTATATTTGTAAATTGTTGCATAGTATTGAGTAGTGTGTGTGTTTAATAAATGTACTCTTACTTTTATAAAGCAAAGTACAGACTGGACAATCAATTATTGAGTGCTATTTCTGCATACTGGTAAATGGCGATTACTAGCCTACACCACCTCCCTTGAGTAAGCCTTAGACTGCTCTGCAATGCTACCCTCTGAGAGTCAAGTGCTACAATAGGGTGTTTGGTTCCCAGTGAAGGAAAAATGTGACATGTTATTTGTGCAGGCATCACAGATATTGCCCCATTTTCCAACATTGGTGTCTAGCGGCCGGAAACATAGTATCCCATTCTGGTACGCATTTATAGCATTTGATAAGTCCAGTTTTGCCACACATTACCTATGCAGTAATGAGCAAATGGAGGACCACAAGGCTCTGAGAAGGGTTCAAAGTTTTGGTTATGTGAACTAAAAGTATGGGAAAGGAAAGCCCCGCGCACATATATGTCATGTGAAGATATTATGGTTTGAATGTAAACTGTATTGATATGACTGAGTTATGTTGATTATCAAGTGATAGCGGGATGGTGCTTTCCAGGAAATGATTGCATACAAGTGTTCTAAGCCATATTGTACACCTTTGAACCCTAACACTACACGCACTACACCTGCATGAGGAGGGTGTCTCCTCAACAGATAGGGACAGCAACTGATACCTACATCACAGATGGGGGTGTAGGGGTGGATTGACCTTTGGGGGGACAGGAGAGGTAGGGGGTCCTGGGAGATTCCCGCGCTTTTTAAGGGCAGGGAGGGTTTCCACAGAAGGGCCCCAGATATCCTTCCCCGCTGAAAGTTTTCTTCCCAATGGCGCAGGCCAAAACCACTGGAAGGGTGGGGCAGGAGGTTTCTTTACCCCGGGTAGTAACACCCCAGGGGTTCCCATGGTGGGGGACCGCAAGAAACTTTTCCCACGGTGGGAGGAGGGTGTGGTAGAGTTGTGTGTCCGGCAGGCACCCCAGGTTAACTGGTGGGGGAGGTGAGCAACCAAGGGGTGGCCCATGGTAGTGGGTGGCCAAAAGGAGGGTAGTTCTTGAGCAGGATGTGTAGTGGTAGCCCCTAGGTACACTAGGTGGGCTAGGTAACTGACCCAGTGGAGATCTGAGTGGGGGTGATGTGCTCCCTAGATTCCAGGTGAAGGGTTAGTGGTGGACCGTGAGGTGTCAGGGTCAGGTAGGCGGTTACCCAAGGAAGCAACAGGATGTCATTCTGGAGCTGGTGTTGTGAACCTGAAGTGGTGGCTGGGGCGATGCCTAGCTGGTGACCAGCCAGGTAGGTCATGTGGGACTTGGACCCAAAGACCAGGAGCATGGGGGTGTTCCCCTAGCTCTGGGCAGGAGGTGGACTTCTGCAAGGTAGTATCACCCTGAACACAGGTGAGGCCCATCTTAAGTGAAGGGACCCTGTGCTTCCCATTGGGGTGGTGCAGGCCTAGCCGGGATCTTTGGGGTCCCTGGCTG
Source organism: Calotriton arnoldi (assembly GCA_963921515.1). Classification (NCBI taxonomy): domain Eukaryota; kingdom Metazoa; phylum Chordata; class Amphibia; order Caudata; family Salamandridae; genus Calotriton; species Calotriton arnoldi. The sequence goes on from CAWUFW010012148.1 coordinate 135,515, forward strand.
AGTGTGGTAGTACTACACTGAAGGCAGGTGGGGCCTATCTGAAGTGAAGGGACCCTGCTCTTCAGAAGGGGTGGTGCAGGCCATCCAGGGATCATGAGGGTCCCTGGATGGTCTCCCAAGGCGCTGCAGGGAGACCACGGAGAGCCATGAGAGGTGGGCCTGGGTGTAGCTAACTCAGGGCCCACAGGCTCTCTAAGGGTACTCCGGGAGGAGAGCGCGCCTCTCGGAGGGAAGGGTGCATATGCCCTGTTCTCGCAGTGGAGAACAAGGAAGGGGTCTAGGTTCCCGGGGTAGTTTCCGTGTGGAGCTACTGACGGGGGGAATGAGCTGTAGGTCATCTGACGAGGCACCCTCAGTGTTCCTCCCTGGCACTGCTAGTGTGGTAGTCAGGCCGGTCTGAGGTCCTATCAGGGAGCCAGGTCAGTGGCCAAGGGTGCTTTTCTGTGTGGGGAAAGTACGAATGGCTGTGCTTTCTTTAGCGAAGACAGTCATCCCGAAAGGGTGGTGGCAGCTGAATGACCCCAGCGGCAGGCTGAGGGTGAGGGTCCAGAGAGGTTGCATCTTTGGGGTGCAAGGACCAAAAGGAGAGAGGGTGCTGGTTGGAACAAACTCCGGAAGGGAGACCAGCTAGTGACCCAGGGGATGGGATGTAGACCTATCCCAGAAGACCGCATCAGTGCTAAGGCACTGTACCCTGGTCCAGAAAAGTGGTAGGCATAGTGTTGCATGACCAAGGGCAAAGGTGGGCCTTGTTAGGCTGAGTACATATAGACCGTGAGTGACCTAGAGGTATCTAACCTAGAGCCCGCGGGTTCTTAGGGTAGTCTGGGATCCCTGCAATGGGTGGAGGTCTCATGGATGGGAGGAGTAGGTGGTGTGAGCGGATAACTGGTGAGTAAGGGGGTCTGGTCAGAACCCATTATAACTAGTTATCGCTGACTACGGGAAGAATACCCATGTAGAGTGGCTATTTCTTCCCTGTAGGAATCAGCTGGGCGCGGCGTGTGTTAGAAGGTGGTTCTGACCATCTGAGCCGCCCGGATTTTTCGCTTTTTGAACACCTATTTGTTGAGCTTTTACTGTGGGAGAGCCTCATAAGTTGGGACTCACCCACAGTGAACTCATGATGAAAGGGACTGCATGTGTATTTTACCGGTGTCCCCCTGGCGCGAGTAGGCCACTGCGCTGCAGCCAGAGTAAGGGGCACTGGCTGGTTACATGCAGACACGTGAGTACATACATGTGCACAAATGTAAGGGCTGCGCAGGGGGGATTCCTAGCGTGCGCAGCCCAGGAGCAGCTACAAGTTGAATGGTGTGGCAGGACTTATGCAGAACTGGGTGGTGACATGGAATAGGCTTTCTACAATGGGAAGAAACATTTGAGGGAAAGTCAGTGTGCTTTACTGTTTTTATTCCATTATTCTCCTATGAGGATGGGGAGCACATGAGCTAGTTTTACTTTCCTAGGGCCTACAAATTCCAGACACGCACTAAAGTCCACTGTAACTTATGTGAGAAGAAGTATTCTGCAGAGTCCAAAGTCATAGTTGTACTGCTTATGGGTCATCCAGAAATGTCATATTTCTCTGAGTCAGCTCATAACCAGGGCCTGGCTGGGGCTGACCCTGCCAGGCTGAATTATTGACCTTCCTCCCCAAGCGGTAGCATCAGAGGCCCAGCCCTGCACAACAAGCATTCCAAGGGCAAAGGCCTCCACTCCAAGAAGAGAAGATGGGTGGAGCTACAGGTTCATCCATCAGCAGCTGACACCTGGTGCCAGGCACCAAGCTGCTCTGGAGAGAAGGCAGCGAGGGGGGAAGGGGCTCTCAGAGACCATGTGGCATGAGACCCCAGGACGACACCATTTTGAACAAACCCAGAGGCCTGGGCAGGAAGGAGGGAGCAGGGGCAGAGAAGTGATGTGTCGCTGTTTGATAGGGCAAACAGAGACTTCCTGCCAGCCCCCTCCAAATTCTTTAAAAGAGTTTGCACAGGAAGAGGAGCTCTCTCTGGGGTGTGGTCTGCTGAGGACGACTGGTGCTGGAGCCTGGCACCATGGGCATCTGGAAGGAAGAACCTCCAGACTGGCCCAGGACCCTGACTTACGCCACAAGGGGAGACCAGGACAAGTGACCAGGAGCCTGGGCCTCTGCGCAAGGAGAGGAGAAGCCCAGGAAGAGAGCCAGGTGAAAGGCTGGCGCAGGGAGCCAGTGAAGACCGCTCCCTGCTGCATTCACCCTCTTGGAGATCAAGAGGGCAAAGGAAAGCGCTCCCAGTGGCTGGGGAGCGCCACCAGGAGCAAGAAGAGGCCAGAATGGAGCCGATCAGGCGCCTGGGGGCCGAGATACGCCCCCCAGAAGGTAGGCGACCTTTGACCTCTGCCAGGACCGACGACGAAGCGCGTGGGGCTCCGCCACTTATCCAAGATGAGCCCCCGGGGTGGGTCAGGTCCCGGGGGCTGCCCCACAAGAAGATAAGCCGGGGAGCGCCGTCACGCTCCCCGTGAAACTGTCCGAAAAGGGATGCTAGGAGCCCACCCTGGCCCCCGACGAAAATGGAGACCGGGGAGCGCTGTTGCGCCCCTGGGGAATGGTGAGAGGGGCCCAGGATCCCAATTCCGGGCCCCGAAGCGAAGTCGGGGAGCGCCATCGCGCTCCATGTGAAAATGTCCCCACGGGGTGCCAGGAGCCCACCGTGGTCCATGACGAAAATGATGATAGGGGAGCGCCGTCGTGCCCCCTGGGCATGGGAAGAGGGGCCCTGGACCCCCAACTCCAGACCCCGCTGAAGCTAAGTCGGGGAGCGCCGTCGCGCTCCCTGTGAAGAGGCCGAGTCGTGAAGATCCCCCGAGGTGTGTCGCGAAGTGGGAGGAGTGGCGCCGCACTCCCCCGTGGCCGGAGAAAGTCAGGGGGAGTGCTGTTGCACTCCCCCGAGGTCCCTTCGGACTGGAGGCAGCCTCGTGTCTGCCCGCAGGAGCGGGCAGATGAGGAGCTGGCGGGGGCAGCCGGGGGTGGGCTCTGTGAGAAGTTATCCTGGTATATGCTATCCACTAGTGATAGTGGGCACCTTGCACCAGTCCAAACAACCCCTTATTGATGATAGGTTAAAGACAACCTTTAGTGAAAGCTATCCTAGTGGTAGCTATGGAGAGCAGCCTTCAGGCTAAGTCTTGGAGGAATGTAAAGCAGCTTGTTTTACCAGTCTATAATCTCTTGAGTGACCAAATGAAAGAGGACCACACCAGGTATATATATAAAATATATGTATTTAGTCTTAAACACGCCCCTCTAGTCTCTTTATGAGGCTAGAGTTCGAAGTACATAAGTTGCAAGGCAAATATCAGCAGTTATTAGCACAATACATGTTTGAGCCCTAGGGGCGTACCAAACCATATACTAAAATAGTGGTATAAGAACCACGACTGAGCTAGACACAAGGCCTAGAGCCTGTAGAAGTGCTTGGACCCCAAGGGACCACCCAAGGTAGTGACACAGGGGACCCACTGGGGATGCGTGCAGTGTGAGAACACAGCCGCGAATCGCCGTTGACTTCTATGGGGAAAGTCGCAGTTGGATTTTAAAAGAAAAAGGACACTTCGGAGAGGACTTCCAGTTAACCCCTTAAAACTTAAGAGTTTCTAGGGCCCACACCCACGTGAGTACCGAAATACTCGAGTTACCTCACCCAGGGAAGCCGGGTGCATACGTGTTAAAAGGTGTCGGGAATCGTCGTCGTTTTCAATGGCGACCTCTTGGAAAGTGCTGCTGCCGTGAAGAAGAAGAGTGTCCGGTGCGATCCAAGCCTGGATCGAGGAAGAGGAAGACCTGAAAGCAGAGGGGACAGAGTCTGGGTCACTAGCCAGTGACCAGGGGCACGATAGTCGAATGCCCTCAGATGTCGGGTGCTTCAGGTGAGTTGATGGGTGCCTTGACTCTTCAGCCACGAGGTCCAGGAGGCGTCAATGACAACCAGGAGCTGGAATCGAGCTGTCCCACAAAGTCTGTCAAGTGCTGCCGTGTCGGCGACCAGATTGGACCCAACAAGCCTTGGCAACGGCAAGTCACGGGGAAACAAAGAAAAGGCTGCGGTGCAGACCAGCAAGGTCTGAGGGACTCACCCAGCAAGGGTAAGTCAGGGTACGTCTGGAGCAACCAGGAAAGCCCAAGCAATTGAAGAGTTGCCTTCATGGGGACCCACTAGCCAACGGACTAGAGATCGCGAAGAAGCCTCAAGCGGTCGCACTTGGAGCTGGCCCACAGGACACTCGTGGAGTGTAGGCCAGTGATCTTTGCTGCAGTTGATGCTTGGGGCTAGGGCTACTTGGAACCCAAAGCACGGCTTCGAGAGATGTCAGAAAGTTGGTGCACTTGCAAATGTGCTCGGTGTCCAGGGGTCACAGTTCCACATTACCCATGACAGCTCCATGCCTCAGCTTTGCTGGGGACTCACGGCAGCCTCGGGGAAGTCTGGAAATCCACCTCTGGTGATGCAAAGACTTCGGCATTCGGCGGGAGCTTCAGAGATGCAGACCGGACAGATGCTTCGTTGGTGCCTGCCAAGCAGGGGAGTCACTCCTTGACCCCAAGGGAGATTCTTCAGTCCTCTAATCTTGATGTAGAGCGTCGAAGGTCCAGGATTCAGCTACAGAGTTTCGTCCAGGGATATCTAATGTCCTGTTGCCAGGGTTCCCTTACTTATACTAAGGAAAGGGGTTGGACTAACTCTAGGGACCCACCTGTGGGAGGGTTTGGAAAGAGGGGTGGCTACACCCATTTCCTTTGTCCAGTTTCACGCCAGAGCAGGGGCTGGTAGCCCCTTCAACCGGTTTGAACTGGGGTATGCACGAGGACACCAAATGTGCCCCCAGTGCAGGACTTCAAAGCACTCAGAGAGTGCACCCACCGAGCCCCAATCCACTAAGGCCTGTCTGGGAGGTGGTAACACCTCCCTGAGACAGGAAACCTATTGTCCAGGCCTCCCCTGCCGGAGTTTCGGTCAGCAGCAGGAGGCCAGACTCGTGTCTGTGGCTGCAGCATCCATTTTGTGATGCCAGGGCTCTTTAAGGTTTCTACCGGGTATACCGGTGGGGACATGTCTCTCCCTCTAGAAGGGTGGAATTCTACCCCCGCCGCCAGGACTGGCGGGGGGTAGGATTCCAAGGTGTTTGACACCAAACACAACATGTTTCCGTGCAGCCAGTCCAAAGTTAGCATTTTACCGCGAGGCTATAATGCACTTAAGAGTATATGGTCAGGCTGCACCACAGACAACCCCGGATGGGAGATTCCGAGGGCTGCAGAGGGGCTCTGCTCATGCATGGGCACCCTCTCACATATAACCAAGAACCCTGCCTTCAGTATTGATAAGGCCTGCCATAGGGGTGACTGATAGGTTTCTATGTGCAGTGATAGGTGAGATATAGTGAACCTATATCTCTGTAAGGGGTGCATGCACCACCTTACTCAGGCTGCAGTAGCAGTCCTGAGGTGTCATTTTGGAGGGTCTTCCAGGGGTGGCACAATACATGCTTCAACCCCTGGTAGGCCTCTGGGGTACCTATGCCCTGGGTACATAGTATACCATATACTAGGGACTTATAAGGGCACCCCAGAATCCAATCTGAAGTGTACTTAAGGTACAGGGAATCAATTTAGAGAGGAAGCAGCTAGGCTGGGGTCCTGGATAGCAGGGCCCCAGCCAGAATAAAGTCGAAAAACAGTGATACACCAGCAAAAAGTGGGGGTAACTATAAGAGGCAGATCCTACTCTCCTACACAACCCCCCCCAAACGCAGGGACATTAAACTAACCTTGACCAGTTAAGTCTTCATGTTCTAAGTGGAAATATTTGGAGAGTCTATCTGCATTGGCATGGTTACTCCCAGGTCTATGTTCCACTGTATAGTCCATCCCCTGTAGGGTAATGGACCACCTCAAAAGTTTGGGGTTTTCACCCTTCATCTGTTGTAGCCATAAGAGGGGCTTATGGTCTGTATGAACAAGGAAGTGAGTGCCAAACAAGTATGGCCTCAGCTTCTTCAGAGCCCAAACCACAGCAAAGGCCTCCCTCTCAATGGCTGACCAACGTTTCTCTCTGGGGGTCAGCCTTCTGCTAATAAAAGCTACTGGCTGATCCTGACCTTCATCATTCAACTGTGACAGTACAGCCCCTACCCCCAACTCAGATGCATCTGTTTGGACAATGAACTTCTTGGAGTAATCAGGACTCTGTAGAATGGGAGCAGTGCACATGGCCTGCTTCAGGTCATCAAATGCCTTTTGACAGCTAACTGTCCACTGAACCTTTTTGGGCATTTTCTTAGAGGTTAAGTCATTCAGGGGTGTCACTATTGATCCATACCCCTTGACAAATCTTCTGTAGTACCCAGTCAGGCCTAAAAAGGCTCTCACCTGAGTCTGGGTAGTTGGAGCAGCCCAGTCCATGATGGTCTGGATCTTGCTCTGCAATGGTTGAACCTGGCCTCCACCCACAAGGTGGCCCAGGTACACAACCTGACTCTGCCCTATCTGGCACTTTGTGGCCTTGATAGTTAGGCCTGCCTTCTGCAGGGCCTCCAAAATATTTCTGAGGTGGACCAGGTGATCCTCCCAGGTGGAGCTAAAGACAGCAATATCATCTAGATATGCTGCACTATAGGCTTCCAGACCTGTAAGGACTGTGTTCACCAAACTCTGAAAAGTGGCAGGTCCATTTTTCAAAACAAAGGGCATCACCACAAATTGGTAAAGCCCACCAGGGGTAGAAAATGCAGTTTTTGGCTTTGCATCATCAGCTAGTCAGCTGTTAGGTCAAATGTGCTTAGATACTTGGCTGAGGCCAAAGTGTCTGTTAGCTCATCTGCCCTGGGGATTGGATGGGCATCAGTCCTAGTGACTGCATTGAGGCCTCTGTAGTCCACACAAAACCTCATCTCTCTCTTACCATCTTTGGTGTGAGGTTTTGGCACCAGGACCACTGGACTAGCCCAAGGGCTATCTGAAGGCTCAATGACACCCAGTTCCAACATTTTCTGGACTTCTGTCCTGATACAGTCCCTGACCTGGTCAGGTTACCTGTAAATCTTACTTTTAACAGGCAGACTGTCCCCAGTGTCCACTTCATGAGTGCACCAGGTGGTCTGACTTGGAGTCAGAGAAAACATGTGTCTGAACTGATTGAGCACCTGTCTACAATCAGTTTGCTGCTGGGCAGTGAGGCTGCCTGCCAAGGCTACACCATCCACTGACCCATCATCAGGGTTCTGTGAGAACAGGTCAGGGAGAGGGTCACTCTCCTCCTCCTGTCCCTCATCAGTTGCCATGAGCAAGCCCATGTCAGCCCTGTCCACATATGGCTTCAGCCTGTTGACATGGAGCACCCTGTCGGGGCTCCTGGGAGTTCACAGGTCTACCAGATAGGTAACCTCTCCCTTCTGTTCAACAATGGTATGGGGGCCACTCCACTTGTCTTGGAGGGCTGCTGGGGCCACTGGCTCCAACCCCCACACCTTCTGTCCTGGCTGGTAAACAGTCAGCACAGCCTTTTGGTCTTGCCAGGCTTTCTGTAATTCCTGACTAGCCTCAAGGTTTTTGGTTGCCTTTTTCATATACTCAGCCATCCGGGAGCGGAGACCAAGTACATAGTCCACTATGTCCTGTTTAGGGGGTTTGAGAGGTAACTCCCAACCTTCCTTCACCAGACACAATGGACCCCTGACAGGATGGCCAAACAAAAGTTCAAAAGGGCTGTAGCCAACCCCTTTTGAGGCACCTCCCTGTATGCAAATAAAAGGCAGGGCAAGAGTATGTCGCATCTTCGCCTAAGCTTTTCTGGGAGCCCTTTAATCATGCCCTTCAAGGTTTTGTTGAATCTCTCAACTAAACCATTGCATTGTGGGTGATAGGGTGTGGTGAACTTATAAGTCACTCCACACTCCTTCCACATTGCAGTCAAGTAACTGGACATAAAGTTTGCATCTCTGTCAGATACTACCTCCTTAGGAAAGCCCACTCTTGAGAAAATTCCCAGGAGGGCCCTTGCCACCACAGGGGCTGTAGTGGTCCTAAGGGGAATGGCTTCTGGGTACCTGGTTGCATGGTCCACCACCACCAGGATAAACCTGTGCCCAGATGCTGTTTGGGGATCCATGGGACCAACTATGTCAATCCCCACCCTCTCAAAGGGAACCCCCACCACAGGTAGTGGTATCAGGGGGGGCCTTTGTGGTGCCACCTGCCTTCCCACTGGCTTGGCAGGTTACACAGAGGCGACAAAACTCCTTGGTGTCTTCAGACTTGTGGGGCCAGTGAAAGTGAGGGACAATTCTGTCCCAAGTCTTGTTCTGGCCCAGGTGACCTGCTAAGGGAATATCATGGGCTAGTGTCAATAGGAAGCCCCTGAACTTCAGAGATATAACCAACCTCCTGGCTGCTCCAGGCTTGGGGTCTCTACTCTCTGAGTACAGGAGTCCATCATCCCAATATATCTTATGGGTGCCACTAGCATTCCCAGCAGCCTCAGCAGCAGCCTGCTGTCTGAGGGGTTCAAGAGAGGGGCAGTTCAGCTGCTCCTGGCTCAGATCTGCCCTGGAAGGGCCCCCTGTCCCCAAGAACTCAACCTGATCAGGTTCAAGCTCCTCTGGGACAGTTCCTTCTTCAGGCCTGAGATCATCTTCCTCAAAATATTGATCTTCCTCCTCAGCCAAGGGGGGAGGCACTGCCTTAACCCTACTGCTCCTTCTCTTGGGAGGCACCTGGTCCATTATTCCAGAATCCAGGGCCTGTTCAGCTTTTGACATTTTTGCCTGTGACCTAGTCACAGCAAAGACATGTGCAGGGATCCCTAGCATTTCTGCATGTTTCCTGAGCTCCACCTCTGCCCAAGCTGAGGTTTCAAGATCATTGCCAAGCAAGCATTCCACTGATAGGTCTGCACTCACCACAAACTTCTTAAGGCCAGTTACCCCTCCCCAGGAGAAGTTAACAACTGCCAGAGAATGGTCTGTTCTGAAATTGCTAGCATTGGTCACTTGGTACATTTCACCAAGTATAATCTGCCCAGGATCCACAAGATCTTGTGTCACCATGGTGACACTTGCTCCTGTGTCCCTGAATGCCAAAGCCTCCCTTCCATTAATTAAAGGCTGCTGTCTGTATTTGCCCAAATTATTGGGACTCACAAAGGGGGACATATCCATGCCCCCATCACAGACTAGGACAGCCTGAGTTGGCACTCTGACTAGGCCAGAGCCCATCTCAGTACCCAGGGTCAACCCTACTAAACCCTTATTCTGAGTGTTTCCACCACCACTTGTAGCTGGACTAGGGGGAACAGTTGCCTTAGGGGCAATGGTGGCTGGAGTGGAGTCTTTGGACTTGGTGCAGTCACTGGTCCAGTGAGTCTTTTGCTTACAGACTTTGCACCATGGTTTCCCTTGGCCTTTTCCTTTATTAGATTGGGATTCCCCACCAGTTGCAGATTTTTAGGGACCTTGAGAAGACTTCCCCACCCTTGTCAGAGTTTTTAGAATCTTGCTTCTTCTGGTCACCACCTTGGTTCTGTACCTTCTGCTTCACCCTGGTTCTGACCCATTTGTCTGCCTTCTTTCCCAATTCTTGGGGAGAGGTCAGATCAGAGTCAACCAGGTACTGATGTAGCAACTGATTCTGACAGTTATTAAGAATCTGCTCCCTCATGATTAAATTATACAATCCTTTGAAGTCACACACCTTACTGCCAAGTAACCAGCCTTCCAGAGCCTTGGTAGCACAATCTACAAAGTCCACCCAGTCCTGTGTCTGTGCCTTTTGGGTATCTCTGAACTTTAACCTGTATTGCTCAGTGGTTAGGCCAAACCCATCTATCAGGGCACTCTTCAGGACTTGGTAATCATCAGCATCCTCTTCTCTTACAGTGAGGAGCTTGTCTCTACCTTTGTCTGCAAAGGAGAGCCACAAGATTGCTGCCCACTGCTCCTGGGGGACCCTCTGAACTTTACAGGCCCTTTCCAGTGCAGTTATCCATTTGTGGATGTCATCCCCACTCTGGTAGGGAGGGACAATCTTGCTCAGGTTTCTATGGTCATAAGACCTTTCCCTACCACTAGGGAAGTTGCTGCCACCATGGGACTCTAGTCCCAACTTTCTTCTTTGTCTATGAAGCTCTAGGGACTCCCTGTCTATAGCCAACTGCTCTTTTCTGATTCTCAACTGAGCTTCCTCATACTTGAGCAGTCTCTCTTTCCTTTCATGAGAGGATTCCCTCCTACGAGAGGAAACAGAGGTCCCTACTGAGGTGTCAGAATGGTCAGACTCCTGAGAAGGAGATCTGGACCTTCTAGGCACACTCACAACTCTTCCTGGTGGGACAAAGGGGAGGTCATTCTGATCCTCCTCCTCATCTGCAGGAGGAGCTGGATTATCCAGGGCAAGATTATTTTCATCTTCCTGGCCAGTTTCAGAGGTCAAGTCCTGGGTATTTTCACCCCTGGTCCCTTCCTCATCTTCTGCCCCACCCTCTCTGCCTACCCCTGTAGACCCTAAGGGTCTTCTGAGATCATCCAGCAGAAGCATCTCCATGAGACGTTGGGTGTTGGCACTTTTGCCTGTCTTCAGCTTCCTAATCTTGCACAACTCTCTCAATTCCAAGAATGGGAGGTTGTCATATTTGGAGGGTAGGAGCCCACTGGTTCCTGGCAGGGACCTACTGGTTCCTGGCCCTGAAGACATTACTAGTGAGGTGGGGTGTATGCACTACCTACTCTAGTGTGGCCTACTAAACTCTCTTGAGTTGTAGAAAGGGTGTGCTAAGCCCTTGACACACAACTCTAAGTTCAGTAGAACTTACTGTATTTCTAAGCTTGAATTTATATGTACCTTAGGTACCTTTAGTGGTTTTCAGTTAGTCACACACTTGAGATTATCTGGTAAAACAATTGCAAGCTGGAATCCCACACGCTGCACACCAATGTGAGAAGTTGGCCTGGTATATGCTGTCCACTAGTGATAGTGGGCACCTTGCACCAGTCCAAACAACCCCTTATTGATGATAGGTTAAAGACAACCTTTAGTGAAAGCTATCCTAGTGGTAGCTATGGAGAGCAGCCTTCAGGCTAAGTCTTGGAGGAATGTAAAGCAGCTTGTTTTACCAGTCTATAATCTCTTGAGTGACCAAATGAAAGAGGACCACACCAGGTATATATATAAAATATATGTATTTAGTCTTAAACACACCCCTCTAGTCTCTTTATGAGGCTAGAGTTCGAAGTACATAAGTTACAAGGCGAATATCAGCAGTTATTAGCACAATACACGCTTGAGCCCTAGGGGCGTACCAAACCATATACTAAAATAGTGGTATAAGAACCACGACTGAGCTAGACACAAGGCCTAGAGCCTGTAGAAGTGCTTGGACCCCAAGGTACCACCCAAGGAAGTGACACAGGGGACCCACGGGGGATGCGTGCAGTGTGAGAACACAGCCGCAAATCGCCGTTGACCTCTATGGGGAAAGTCGCGGTTGGATTTTAAAAGAAAAAGGACACTTCGGAGAGGACTTCCAGTTAACCCCTTAAAACTTAAGAGTTTCTAGGGCCCACACCCATGTGAGTACCGAAATACTCGAGTTACCTCACCCAGGGAAGCCGGGTGCATACGTGTTAAAAGGTGTCGGGAATCGTCGTCGTTTTCAATGGCGACCTCTTGGAAAGTGCTGCTGCCGTGAAGAAGAAGAGTGTCCGGTGCGATCCAAGCCTGGATCGAGGAAGAGGAAGACCTGAAAGCAGAGGGGACAGAGTCTGGGTCACTAGCCAGTGACCTGGGGCACGATAGTCGAATGCCCTCAGATGTCGGGTGCTTCAGGTGAGTTGACGGGTGCCTTGACTCTTCAGCCACGAGGTTCAGGAGGCATTGATGACAACCAGGAGCTGGAATCGAGCTGTCCTACAAAGTCTGTCGAGAGCTGCGGTGTCGGCGACCAGATTGGACCCAACAAGCCTTGGCAACGGCAAGTCACGGGAAACAAAGAAAAGGCTGCGGTGCAGACCAGCAAGGTCTGAGGAACTCACCCAGCAAGGGTAAGTCAGGGTACGTCTGGAGCAACCAGGAAAGCCCAAGCAATTGAAGAGTTGCCTTCGTGGGGACCCACTAGCCAACGGACTAGAGATCGCGAAGGAGCCTCGAGTGGTCGTCGCACTTGGAGCTGGTCCACGGGACACTCGTGGAGTGTAGGCCAGTGATCTTTACTGCAATTGGTGCTCTGGGCTAGGGCTACTTGGAACCCAAAGCACGGCTTCGAGAGATGTCAGAAAGTTGGTGCACTTGCAAATGTGCTTGGTGTCCAGGGGTAACGGTTCCACATTACCCACGACAGCTACGTGCCTCAGCTTTGCTGGGGACTCAGGGCAGCCTCGGGGAAGTCTGGAAATCCAACTCTGGTGATGCAAAGACTTCGGCGTCCGGCGGGAGCTTCAGTGATGCAGACTGGACAGATGCTTTGTTGGTGCCTGCCAAGCAGGGGAGTCACTCCTTGACCCCAAGGGAGATTCTTCAGTCCTCTAATCTTGATGTAGAGCATCGAAGGTCCAGGATTCAGCTACAGAGTTTCGTCCAGGGATATCTAAAGTCCTGTTGCCAGGGTTCCCTTACTTATACTAAGGAAAGGGGTTGGACTAACTCTGGGGACCCACCTGTGGGAGGGTTTGGAAAGAGGGGTGGCTACACCCATTTCCTTTGTCCAGTTTCGCGCCAGAGCAGGGGATGGTAGCCCCTGCAACCGGTTTGAACTGGGGTATGAACAAGGACACCAAATGTGCCCCCAGTGCAGGACTTCAAAGCACTCAGAGAGTGCACCCACCGAGCCCCTATCCACTAAGGCCTGTCTGGGAGGTGGTAACACCTCCCTGAGACAAGAAACCTATTGTCCAGGCCTCCCCTGCCGGAGTTTCGGTCAGCAGCAGGAGGCCAGACTCGTGTCTGTGGCTGCAGCATCCATTTTGTGATGCCAGGGCTCTTTAAGGTTTCTACCGGGTATACCGGTGGGGACATGTCTCTCCCTCTAGAAGGGTGGAATTCTACCCCCGCCGCCAGGACTGGCGGGGGGGGGGTAGGATTCCAAGGTGTTTGACACCAAACACGACATGTTTCCGTGCAGCCAGTCCAAAGTTAGCATTTTACCGCGAGGTTATAATGCACTTAAGAGTATATGGTCAGGCTGCACCACAGACAACCCCGGATAGGAGATTCCGAGGGCTGCAGAGGGGCTCTGCTCATGCATGGGCACCCTCTCACATATTTCCAAGCATCCTGCCTTCAGGATTGATAAGGCCTGCCATAGGGGTGACTGATAGGTTTCTATGTGCAGTGATAGGTGAGATATAGTGAACCTATATCTCTGTAAGGGGTGCATGCACCACCTTACTCAGGCTGCAGTAGCAGTCCTGAGGTGTCATTTTGGAGGGCCTTCCAGGGGTGGCACAATACATGCTTCAACCCCTGGTAGGCCTCTGGGGTACCTATGCCCTGGGTACATAGTATACTATATACTAGGGACTTATAAGGGCACCCCAGAATCCAATCTGAAGTGTACTTAAGGTACAGGGAATCAATTTAGAGAGGAAGCAGCTAGGCTGGGGTCCTGGATAGCAGGCCCCAGCCAGACTAAAGTCGAAAAACAGTGATACACCAGCAAAAAGTGGGGGTAACCATAAGAGGCAGATCCTACTCTCCTACAGGCTCCCTGGGCTGCCCTCCAACAATCTGGCCATGAGGGGGTCTGGGTGGGGACGGGCTTAGGATTGCCTCAACGGGTGGTGTGAGTTGGTAGCGGACTCTGGGTATCCCATCATTGTTAAATGCCCATTGTATGTTTCCGCTGCCAGAGCTCCACCATGTGTCTCATATTGAGTATATTCGCTCTCACATTGTTTACATCCAGTCTCCTGTTTCCCCTGTTTATTATTTAGGACACACATTGGTGTCCATTTTGACCGCCGGACTCCGTTGCAGGCAATTATAGTCAGCAGCTTGGGTGAGCCGTGTTCTAGTATATCTGTCTCTATCATATTAATTTCAAACTTTGGTTGTCCTTTTAATGTCATTATCATATGTTTAATATGTACAGCTGGGATTTCCAATACATGATTGTCACTCATGTTCTTCTTATTGTTATCCCTTTTGAACACACCACAAGCACGGTGTAGAGTAGGGGTGTATATGAACTTAAATATACCCACACTTCGTCTGAGTACGTTTTTATGTGATGTTGAGTAAATCATTTTAAATATGTATTTTTTGTCCTCACATTTAGGGCATCTACCTTAACACATGGTATGTAGGTTTTCATTTATCATGTCGTGTAGATAGTTATTAATTTTGGTCCTGATGAAATGCCTTGATCCCTCTGACGCAAAGAGCATGAAACATGTCGACCAGTAGAGAATAGAACTTACATAGCTAGATACCTTCCTGCTAGCTTACTGTCATTCTCCCTGTTTTTACTCAGGCAGTTTACCTCCCAGAATAAATCACTACTAGGACTAACTGACCTGTTTTATTTCACGCACTGCACATCTACACACACACTAGAACCCTCACCCCCACTGCACCCTACGGCAGGAACAAAAGATCCCCGCCAAAGAGCCCCGTACTGGGTGCCCGTCAGGTATTGCACCGCCGACCTGACGAGGGGCAGGCTCATATGATGAAGCATGACACCTAGCTTGCTAGGTGTGTGAGAGCCCTAGTTCCGACAAGGGAATTCCCCCCTTGTTTTCCTTTTCAGGTGAGACGACCAATTCTGAGCGTCATTCTCACCTACACTCCCACATTCCTTTACTCAGACTCTGAGGAACTTTATACCTCCTTTGCCTACTGGGACCGGGCCCCCCACAAACAAGATAGAGGAGCCAGGGGCCCGGGTGAGACCGGGCCCACGAAAATCGGCATGAGCAGCCAAGGGTGGGCTCCCCGAGCTGCATCACTCACCTGGGGGTCCGGGTGGGACCGGACCTTCCAACGAAGGGAAGACGCAGCCGGAGCCCACAGCGCGGCTCTCCCCGCGCAGCGGGGGAGCCGCTGCTACGATATTCATGGTGCCGGGAAGAAGGGCCCCATAATGCCTTGCAGGCACGGACCGGCCTGCAAGGAAAAGCAGCGTTTTCTCTACTTGTGGTGGCCCCAGGAGGACGGGGTCACCGCTGATGACCTACAAAGGTACAGGGGCAGCTGCAGGAGTAACGCAGTCTCCCCCAGCACGAAGAAGAAAGTCCCCCCCTAAATCTCATGGGGAACTAAAAGAAACAACCCCTCAAGGGCTCAGCCAGCAATCCACTTTCCACTGGGCTGGATCTTTTGTTCTACAGCTGGGAGGGTGCTTTAAGGATTGCCTCAATGTGTGGAAGGCTGTGCTGGGGATGTCTGGAGAAGGGCATCCCCTGGAGGAGAAGAGGTGCAACTGCACGAGAAGTGCCTTTACCAATCTTATTTCTTTTAGAGGGACTGGAAGTCACATGTGTAGTGTGAAGTACCTGCGTAAGGTAGAGTCATAAGCAAAGTGGGGTTATGTTGTTGGACACTCCTGCTAGGGTGTCTGGCTGTATATGCTTAATCCTGTGATTATAACTGTGATGCCTTTTAGGGGCTTGTATTGCAATGCAGTATAATGGTTAACAACTGTGATAAGTACTGTCATTTTAAGTGATGCTTAGACATGTATTCTTGCTGCTGCGTTAGGTGAAGAACAACCCAGACTGTTAGCCCCTAAGATGTACAGGTGTATACTATAGGGTCAGTATGACATGTTCAGTCAGGGTTATGTGTCACCAGGGCAGGTGTGCCTATTTTAAATGCTTGTTGAGATAATGGGGTGGGTCGCCACTGGGATGGTGCCAGTGCGCAGTGCCCTCGCTCCAGGTTATGTTCAACTAACTGCATTAGCGGGCAAAATGATGTGCATACATGTGAGTGGTGGTACTAGACCCCACCCCCTTTGAGAGGGGTGGAAATGTTATGCAATGTCACAAAGTAATTCCAACAGCTTATGTATATTTGTAAATTGTTGCATAGTATTGAGTAGTGTGTGTGTTTAATAAATGTACTCTTACTTTTATAAAGCAAAGTACAGACTGGACAATCAATTATTGAGTGCTATTTCTGCATACTGGTAAATGGCGATTACTAGCCTACACCACCTCCCTTGAGTAAGCCTTAGACTGCTCTGCAACGCTACCCTCTGAGAGTCAAGCGCTACAATAGGGTGTTTGGTTCCGAGTGAAGGATAAATGTGACATGTTATTTGTGCAGGCTTCACAGATATTGCCCCGTTTTCCAACATTGGTATCTAGCGACGGGAAACATAGTATCCCATTCTGGTATGCATTTATAACATTTGATAAATCCAGTTTTGCCACATATTACCTATGCAGTAATGAGCAAATGGAGGAGCACAAGGCTCTGAGAAGGGTTCAAAGTTTTGGTTATGTGAACAAAAAGTATGGGAAAGGAAAGCCCCGCGCACATATATGTCATGTGAAGATATTATGGTTTGAATGTAAACTGTATTGATATGACTGAGTTATGTTGATTATCAAGTGATAGCGGGATGGTGCTTTCCAGGAAATGATTGCATACAAGTGTTCTAAGCCATATTGTACACCTTTGAACCCTAACACTACACGCACTACACCTGCATGAGGAGGGTGTCTCCTCAACAGATAGGAACAGCAACTGATACCTACATCACAGATGGGGGTTTAGGGGTGGATTGACCTTTGGGGGGATAGGAGAGGTAGGGGTTCCTGGGAGATTCCCTTGCTTTTTAAGGGCAGGGAGGGTTTCCACAGAAGGGGCCCCAGATATCCTTCCCCCGCTGAAAGTTTTCTTCCCAATGGCACAGGGCAAAACCACTGGAAGGGTGGGGCAGGAGGTTTCTTTACCCCTGGTAGTAACACCCCAGGGGTTCCCATGGTGGGGGACCGCAAGAAACTTTTCCTATGGTGGGAGGAGGGTGTGGTAGAGTTGTGTGTCCGGCAGGCCCCCCAGGTTAACTGGTGGGGGAGGTGAGCAACCCAGGGGTGGCCTGTGGTAGATGGTGGCCCCAAAGGAGGATAGTTCTTGTGCAGGATGTGTAGTGGTAGCCCCTAGGTACACTAGGTGGGCTAGTTAACTGACCCAGTGGAGATCTGAGTGGAGGTGATGTGCTCCCTAGATTCCAGGTGAAGGGTTAGTGGTGGACCCTGAGGTGTCAGGGTTGGGTAGGCAGTTACCCAAGGAAACAACAGGATGTCATTCTGGAGCAGGTGTTGTGTTCCTGAAGTGGTGGCTGGGGCGATGCCTAGCCGGTGACCAGCCAGGTAGGTCCTGTGGGACTTGGACCCGAGGACCAGGAGCATGGGGGTGTTCCCCTAGCTCTGGGCAGGAGGTGGACTTCTGCAAGGTAGTATCACCCTGAACACAGGTGGGGCCCATCTTAAGTGAAGGGACCCTGTGCTTCCCATAGGGGTGGTGCAGGCCTAGCCGGGATCTTTGGGGTCCCTGGCTGAGTGTGGTAGTACTACCCTGAAGGCAGGTGGGGCCTATCTTAAGTGAAGAGACCCTGCTCTTCAGAAGGGGTGGTGCAGGCCATCCAGGGATCGTGAGGGTCCCTGGACGGTCTCCCAAGGCGCTGCAGGGAGACCGGGGAGAGCCATGAGAGGTGGGCCTGGGTGTAGCTAACTCGGGGCCCACAGGCTCTCTAAGGGTACTCCGGGAGGGGAGCGGGCCTCTCGGAGGGAAGGGTGCATAGGCCCTGTTCTCGCAGTGGAGAACAAGGAGGGGGCCTAGGTTCCCGGGGTAGTTTCCGTGTGGAGCTACTGATGGGGGGAATGAGCTGTAGGTCGTCTGACGAGGCACCGTCAGTGTTCCTCCCTGGCACTGCCAGTGTGGTAGTCAGGCCGGTCTGAGGTCCTATCAGGGTGCCAGGCCAGTGGCCAAGGGTGCTTTTCTGTGTGGGGAAAGTATGAATGGCTGTGCTTTCTATAGGGAAGACAGTCATCCCGAAAGGGTGGTGGCAGCTGAATGACCCCAGCGGCAGGCTGAGGGTGAGGGTCCGTAGAGGTTGCATCTTTGGGGTACAAGGACCAAAAGGAGAGAGGGTACTGGTTGGAACAAACTCTGGAAGGGAGACCAGCTAGTGACCCAGGGGATGGGATGTAGACCTATCCCAGAAGACCGCATTGGTGCTAAGGCACTGTACCCTTGACCTTACCAGGTAGGCCGCTCCCCCGCCACACAGCTCCGCCTGTGGTGTCCTGCCCGCTGCTGCTGCTGGTAAGCTCTCCCTCTGCTTGTGGCCTCGGTGCCCGTTTTTCGTCTGTTTTCCCTCGCTGCCCCCACTGTATTTTGTCCATTTTTTCCTTCTGTACCCTCGCTGCCCCCATTGCTGTGTGCCCGTTTTTCTCTTCTGTTCCCCTCGCTGCCCCCACTGTATTTTGTCAATTTTTTCCTTCTGTACCCTCGCTGCCCCCATTGCTGTGTGCCCGTTTTCTCTTCTTTCTCCCTCGCTGCCCCCACTGTATTTTGTCCATTTTTTCCTTCTGTACCCTCGCTGCCCCCATTGCTGTGTGCCCGTTTTCTCTTCTGTCTCCCTCGCTGCCCCCACTGTATTTTGTCCATTTTTTCCTTCTGTACCCTCGCTGCCCCCATTGCTGTGTGCCCGTTTTCTCTTCTGTCTCCCTCACTGCCCCCACTGTATTTTGTCCATTTTTTTCCTTCTGTACCCTCGCTGCCCCCATTGCTGTGTGCCCGTTTTCTCTTCTGTCTCCCTCGCTGCCCCCATTTCCCTGTGTCCTTCTTGCCTCCTGTACCCCTCGCTGCCTCTCTCCAATCCCGCCGCTGCGTCCCCTGCGGCCCCACCCCCCTGACTGCCCATTCGCTGCCCCTGCCTCCCAGCTGCTCCTCCCTCCCACCTCCCCATATATGGCGGCCGCTGCGCGGTGAGGAGAGCGACCCTTGACCTTACCAGGTAGGTCGCTCCCCCGCCACACAGCTCCGCCTGTGGTGTCCTGCCCGCTGCTGCTGCTGGTAAGCTCGCCCTCTGCTTGTGGCCTCGGTGCCCGTTTTTCGTCTGTTTTCCCTCGCTGCCCCCACTGTATTTTGTCCATTTTTTCCTTCTGTACCCTCGCTGCCCCAATTGCTGTGTGCCCGTTTTTCTCTTCTGTTCCCCTCGCTGCCCCCACTGTATTTTGTCCATTTTTTCCTTCTGTACCCTCGCTGCCCCCATTGCTGTGTGCCCGTTTTTCTCTTCTGTTCCCCTCGCTGCCCCCACTGTATTTTGTCCATTTTTTCCTTCTGTACCCTCGCTGCCCCCATTGCTGTGTGCCCGTTTTCTCTTCTGTCTCCCTCGCTGCCCCCACTGTATTTTGTCCATTTTTTCCTTCTGTACCCTCGCTGCCCCCATTGCTGTGTGCCCATTTTTCTCTTCTGTTCCCCTCGCTGCCCCCACTGTATTTTGTCCATTTTTTTCCTTCTGTACCCTCGCTGCCCCCATTGCTGTGTGCCCGTTTTCTCTTCTGTCTCCCTCGCTGCCCCCACTGTATTTTGTCCATTTTTTTCCTTCTGTACCCTCGCTGCCCCCATTGCTGTGTGCCCGTTTTCTCTTCTGTCTCCCTCACTGCCCCCACTGTATTTTGTCCATTTTTTTCCTTCTGTACCCTCGCTGCCCCCATTGCTGTGTGCCCGTTTTCTCTTCTGTCTCCCTCACTGCCCCCACTGAATTTTGTCCATTTTTTTCCTTCTGTACCCTCGCTGCCCCCATTGCTGTGTGCCCTTTTTCTCTTCTGTCTCCCTCGCTGCCCCCATTTCCCTGTGTCCTTATTGCCTCCTGTACCCCTCGCTGCCTCTCTCCAATCCCGCCGCTGCGTCCCCTGCGGCCCCGCCCCCCTGACTGCCCATTCGCTGCCCCTGCCTCCCAGCTGCTCCTCCCTCCCACCTCCCCATATATGGCGGCCGCTGCGCGGCCGCGCCGCTGGCGCGCCAAAGGCGCGCCTAAGGCAAGCCCGTCTGCGCCCGTCCGTACCTGGACCGCGCCCAGCGCCAGAACCCCTGGGCCGTGCGCCCCCGGCACCAGCCTCGAGGACCGACGCCGATACGATGCCACCACACTCCACGCTCTCAACCCCGGACGGACGCACAACTGCTTCAAGGCCGCCCCGAAACGCACCCATGGTCCCTTCACCTGCCGGAACTGCAGCTACACCAGCCTCAGAGCCACCGAGGCACCCGCCAAGAAGGACCGCAACCACCTCCAATGCATCCTACTGAACACCCGCTCCGCACGCAAACACGCCATCGAGCTCTGGGACCTGCTCGACACATCATCACCAAACGGCGCCTTCCTGACAGAGACCTGGATGAACGACTCCTCCGCCCCCGACATCGCCATAGCCATCCCAGACGGCTATAAGATCACCCGCAGAGACCGCGTCAACGCAGTAGGAGGAGGAATCGCCATCGTCCACAAGAACACCATCAGGGTCTCGACCAGCACCGACAACACTCTCAGCACCGCCGAACACATGCACTTCCAGATCCACACGGACCCCAACACCACCCTCAGAGGCACCCTCGTCTACAGACCCCCTGGGCCCCGACCCAGTTCAGCGACTCCATCGCCGACTTCATCAGCACGCACGCCCTGACCTCTACCGACTACATCCTCCTCGGAGACCTGAATTTTCACCTGGAGAACAAGAACGACAGCAATTCCACCACCCTGATCGACAACCTCGCCAACCTCGGTCTGAGCCAGCTCGTCACAACACCGACCCATTCCGCCGGCCACACGCTCGACCCCATCTTCTCCTCCAGCTCCCATGTCTCCTTCAGCCACACCACGGAACTCCTCTGGACCGACCACCGCTGCATCCATTTCACCTTCCAGAAACCCACCACACACCACCGCACCCAACAGATCCCACGCCGCTGCTGGAGCAAAGTCACCGAAGACCAACTACGGGCAACCCTCGCTCTCAGCCCTCCCTCCGACCCATCCAACACCGACGACGCTGCCTGCAACCTCAGAAGATGGATGGACGACTGTGCCAACACCCTCGCCCCGCTGATAAAACCCACCTACGCTGACACCACCAAAAGAGCCAGCTGGTTCACCTCGGAACTCCTAGCTTCCAAGCGTACCTGCCAGAAACTAGAGAAGAAATGGCACAGTGATAAGACACCGGACAGCCACGCAGCCCACAAAGACGCCATCCGTAACCACCACCACCTCATCAAGTCCGCCAAGAGAATCTCCTTCAAAGGCCGCCTCGACAACAACGCACACAACAGCAAGGAGCTTTTCAACATCGTGAAGGAACTCTCCAACCCCAGCTCCAACACCAACGACATCCCACCGTCGCAACCCCTGTGCGATTCCCTCGCCACCTTCTTCCACCGCAAGATCGCCGACATCCACGACAGCTTCAACACCCAGACAGCCCCTACTAAGATCGATGCACCAGACCCGCCGCACACCATCGACCACGATCCCCTGCCATCCTGGGCCAGCGTGAACATCGAGGACACCATCAAGACCATGAGCACAATACACTCCGGCTCCCCGTCAGACCCTTTCCCGCACCACATCTTCAACAAAGCCAGCAGCTCCATCGCACCCCACCTGTGCAACATCATCAATCTCTCCTTCGAGACCGCGACCTTCCCAGAGAGCTGGAAACACGCAGAGATCAACGCCCTACTCAAAAACCCAAGGCGGACCCGAGAGACCTCAAGAACTTCCGGCCCATCTCCCTGCTTCCGTTCCCAGCCAAGGTCATCGAGAAGATCGTCAACAAGCAGCTAACCCGATACCTCGAAGAAAACAGCATCCTGGACCCATCCCAATCGGGGTTCCGCAGCAACCACAGCACTGAGACTGCCCTCATCGCCGCCACCGACGACATCAGGATCCTGCTGGACAACGGTGAGACCGCAGCCCTCATCCTGCTGGACCTCTCCGCCGCCTTCGACACTGTCTGCCACCGCACTCTATGCGCACGCCTCCACGACACAGGGATCCAAGACAAGGCCCTGGAATGGGCCACCTCCTTCCTCGCCGGCAGAACCCAGAGAGTCCGCCTCCCACCATTCCGATCCGAAGCCTCCGAGATCATCTGCGGCGTACCACAGGGATCGTCCCTCAGCCCAACACTGTTCAACATCTACATGGCCCCGCTCGCACGCATCGCCAGACAGCACGACCTCAACATAATCTCCTACGCCGACGACACCCAACTGATCCTCTCCCTCACCAAGGACCCCCTCGCCGCCAAATCCAACCTCCATGAAGGGATGAAGGCCGTCGCCGATTGGATGAAGATCAGCCGACTAAAACTGAACACGGAGAAGACAGAGGTCCTCATCCTCGGCTCCAACCCCTCAGCCTGGGACGACTCCTGATGGCCAATGACGCTGGGAGCAGCCCCGACACCCACCGACCACGCACGCAACCTGGGAGTCATCCTCGACTCAACGCTCTCCATGGCCAAGGAAGTCAACGCAGTCTCATCCTCCTGCTTCAACACCCTCCGCATGCTTCGCAAGATCTACAGGTGGATCCCGACAGACACGAGAAGAACAGTCACCCAGGCCCTCGTCAGCAGCAGACTCGACTATGGGAACGCCCTCTACGCGGGAGCCCCGGCCAAGCTCATCAAGCGACTGCAACGCATACAAAACGCCTCCGCACGCCTGATCCTCGATGTACCACGCCACAGCCACATCACCCCCACCTAAGGAACCTGCACTGGCTCCCCGTCGACAGGAGAATCTCCTTCAAACTCCTCATCCACGCACACAAGGCACTCCACAAGACTGGCCCAGCCTACCTCAACAGACGATTCCTCTTCTACGTCCCCAACCGCCAACTCCGCTCCACCGACCTCTCCCTCGCCACCGTCCCTCGCATTCGAAGAACCACCACCGGCGGCAGATCCTTCTCCCACCTCGCCGCCAAGACCTGGAACACCCTTCCACTAAGCCTACGACAGACCCAAGACCTGCTGACCTTCAGGAGGCTACTCAAGACCTGGTTGTTCGACCAGTAGCAGCACCCCCCCTTTTTTTCTCCCCCAGCGCCTTGAGACCCTCGCGGGTAAGTAGTGCGCTTTACAAATTCTGTGATTGATTGATTGATTGGTAGGCATAGTGTTACGTGACCAAGGGCAAAGGTGGGCCTTGTTAGGCTGAGTCCATGTAGACAGTGAGTGACCTAGAGATATCTAACCTAGAGCCCGGAGGGTTCTTAGGGTAGTCTGGGATCCCTTAAATGGGTGGAGGTCTCATGGATGGGAGGAGTAGGTGGTCTGAGCGGATAACTGGTGAGTAAGGGGGGTCTGGTCAAAACCCCTTATAACTAGTTACCGCTGACTACGGGAAGAAAACCCATGTAGAGTGGCTATTTCTTCCCTGTAGGAATCAGCTGGGCGCGGCGTGTGTTAGAAGGTGGTTCTGACCATCTGAGCCGCCCGGATGTTTCGCTTTTTGAACACCTATTTGTTGAGCTTTTACTGTGGGAGAGCCTCATAAGTTGGGACTCACCCACAGTGAACTCATGATGAAAGGGACTGCATGTGTATTTTACCAGTGTCCCCCTGGCGCGAGTAGGCCGCTGCGCTGCAGCCAGAGTAAGGGGCACTGGGCTGGTTACATGCAGACACGTGTGTACATGCGTGTGCACAAGTGTATGGGCTGCGCGGGGAGATTCTAGCGTGCGCAGCCCAGGAGCAGCTACAAGTTGAATGGTGTGGCAGGACTTATGCAGAACTGGGTGGTGACATGGAATAGGCTTTCTACAATGGGAAGAAACATTTGAGGGAAAGTCAGTGTGCTTTACTGTTTATATTCCATTATTCTCCTATGAGGATGGGGAGCACAAGAGCTAGTTTTACTTTCCTAGGGCCTACACGCACTATAGTCCACTGTAACTTATGTGAGAAGAAGTATTCTGCAGAGTCCAAAGTCATAGTTGTACTGCTTTTGGGTCATCCAGAAATGTCATATTTCTCTGAGTCAGCTCATAACCAGGGCCTGGCTGGGGCTGACCCTGCCAGGCTGAATTAATGACCTTCCTCCCCAAGCTGTAGCATCAGAGGCCCAGCCCTGCACAATAAGCATTCCAAGGGCGAAGGCCTCCACTCCAAGAAGAGAAGATGGGTGGAGCTACAGGTTCATCCATCAGCAGCTGACACCTGGTGCCAGGCACCAAGCTGCTCTGGAGAGAAGGCAGTGAGGGGGGAAGGGGCTCTCAGAGACCATGTTGCATGAGACCCCAGGACGCCGCCATTTTGAACAAACCCAGAGGCCTGGGCAGGAAGCAGGGAGAAGGGGCAGAGAAGTGATGTGTCGCTGTTTGATAGGGCAAACAGAGACTTCCTGCCAGCCCCCTCCAAATTCTTTAAAAGAGTTTGCAGAGGAAGAGGAGCTCTCTCTGGGGTGTGGTCTGCTGAGGACGACTGGTGCTGGAGCCTGGCACCATGGGCAGCTGGAAGGAAGAACCTCAAGACTGGCCCAGGACCCTGACTTGCGCCACAAGGGGAGACCAGGACAAGTGACCAGGAGCCTGGGCCTCTGCGCAAGGAGAAGAGAGGCCTAGGAAGAGAGCCAGGTGAAAGGCTGGCGCAGGAAGCCAGTGAAGACCGCTCCCTGCTGCATTCACCCTCTTGGAGATCAAGAGGGTGAAGGAAAGCGCTCCCAGTGGCTGGGGAGCGCCACCAGGAGCAAGAAGAGGCCAGAATGGAGCCGATCGGGCGCCTGGGTGCCGAGATACGCCCCCCAGAATGTAGGCAACCTTTGACCTCTGCCAGGACCGACGACGAAGCGCGTGCGGCTCCGCCGCTGGTCCAAGATGAGCCCCCGGGGTGGGTCAGGTCCTGGAGGCTGCCCCCAAAAGAAGATAAGCCGTGGAGCGCCGTCGCGCTCCACGTGAAACTGCCCCAAAAGGGGTGCCAGGAGCCCACCTTGGCCCCCGACGAAAATGGAGACCGGGGAGCACCGTTGCGCCCCCCGAGGAATGGTTAGAGGGTCCAGGATCCCAACTCCGGGCCCCGAAGCGAAGTCGGGGAGCGCCGTCGTGCTCCCCATGAAAATGCCCCCACGGGGTGCCATGAGCCCACCCTGGCCCCCGACGAAAATGATGATAGGGGAGCGCCGTCGTGCCCCCCTAGGCATGGGAAGAGGGGCCCGGGACCCCCAACTCCGGGCCCTGCTGAAGCTAAGTCGGGGAGCGCCGTCCCGCTCCCCGTGAAGAGGCCGAGTCGTGAAGATCCCCCGAGGTGTGTCGCGAGGTGGGGGGAGTTCCGCCGCACTCCCCCGTGGCCAGAGAAAGGCGGGGGAGTGCTGTCGCACTCCCCCGAGGTCCCGTTGGACCGGAGGCAGCCTCTAGTCTGCCCGCAGGAGCGGGAAGACCAAAAGAAGGATGCCGGCTCCCGCGGCAGCACGCGAGGGTGCTGGCCAGACGAGGAGCTGGCAGGGGCAGCCGGGGGTGGGCTCCCTGGGCTGCCCTCCAACACTCTGGCCATGAGGGGGTCCGGGTGGGACCGGGCCCCCGCGAAGAAGATAGAGGAGCCAAGGGCCCGGGTGGGACCGAGCCCCCGAAAATCGACATGAGCAGCCGCGGGTGGGCTCCCCGAGCTGCATCACTCACCTGGGGGTCCGGGTGGGACCGGACCCTCCAACAAAGGGAAGACGCGGCCGGAGGCCCACAGCGCTGCTCTCCCAGCGCAGCGGGGGAGCCGCTGCTACGATATTCATGGAGCCGGGAAGAAGGGCCCCATAATGCCTTGCAGGCCCGGACCTGCCTGCAAGGAAAAGCAGCGTTTTCTCTACTTGTGGTGGCCCCAGGAGGACGGGGTCACCGCTGACGACCTGCAAAGGTGCAGGGGGAGCTGCAGGAGTAACGGAGTCTCCCCCAGCATGAAGAAGAAAGTCCCCCCCCTAAGTCTCATGGGGACCTAAAAGAAACAACCCCTCAAGGGCTCAGCCAGCAATCCAGTTTCCCCTGGGCTGGAACTTTTGTTCTACAGCTGGGAGGGTGCTTTAAGGATTGCTTCAATGTGTGGAAGGCTGTGCTGGGGATGTCTGGAGAAGGGCATCCCCTGGAGGAGAAGAGGTGCAACTGCACGAGAAGTGCTTTTACCAATGTTATTTCTTTTAGAGGAACTTGAAGTCACATGTGTAATGTGAAGTACCTGCGTAAGGTAGAATCATAAGCAAAGTGGGGTTATGTTGTTGGACACTCCTGCTAGGGTGTCTGGCTGTATATGCTTAATCCTGTGATTATAACTGTGATGCCTTTTAGGGGCTTGTATTGCAATGCAGTATTATGGTTAACAACTGTGATAAGTAATGTCATTTTAAGTGATGCTTAGACATGTATTCATGCTGCTGCGTTAGGTGAAGAACAACCCAGACTGTTAGCCCCTAAGATGTAGAGGTGTATACTATATGGTCAGTATGACATGTTCAGTCAGGGTTATGTGTCACCAGGGCAGGTGTGCCTATTTTAAATGCTTGTTGAGATAATGGGGTGGGTCGCCACTGGGATGGTGCCAGTGCGCAGGGCCCTCGCTCCAGGTTATGTTCAACTAACTGCATTAGGGGGCAAGATGATGTGCATACATGGGAGTGGTGGTACTAGACCCCAGCCCCCTTTGGGAGGGGTGGAAATGTTATGCAATGTCACAAAGTAATTCCAACAGCTTATGTATATTTGTAAATTGTTGCATAGTATTGAGTAGTGTGTGTGTTTAATAAATGTACTCTTACTTTTATAAAGCAAAGTACAGACTGGACAATCAATTATTGAGTGCTATTTCTGCATACTGGTAAATGGCGATTACTAGCCTACACCACCTCCCTTGAGTAAGCCTTAGACTGCTCTGCAACGCTACCCTCTGAGAGTCAAGCGCTACAATAGGGTGTTTGGTTCCCAGTGAAGGATAAATGTGACATGTTATTTGTGCAGGCCTCACAGATACTGCCCCGTTTTCCAACACTTGGACTAAACTAGACAATTATGTGTCAAATTATTCCCACCATTCAAGTTAGGGGACACTCCCACCCATTCCCCCTTATTTCCTATACGTCCTCCCTACCCCCCAGTGCCCACCCTTCATTCCTGACATTCCTCAACACCCCCCACTAATTTCCTCTCACTCTTACTTCCTCTTTCCCCTTGCTTTCTGCTTTCTATCCTTTCCAAATCCACAACCATCGCCATACAAACAAGATATTGTACAGTCCTCTCTGAGTAACCAACTCAACCCATTCACCACGCCAACACCAATCAACTATACTTCAAACCAATTCAAGTCAAGTCAAGTCAAAAAACTTTATTTCGGCTATACAGCCATAAAAGCAAAGTTAATTAAGACATTCATAATATACAAAAAGTTATGATAAGAAGGAATTTATACAATCAGGAAGAAATTCAAAGTGTCCTTGCAACATATATGTAGCAATGTACTACAAGTTTATACAATGTATTCTGACCCCAGCAGCCACTCGTCGCTCGATATTTGAGAACCTACAGTATTACTCAAGTCCAGAGGAACTATCATCACATTTTTAAAAACAATAAAAAACGTTTAAAAAACAGTACAATAAACAGATTTTGTGTTAAAAAATATTAAATAAAACTATTATAATAGCTGGCAAGTTATCAAATAGGAAGATATACAGTTTTAAGTTGGCAGCATAGACAATGGATAAGCACACTTAAATACTTCCTGAGCTCTTTTTTTTATGATGCCTCTACGTATACACCACATCGCAAACAAAAATTTAGAAGTGGCAAAAACGAATAGTGGGTGTGTCTCGTATTTAAGTAGCCTGTAGGCCTCTGTGTGGTCTCTAATTCCCACATTTCTACACAACTGGAGAACCCACTTAGATCTTGACCTTCTATAAGCAGGACAGAAGAGAAGAACATGGAGTTCTGTCTCTTCAGTTAACATACACCCTGGACAATCCAGTCTGGTGGCGCCCTTCCATTGGTTTGTAAATGCTCGGAGCGGGAGCACACCATATCTGAATTGAAAATATAATTTCTTTGCAAGGAATGGCTGAATGTTATCCAGGGCTGGCTCAATCTTGTATTGCTGTTTGACGTCCAGAAACCTGTAGGTCAAACTGCAAGAATTAATGCTCTGGGTTAATTGTACAAATTTAAGTTCTTTGAGGGCAATAGATAGAGACTTTTTAGAAGTACTAGGGCAGGACTCTTCAGGTGTTAGCCATATATCTGCCCTCCCCAGAGCATGGCATGTGCTTCTAATATAGGATAGCCATGGAATGTTCCCTGCTCCCAAGATGGACATAACATCCTTCAGTTCCTCCCTATAATTTAGTAGCTCGGGGGTACTCCATAATCGACGCCAAAATAAAATCGGTCGGGAGGCAATCAAATCAGCAATCGGGCCAATACCAAGATCCATCCTTAGCGGAGTTAGAGGAGTGCTTTTGGGAAGGGCCAAGAGCTGTCTAAGGAAGGAATTCTCTGTCATAGATAGCATATTAGATGGGCAATGGCCCCAAAGTTCTGCTCCATATATTGACGCGGCCCTTGCCTGGACTTTGTAGATTTCAGCAGGTGATCCTACTACTTTATGGGTACAATTTTTATATACTTTTAGGATGCCCCCGATAGACTGTGTCAATTTTAGGTTAGCTTTTTCTACTTGGGTCCCCCAATCCATCTTATCATTAAGTGTGAGACCCAGATAATCAAAAATAGACACCCTTTCTAGGGGCCTGCCTTCCATTAAGGGATGTGGGCAATTGCTAGTGTTAGCGTGGAACACCATATATTTTGTTTTTTGGAGATTTATCTCCAAATCCCTATTCCTACAGAATTTGCAAAACTCCTCCAAAACCCGCTGCATTCATACAGGACTCTTAGATAATAGTAGCGTGTCATCCGCGAACATTAACGCAGGTAATTTGCGGTTTGCTAACCTCGGGGAATCTATATCTTTAACCGCCAGTAGGGTTTCGATTAGGCCATTCAAGAAGAGGGAGAACAGGGTCGGGGCCAACACACAACCCTGTCTCACCCCTTTCTCTACAGGGAAGGGAGCTGTCAGTTCCCCTTTCTTGCCATATCTTACTCTCGCATACGTATCCTGATGCAGACGCATCAGCTGATGGCATAGATAGGCTGGTACTCCCATATCATATAGGAGACCCCATAGCTGATCACGCTGGACCATATCGAATGCGGATTTAAGATCCACGAAGGTTAGATAAAGGCTACCACCCTCCAAGATTACTGTTTTCCAGTGGATCAGTTGCAATCTGAAAAGCTGGTCGATAGTTGAGATTTTAGTCCTAAAGCCAGCTTGCATAGGTGTTAGTGCGTTATTATCATCTATCCATGATTGCAATCGAGCTAGGAGAACACAGGCAAATATCTTTTGAGTCACATCAATTAAACTTATAGGACGATAATTTTCCGGATTAAGCGGGGAGCCTTTTTTATAAATAGGGATAATTTCCGCACCTGCCCAGGTCGAGGGCAACGCCATCCCTTGCAGGATAGCGTTGAATAGTGTCCGTAGGTAGGGTGCCCACACTAATTGTTCATTTCTAAATAGGTCACCAGGGATTCTATCCAACCCCGGTGCCTTAGCTGGAAGCAATTTCCCTAATGCTGCAGTTACCTCTTTTATTGAGCAAGGGGGTGCAATGTTATCTAGGGGGATTTTATCCATTATTGATTCCCTCTCAACTACATCTCCGTCCAGAGCCCTTGAATATAAATTTTTAAAATGGGATCTCCAGACTTCCTCCCCCAAGTTTGGTTCAATTGCGGAGTTGCCTTCAGATTTTCCAGTTTTCACTAGATTCCAAAAGCCTCTCATATCTCTATTATCTAAGGCTTTTTTTATTGCCTCCCATTTGTCTATCTCCCAATTTGTTTTAGCCTCAGCTAAGATTTTTTTATATTGTGCCCTGGATTCTTTGATACGTAGGTTGTCCTTATCTTTGACCCCCAGTAGTAGTGCGCGCTTGGCCACCCTGCACGTTCTATTATACCAGGGATGTTTAGTTTTGGGGTCAGTACCATTATAAACTTGATCATTATAAAAAAAACTCTGCCAATGTTAAAAACAAATCCTGGTTGTTCTTACTTCATTCCAACAAGGATTCGGGACCTTCACTATTTAGTGCTACTCTAAATGCAACTTCTAAAAAAGGGATAATTTGTTTATAGAGTATGGCCACTTTTTCAGCTGACTGTACAAAAGTTCCCCAGCGTACTCTTCTACCTCCTTCGGTTGCTATTAAATTTGGGGCAGGCTGACTAGGTGGATTCGGATAGCAGGTGGAGTGCGGGAGTATTATTTCTAGCACCAATGGGTTGTGGTCGCTTTCACATCGGAACTTGACCGTAAAATCAATAATTCGGTTCCAAAACTCGACATCTACTAGAATATAATCAATGATAGATGTCTGCCCGATCTTATTGTAGGTAAAGTTGCCCGGGCTATCGGAGGGCAACCGACCATTACATGCCCTAAGTGAATGGCTAAGAATAAGAGAGTTCATCTGCAGGACTAGGGAGGTCCATCCCCTTACCTGATAGGTGTTGCATTCAGGAATTAACCGGGCCGAATCTTCCTCACTAGTAATGCTGGTGGAGATGCCATTTAATGGCTCAAAATGACAATTAAAGTCCCCACCAATAATTACATGAATGGACTCAGACAAAGTGTACAAAAAAGTAGCCAGACAATCTAAAGTCTGTGAGGTTTGCCCATACCTCACTGGGTGAGAATAAACATTAATAATGGCAATTTTCAGGGTATTATGAAAAGAAAGGAGGATTCACAAAATATCAGGGGAAAAGGTATCTATTGTTTTAATCTTACAACCCAGATGTGTACCCACCCAAATGCAAAGGCCTCCCGAGGGTCTCCCTCTAGGCCCCTGGACTGCTGGAGTACAATATGCCACATAGCCCACTCTATGTAAATGCGTCGTTGACCAGGTCTCCTGAAAGAGACACAGCTCATGGCTGTCTATAAAGTCTCCCCAATCTGGATGGTCCATTTTTGAGCTGAGACCGGCTATATTCCATGATAAGATCTTAGTGTTCTGTAAAGGTCGCCCATCCTGATAAATTACCTGTTGGAGAATTTTAGCCTGATCATTGGACCCTAGCTCATTCTGCATAATACAGTCTGGGTCGCCTAACGTCCTGGCGGGTGCACTAAAAGTACCAACCGATACGCTAGCTTCATGAATATTCTCGGCAGGTTGATCACCATTCTCTAGTCCTTCCGGAAGTTGAAGCTCCGGTGGATGGTTAATAATAGGGTTCAAGTTTTTGCCAACGGGAGATAGTCAATCGACCAGGTCTAGGGAGCTAAATCTATTACTAACAGGAATGTTAAATGTCATATTATTTTCCAATCCCTGTCCTAGTTTTAGCAAATTACCTCTCTGGGCTCTAAATTCCCATTTTTTGTACACGCTCCCTACTCTGTCCATCAGGGGGCATGGAGGGTAAAAGTAGCCCAGGGGAAGTGACTGGATACCTCCTGTCTCCCTGCGGGGCCCCCAGTCAAGGATGTGTTGGACCGCCCTTCAATCTCTAAAATTAATTAGAACACAGTCCCCTGGAATGTCTTTTTGTCTCTGCCCCATCCAACTAACCCTATGAGTAAGTAGGATTTCACTATGTGTTGTATGGGGCAGCGGCCTATATTTGTTTAGCCAATAAATGGTTTTATTTTTCAATTCCAAATATGATTCCCCTCGGCCATTTTCCAGCTCAGTTACTCCAGCTAAAATGACAACATAAGGTGTTGATGCTGGGGGCAGATCTATACGGGGGAGAGTGATGTTTGTTTCCCTTTGCTTAGAATAAGATGGATTTCTGGTAACTGCTTCACGAATTCTTTGAGCCTGATGTTCAGTTGGAAAGACATGAGTGTTTGTCACAGCCCTACAATCTTGGGAATTATCAGTGGGGTGGGGCGCCCTATGATGCAAGGTAACTATAGGTTGAATATGTTGGGCTAAGTGGATTGTCTCTACGGGCAAATTCGTTTGCTCATCAGATTTTTCCCCTACAGAAGAGGGTTGCTGAGGGCAAGCCGACCGAGTGGTCTGGACTCCATGGGTTGCAGTTGCCCTATTTGGTGATTTAATGGATTGGATAGTATGCAATACAGCATCAATTTTAGTTCCCCACGAGTCCATAAGTGTATTTAACTTGTCGATACGTCTCATTGCATCCTCAAGTTCAGATTTTATGAGGTGTTTGAGGTATGCTTTTAGCTCGACTGACAGGTGCGATACCCATACTGGGGGCTCAGAGGTTTTATTACCACTTTCATCAGGAATATAACCCCCTAGCGGTTGATTTAACTCCACCCCTGCATTACGTTTCGCAGATTTACCTCCCTTACGATCAATTGGCTTCCGAGGGACTCCTTTCCTTTTTACCCCCCCACCTGTCCCTGTCCTACTGGTAGTTTTTAAGACTGGGGTGTTTTGGACAGGTGAAAGTTCTATAATACTGGGGACAACTGGTGGTGGGGGTGAGTGAGAGGCTTCTAACTCCATAGTCTGTGAAATGCTTGGGAGTATTGGTGTTAAAGAAAGACGTCTTTCAGTGCGTTCTATTTCACTGGAGACAACTCCTATTGCTTGTTGCAACATTCTATCAATAGCAGTTGGTTGGGCAACAGAGTGAATAATAGGGGTTCGAATAGGGGCTTTCTGCCTAGTGGGTGGCCTTGTGCGCGGGGGGGTACTTTTCCCCATAGTTGTTTACTATCTGGGCCTCCTCAGTCCTAGGACAAAACCAACTAATATAAATCAGTGCACTGGAGGAAGCATTCACCCCTCAGACCTTAAAATAGCATGCAATCTAGAGGTTTACTCTATAGAACCCCCCAAGTGTCGGCCCTATTCAGCAAAGCTCAATAGGAGCTAATGTACAAACAGTGAGACTCACAGAAAAATGATAAGAGGTGGTGATAAGGGGGATGGCCCAGCCCAGCCTCAGTCGGTCTCGGACGGGCTCAGACGGGCCCGCCCTTGGTCCGGGCTACGTCCCGCGTGCGTCCCGCGCCGCGGTGGGAGAGGCTGCGCTGTAAGCGTGTTGGTGACGCCTCCCCCTCCTCACTCGCGGCAGCTGGGCAAAGCGGTGGTGCACTCTGGGGTCTGTAGTCCCCACCCCGGAGTGTGCACGAGTGGCACGACTCTGCTCCTGGGACCCGGTTCCCACCAGGAGTATCAAGGGCTGTAGCAGTACGTGGCTGCAAGTCAGCAGACAAGCAGAGGACAGCAGCAGAAAGGCGAAGAGACTCCCGCGCCGCGGTGGGAGAGGCTGCGCTGTAAGCGCGTTGGTGACGCCTCCTCACTCGCGGCAGCTGGGCAAAGCGGTGGTGCACTCTGGGGTCTATAGTCCCCCCCCCGGAGTGTGCACGAGTGGCACGACTCTGCTCCTGGGACCCGGTTCCCACCAGGAGTATCAAGGGCTGTAGCAGTACATGGCTGCAAGTCAGCAGACAAGCAGAAGACAGCAGCAGAAAGGCGAAGAGACTCCCGCGCCGCAGAGGGAGAGGCTGCGCTGTAAGCGCGTTGGTGACGCCTCCCCCTCCTCACTCGCGGCAGCTGGGCAAAGCGGTGGTGCACTCTGGGGTCTGTAGTCCCCCCCCCCGGAGTGTGCACGAGTGGCACGACTCTGCTCCTGGGACCCGGTTCCCACCAGGAGTATCAAGGGCTGTAGCAGTACGTGGTTGCAAGTCAGCAGACAAGCAGAAGACAGCAGCAGAAAGGCGAAGAGACTCAAACCAATTCACTTACACCTCATACCCACCGAGCCATAACTTTTATTTGTTATGTATTATAATGTTGTCTCTCACCAGAATATTGGTATCATCCCCAGGATGGATCGCTCTATTTGTATCTTCTTTCCTGTATTTTGTGTACGTAAAAACCTAATAAAAAAGTTTCTGAAATGAAAAAAACCCATCTTTTAAGTGTAATTTCCAATTGGGAAAAGATAGAGATTAGGTGTTTAGTGTTTCTGGACTCACAATTTAAAATCACAACTTATGGTGAAGCCGTATTTTAGATTGTAAGTACCACTTTTAGAAAATTGGCATTTATTTACTTTAACCATTCTGTGCCTCTGCCTGTCTCTGAATACACATCTGGGGTGGGTGACAGCTGGGCTTTGTGCATTCCCTCTAGACAGTCACACAATGGGAGCTGGGGTGTGACATTTGCATCCTGATGGTCCATCACCAGGCTGATGGGCCTTCCTGAGGTAGATTGGAAGGGAGGAGCTGACGCTTGCACCTCAATCAATCAATTCTTTATTTGTATCTGTTAATTATAACCATTACAAAAAAGATAAAAAACTTTAAAAACAACAAGTTAACACTTTCTAATGTGTAGATACAGTTTGTCCCGAAGTATGATTTCTGCGTCAAACCACTTTAACAAATGGATATACAATTTAATTTGGAAGTAATA
The DNA here is from genome assembly GCA_963921515.1 of Calotriton arnoldi. Taxonomy (NCBI): domain Eukaryota; kingdom Metazoa; phylum Chordata; class Amphibia; order Caudata; family Salamandridae; genus Calotriton; species Calotriton arnoldi. The sequence continues at coordinate 170,040 of CAWUFW010012148.1, forward strand.
AATTATATGGATTATGATTGCCTCTCAAAGACATAGGGGCCGATTCCGATTCGGGCCGGAAAACATACCGACCGACTCGGTACGGGAATGTTGTCCGACCGACACGTACCGGCGCTGCCCGATCCGCGTAGTACGATGAAATGCATGTGAATCACGACCGACTCGTACGGAACACTAGCCGAACGACCGATCCGCACGGAAACCAGCTATCCGGCCGGGAAACTACGCAAATCGAACCGACCGACACTCACCAGGAATGAACCCGACAGAAACGTACCCGCGAACTCCGACCCGCGCAGTACGATGCAATGCGTGTAAAACCAGACCGAGTCGCACGGAGCCCAAGCCGTACGACCGACACGCATACAAAACCCAGCCGAAGCAACCCAATACCCCGCGACCGACGCGTACGCCGCACATGAAACCCATCAGGAACACAGCTTGAAAGACTCGGAGAAGCCCGCACGAGCCAACTGCAGCGTCCTACTCGGTCCGAAGAACGTCTCCTACATGCATAAAAAACACAAAGGAAAAATTACAAAAAAAAGGGCCAAACAAGCAATGACAAAGTCAATAAATACAGGGGGAAAAAAACATGGAACAAGGACACACCCCCAACTCCACCCATATAAAGGACACAAATCCCTACCATGATCCTTTGCAAATTCAACTGACCTGCCAGCACAGAACACCATCAGACAGCAACCACAGACACACACACAACTCATCCATCACACAAGCCACACACCATTAGCACCTCACAAATAGCACCCTCACATACACCCAGCAAAACCGACACTCACCCACCCTCACTTGCACACTCACACACACATCAATCTCCACCACCACCCATCACCATGCCCCCAAAGAAGAATCCAAAGTTCCTAGACAGTGAATTGGAAGTCCTGGTAGATGAGATCCTCAGGGTAGAGCCACAGTTGTTTGGTACATTGGTCCAACAGACCCCCATGTCGCAGAAAACCAAGATGTGGGAGAGGATCGTCGACAGGGTGAATGCACAATCACCATGTTTGCGCACAAAGGAAGACATCCAGAACAGGTGGTATGATGTGCGCAGGAGGGTCAAGGACCTACTAAAGAAGGATTACGCCTTGAGTAATCGCACCGGCAGTGGCCTTCCTGCCAAACCAGTATACCTCAGGCCCTGGGAGGAGAAGGTGCGGGCCATCCTACCACCAGTGAGCGTATATAGACTATCAAACATCCCAGAGCCTGGTGAGTACACAACCAATATACCCAATATTGTGTGACAATACACACACATCACTGTCAAGGGGATAGTCGAACCATGCACCCTTAGCAAATCCACAGCAACCAAAAGATAATCATCCCAAGATGTGTATGTTAGTCAGATAAACACAATACCTGCCATCTCATAGTGATATGTAACTGTGTCATGACATGTACAAACCTAACAACAAATAGAGCAAGGCAGTGGCACAAATATAACCAACAAACACAGTCAGATATGTTGCCACCACTAGAACACCACCTCACAGAGAAGCTCACTGAAAGGAAGGAATTCTGTGTATGCTGGTGAAGTGAGTGTAGCCAATAGCATGATGGGAGCTGTAGTCACAGATATTGGTCACCCTCACAATTGGCCCATCAACACCACCCTGAACCATGCTCACATCACAGGGAGTGGAAAATAACTGACAAGATGGCTGACACTGGGTACTGCTGTGGGGAGCACAAGGCCCTGCTGGGAACTGTGCAACAACCAACAGCAGGACACCACTGACTGACATCCTGAAAGCCAACTTGCATTCCCTGCAAAGGAAGCATGTTCCATGGTGGGATATCTGGCTGGGTGGGAAGGAGGACTGACAGCTCTGACCATAGTTACCAGCAGCTTTTCTCACACACCCCCTTAACACAAACTCCACACAACTCACCTGGGAGAATGCATTGCCTCACACTCTAATTAAATATCCCACAAAGAACTCCCACACTGGGTTATGCTGTGTGAAGCACAGGGACACTTTTGGGACTTGTAGCCAAACAAACGCCAGGACAACACTGTCAGCCATCCTGTCAGCACAGGCACACTACCCCACAGGGAAGCAGAGTCAAAAGGAAGGAAGTATGGGCATGCTGGGAAGGGGGGTGTAGGCAATAGCATGATGGGAGTGGTAGTCATAGCTCAACATCCCCCACCCACATGGCCCAGCAAGCTCACATTGAAGCATGCACACCTCACAGGGAGTGAAAAGCCACTTCAAACAACAGGACCACACTGTCAGCCATCTTGCCATTGCTGTCACACTCACACACAGTGAAGTCGACTCAAAAGGAAGGAAGTATGGGCATGCTGGGAAGGGGGGTGTAGGCAATAGCATGATGGGAGTGGTAGTCACAGATATTGGTCACCCTCACAATTGGCCCATCAACACCACTCTGAACCATGCTCACATCACAGGGAGTGGAAAAGAAATGACAAGATGGCTGACACTGGGTACTGCTGTGGGGAGCACAAGGCCCTGCTGGGAACTGTGCACCAACAAACAACAGGACCACACTGTCAGCCATCTTGCCATTGCTGTCACACTCACACACAGTGAAGTCGACTCAAAAGGAAGGAAGTATGGGCATGCTGGGAAGGGGGTGTAGGCAATAGCATGATGGGAGTGGTAGTCACAGATATTGGTCACCCTCACAATTGGCCCATCAACACCACTCTGAACCATGCTCACATCACAGGGAGTGGAAAAGAAATGACAAGATGGCTGACACTGGGTACTGCTGTGGGGAGCACAAGGCCCTGCTGGGAACTGTGCACCAACAAATAACAGGACCACACTGTGAGCCATCTTGCCATTGCTGTCACACTCACACACAGTGAAGTCGACTCAAAAGGAAGGAAGTATGGGCATGCTGGGAAGGGGGGTGTAGGCAATAGCATGATGGGAGTGGTAGTCACAGATATTGGTCACCCTCACAATTGGCCCATCAACACCACCCTGAACCATGCTCACATCACAGGGAGTGGAAAAGAACTGACAAGATGGCTGACACTGGGTACTGCTGTGAGGAGCACAAGGCCCTGCTGGGAACTGTGCAACAACCAACAGCAGGACACCACTGACTGACATCCTGAAAGCCAACTTGCACTCCCTGCAATGGAAGCATGTTCCATGGTGGGATATCTGGCTGGGTGGGAAGGAGGACTGACAGCTCTGACCATAGTTACCAGTAGCTTTTCTCACACACCCCCTTAACACAAACTCCACACAACTCACCTGGGAGAATGCAATGCCTCACACTCCAATTAAATATCCCACAAAGAACAACCACACTGGGTTATGCTGTGTGAAGCACAGGGACACTTTTGGGACTTGTAGCCAAACAAACGCCAGGACAACACTGTCAGCCATCCTGTCAGCACAGGCACACTACCCCACAGGGAAGCAGAGTCAAAAGGAAGGAAGTATGGGCATTCTGGGAAGGGGGGTGTAGGCAATAGCATGATGGGAGTGGTAGTCACAGCTCAACATCCCCCACCCACATGGCCCAGCAAGCTCACACTGAAGCATGCACACCTCACAGGGAGTGAAAAGCCACTTCTAAGATGTCTGACAATGGTGCTCTGTTGTGGGGAGTACCAGGCCCCGCTGGGAACTGGGCACCAACCAACAGCAGGACACCACTGACTGACATCCTGAGAGTTAACCTGCACCCACTGCAAGGGTGGCATGCTTCATGGTGGGATAACTGGGCTGGGGGGAGAAGGAGGTCCGGATGTCAACCAAATACCACCAATGCTGGTCATGCACACACCTCAACATCCACATTGAAATGCATCAGGTTGGCAGGACAATGAGCCACACCAAAATCAACCTCTGACTGTGACAACTTAGGACAATGCAATGTACAGGGCCACATCCAGAGGTACAGTCACAACTGTCATGTGTTTGAACCATTGATGCCTGCAGAAACATAACATACATTGTGTGTCTCTTCCAAAAACAGATGATGATGGGGACACAGCAGCAGATGAGGAGGAGTCCCTGTCCCAGGCTCCGGTGGCCCCTGAGCTCTCTGGTGTGGAACAGGCTCTGCCCTTCTCGGATGGCGAAGACCAACCTGGCACCTAAGGTGTGAGTCATCATGCAGCACCAGCAGGACCACCATATGCACCCCCTGCACCCATTCCTCCAACATCTGCCAACACACAGACCACCCCGCCGACATGGACAGACCAAGGACACTCAATGACAACAGCACAGGGACCCCAGCCCACCGTGAAGCAACGGACAACAACCCCAGTACCAACCCCCAAGGGGGCCTAGGGTCACCTGTGCATGCCACCGCAGGTCCCGCACGTGTCGCCAGGGGTGGTGGGAGGGGTGGTAGGCAGAGGTCGCTGTTTGCAGAGGGGTCTGGACTGCATGATGACCCACAACTGGAAAGCATTGCTGATGCATACCAGAATAGCACCGGAGAGGTCAGCCAGGTAGTGGGGATCCTCAAGGACATTCAACAGCAGCAGGCTGCCCATCATGCCCGCTTGGACTCCCACATGTCCCGTGTGGAGACACACATGTCCCGTGTGGAGACACACATGTCTGGCATAGAGTCCAAGTGGGACACATTGGAAGAACTGACAGCGGTGCAGAGGGACATATTGACATGCCTCCGCCAGATTAGCACCAACATGTCCACACCTCCCTGTGTGCCCACAACATCTGGTGCCGCAACAACTGCAACTGCCACAGGGAGGGAGGATGACTCTGGTGGAGAGTCCTCTGCACCGCAGCGGCCTGCACGTGAGGGTCTCCCCAGAAAGAAGAGGGGTCGTCCGAGGAAGGACAACTGAGAGGCCGATGGCCATGTACATCCCCCAGGAACCCAACACCTGTTCTGGAAATTCTCCTTTGTGTGCAAACTGTTCACCCTGTCGAATGCAACCCAACTCTCCCACATGACATGGTGAGTTTAATTTGGACTAATGTATCAGATGACTGTGGACTTTACTCAGGACATTTCTGCTACCAACACTTCCAACTCATCTGGGAACTTTGGATTCCAATCCCAATGTACAGCACCCACCATCCTGTGCACTATCCTCACACATGTATGTAAATAAACTCACAAATACACCATACTTGCCTCTGTTGTGATTCCAACATTGTTTTTGTCATGGAGATGATGATCTGCTAAATGACACTGTGCATGCTAACTGCTACAGCAAGTTCAACACCGTCATGTGAGTCATGGCGACGTGACACATATGAGGGAGACACACCACTAGGGCTACACAACACATACACACCAGGGCCATCTGACTCATCGCCTACACTGATGTTGCCAGGAAATACAGTGGAATGCACAGACACCACACCTATTCACAGTCTGTGTTAACTAGCCCACAGGTGCAGTAAGCAAATGTCAGTCAGATGTGTGACCACAGACAACGCACATCCCAAAGAGAAGCACAGGTTCATTACACATTTGCAACATGTTGTTTCCACTACAAATGCAAGGTAATCCCACGTGGCAGTGGCCACACAGTTAACAAGTGTAGAAGAAATAAAGTCCAGGGGTGTGTGGCACATCATCTGTAGGGAAACGACTGCTTCCACCCTGAAAGCTGAATCATGGTGTCGGGGGATCCGAGTTGACCAAACAACTCTGAAAGTACCCTGTGAAGCACAGACATGACACACAGTCAAAAGCACTGAAGATCAGGACAGAACTGCAATACTCATGCCCAATACATGTTGGGGAGTACAGACTACCTGTAAGGACACATCGCTGCACGCATCCAGTCAAGTAGCACATGGCCACACTCAAACAGCACCAGAGCACCTCCAACACATATCATGCAAACTCACATCATTGACATGACATCTCTGGATACTCACATTCAGCTGAAGAAGTTGGTGATGAGCTGTGTGCGGACATCACCCTCATCATCATCATCATCACTGGCATCGTGGCCCAGGCCAGGATCCTCCACAGGTGGCGGATGTTGGTCATCGTCATCCAGGATGAGAGGCAACTCCTTCCGCACTGCCAGGTTGTGTAGCATGCAGCAGACGATGACAATCTTGCACACCTTTGCTGGGGCATATGGGAGGGCCCCTCCTGTCTTGTCTAGGCAGCGAAAGCGGCTCTTCAGGAGACCAAATGTCCGCTCGATCACTCTCCTGGTCCGACCATGTGCCTCATTGTAGCGCATCTGGGATGGTGTCACAGGGTTCCTGAGGGGTGTCAGCAACCACGGCATGTTGGGGTATCCGGAGTCACCTACATACAGACAATTGCACATTAGCTGAGTTGGAAAAGAGGGTGGAATACAACATTGCAGAACACACACAATGGTACAAAGTCAGTACACACCGACAAGCCAGGCATGTTGGTTCTGCATCTGTGACATCATCCTCGGGATGCGACTACTCCTCATCATGTAGGCATCGTGTGCAGAACTGGAGAAACGGGCACACACATGTGAGATGCTCATATCTGCAAGACATACCACCAGAGCATTGATCGAATGGTAATGTTTCCTGTTCCTGTATGCCTGCTCATGTGCCTGTGGTGGTACCAAAGCCACATGTATCCCATCAATGGAGCCAATGACATGTGGCAACCTCCCAGGGCATAGAAGTCACTCTTGACGTCAGTGAGTTATTGACGTTTAGAGAAATAGATGTACTGGTTCAGGTATCTCAACATTGCCTCCAAAACATCGCGTAGCACACAGCTGAACATGGTCTGTGACATCCCACCAGCAGACGCCACAGTGTGTTGAAAGGTACCGGTGGCAAAGAAGTGTTGGGCTGCCATCACCTTCACCTTGGGGGTCAGCGCTGTAGGGTATGGCCGGGTTGCAAATGTGGGGCCAACCGCACCGCCAATTCCTCAATCAGCGGCCTGTTGAAGCGGTACCGTCGGATGCAATCACGTTCAACCATGGTTGCAAGGTCAGGGAATGGTCTATGGACAGCTGGTGCCCTGCAGTGCATAGGTGAAGAAAGAAAGATTGTCAGCCACCCCACATATGTGGCATTGACCATACTCAATATCACATGATACATCATTACGAGACACAAGTACCTGATGTGTGTGCCGTTCTGTATGGACATATATGGCACCTACATGGCCAACATCTAACATCACAGTTCAACATGTGTTGACAACAAGTTCCAGGTTGTGCTATGTGAAATCATTAGGCTGTGTCACAGTACCCATGTACTGCTGTCACGTTCCAAACACACACCACAGTGACATGTGAGGACAGATGTGCCACAGGCATCACAGCTCATTGACAGGTAGATTCCCAGGGACCCTGTATTGCCACATGGACACTGGCATGACATGGCGTATCATGTACACGTCAGCAAAACAACCATGACTCCCACAGGTAGTGGCCCCTGTTGCCTCTGCAGGACAGACATGGGCGTCTGTGACACAAACACGCACAACATCAAAGTCCATGCACAAACAACGTGGATGTGGAGACTGTCTCCCATTGTGCACATGGAATCAGAGACATCGGAAACACAACATGCACACAGACTGTGGAGGGCCATCACTATTGTGGCAATGGGTCACCCTGTGATGTACATACCTTCCCACATGGGACTCAGGGTGTATGTGACATGACATACACATACACAACCTGGAAATGTGACCATGCCACATGCCCTGAACTGAACAGTTGCACATCACAGTGGTCATGTGCACAACACACAAAGGATTCTGTCCCCATGAACACGTGCACAGCCTGGGAGTGGCTGCCCCCAAGTGCCACCCAACAAACCACATGTTGACCCCCATACACACACAGGTAATGCAGCCTTACATGCCTTAGGATACAGTGCGGACAGGCTGTGGTGTTGTAGGTGTGCCCCTGAGTCCCTGGCAAGTAATTGTGGCTGGCATACGTTCACCAGTGACAACCATGGTGACATATGCGAGTGACTTGTACAGGGACGCGTCATACAGCAATGGACCGATCGTTGCGCACGCATTGGCCATTGCATATGATGTGGACGGATGCGTGTTGTTATCCAAAATACGCGTTGTACAGCAATGGACCGATCGGTGCGCACGCATTGGCCATTGCATATGATGTGAACGGATGCGTGTTGTTTTTCGAAATACGCGTCGTACAGCAATGGTCCGATCGGTGCGCACGCATTGGCCATTGCATATGATGTGGCCGGATTCGTGTTGTCATCCGAAATACGCGTTGTACAGCAATGGACCGATCGGTGCGCACGCATCGGCCATTGCAAATGATGTGAACGGATGCGTGTTGTTTTTCGAAATACGCGTCGTACAGCAATGGTCCGATCGGTGCGCACGCATTGGCCATTGCATATGATGTGAACGGATGCGTGTTGTTTTTCGAAATACGCGTCGTACAGCAATGGTCCGATTGGTGCGCACGCATTGGCTATGGCCTGACATGGTAACGGATGCGTTTTCGAAGCTTTAACGAGTCGGATGCAGTGAATTCAGTTGGCCAGCCACAACAATGTTGCAAATTCATGGGTGTCATGAAGTTGAAGTTTTGAAGGATGCTGTGTGCGTGTATAAGTGGTGCAATTCCATGGATTGGCCAGATTCAGAAGATGCAAACGACTTGGACCTATCACTTTGGACACATGGGACAGTATCTGCCTCTGCAGCACACATATAATGCTGGCTGTTCCCCTGAGAGCTCACTTGCCTGCACTACATGCTCCAGGACGACATCTGCCACCACCACTGCTGCTGTCTCTGCATCCTCTGGCTACTGCAATGGCACGTACTTTGGATAGAGCCCCAGCCTTCAGCACTGAGGAGAACCAGGCCCTGCTGGACAGCCTCCTTCCACAGTACAGCAAGCTGTATGGGAAACCAGGGGAGCAGGTGAGTGTGCTGTCCACTGCCTTACTAATTGTGCATGTTGTCTGACTAGCAAGACATACAGTGTGTACAGCAGTGGGTAGCATGCTCACTGAGTAGTTGTCACCCCCCAAAGTGTGTAGTCACATGCACTGAACAGGTATAGTGCAGTAACAGTGCATTCCAACAAGGTTTGACTTCCCAGGCAATGATACCATTTAGTAACTGCTGGCAAACTGTTCATAGCCAAAGTTGCACTACCTGTGTAGATCATATGCCCCTGTGATTGAGACATGTATATCCAACTGTGTGATGCACGGAAATGTTGCATGTGCAGTAATGGCCTTTTCACTTTGTCATCCTCACAGGTTGATGCCCACCAGAAGCAGGAGATCTGGCTGACCATCGTCCGGGCAGCACGATCTGTGGGGGTCTACAGGCGCAGAATCCGCAACTGCCAGAAGAGGTGGCAGGACCTTCGGGGCTGGACCCGGAGGATCGCAAGGGTCCAGCTGAAGCTGTCGCCTCCTCGCAGGAGGGGCGGACACCGGACCCTGACCCCCCACATGCTCCGGATCCTGGCGGTGGTCTTCCCTGACCTGGATGGGCAGCTGAAGGCCAGACAGCAGCAAGGAGGGGGTAGGTGCTAGCCTCAACTGTGTACTATGACTGACATGCTCTATGCACTCCTTTAGCCTGGTTCCACTTCCACAGTACAACTGTCATGTCGTCCTGGACTCATGTCCCTCACTTGTGTCATGCCCCCTCCTCATCTGATACACAGGTGTGGCCCTTACAATCTGTGACTTAGGTCACTTGGGTACTGTGTACTTGCAGTTACCTGTGGTTCAAGTTGGGGACAGCATCAGTTACAGGAACTTTGTGGTGGGCTGCATGGGTGGTACAATTGCTCACATTGCCTGTGATCTGACATGTACTCTGGGTATGGCTTTAATATGTGTTCCAATTGCTGCTCTGACTCACCACATGTCTGGGGTATGTGCCACACACCCATGCTGCTGCAGTGACCAAGGTAGGGGCCTCAGAAGTATGTACATCATGTGTGTGACACATGCATAGCCACCTGCCTAGTGTTCAGGGTAATACCATGTTGCACATGGACCAGGACTGTAATGCCTACTCCGTACATCGAAGGCACTCTGTTCTCCCACTCCCGTGTGTCAGCATACATATTGGGCATTGTGAAGAGTGCACTCAGGTGTATGCCTCTGTGTCACCGTGGTATGGCCTTGCTATTTGGACTCCTGGAGTGTTTAACAATTTGGGGTGGCCAGCCATCTGAGTTATGACTATGGGATCTGCACATAGGTCAATGCATAGGTCTCTGATCCCTTGACTGTGCACAATGGTGTATGAAACATTGAGGTGCAGGCAGCTTTGGTTCATTCTCATCAGACGGTGAAGTGCTCATGTGTATGGATTTGTGTTTGCAGTCACTCAAATGTCTCATTTGATTGACGTGGGATCATCTCAGTCCTCATGATGTGGGTGGCCAGGGGTGCACATGTGCACCTGTCAGCTACAGGGCTTACATTTCTAAAACTCCCCTGATTGTGACACAGTGCAGACTGGTGTTGTGTGTATGCACTGCCCCTGTGACAGGAGAAAGTTATGACTGACTTGCCAGACAGGCCTGTGCCATGACAATCCAATCGCAAAGGGTGATCCAGCAGTGGTGTGATATGTCCTGCATGCACACCATTGTTGCATTGTCTATCAGGACTTGAGGACATCATTGTGTCTGGTGATGGAAGCAAAACCAGCATATCAACAGAGACTTTGCCCATCACTTTTCCTGACACATGTACTGAGTCAGTGGCAGGAGATGGCATGTGTTTGGAGTGACACATTTCCATATATTCTCTTGGATGTCCAACAACTGTGTATGTGGTGCATGTGTGCACATATGATTAGTCGCATACAACAGGCAGCAGACAGATGGGTGCATGTACAGGTAGGATATGTGTGGCATGACTGACTGTCAGGCAGACAATGGGCTTCTTCAAATCAGTGTCAGCACTAATTGCAATGTCTAGCAAATGATGGCAGGGCTTGCTCTGTGATGTGCTGTACTTACTGTGGTGTGTGTGGTCAGTACAGGTGACTAATGTTGCTCTGTTTATCATGATTGTTTGCAGATACATCCACGGCCACAGGAGGAGACAGCTCCACGGACCAAGAGGAGCGGCAGAGCCAGACTGGGTTCACTGCAGGGGAGAGCGAGGGACCCAGTGGCACGGAGGGTGAGGAGAGCCACACTGAGGAGACCTCAGCTACGACCACCTTGGCTGGGGAAAACAGCACTTCCAGTGAGGACTCCCTTGTGGAGGCGGGTGTCAGCAGACCAGAGGCAACGGCAAGCAAGTCTGTCCCCGCCACCACCACCATCTCCACCCTCCCATCTGCTCCCATCCCACATGTCCATGGAGGCTCCCGTGTAGGGGAGCGTGTCTCCTTCATGCCAGGCACCGCACCCCCTGCCTCTGTCCCCCCTGCTGCCCTGAGTGTGGAGTCTGTGGACTTACTTAAGCAGATCCATGTAGGGCAGACATCAAGCTGAGTGTCCTCCATGTACACACGGGTCTTTTGACACAACTGGTGTCATTCATGGAGGGCATGTCATCTGGCATGTCTGCCCTACATCGGACCAATCAGTCCATGGCCTCCTCACTGACGGCAGCAGTGTCCCTCCTGCAACAGTCCCTCACCCCTCCTACCTCTGCCCCATCCACAATCCCCAGCACCCTACCTGTCCCAAGCACACACACACCGGCACGCACCAGCACAGACACAAGCAGCACACAGACACACAAGCCAAAATCCAGATGCACACGCACGCACAGTCAGGGGACTGATACCTCACTCACAGGGGATGGGGCCCAGACACACACACACACATCCACAAGCACTGCGCAGTCCTCAGATACATCTCCCTCCAAAAGCCCTTCCCTTGCCTCACCTGCAACCCCCCCCTCCCAGAAGCTCTTCCTCTGTGAGCTTGGCCTCTTCCCCACAGATACACCTGATACGAAGTCCAGGCGGAAGAGGCGACCACCACACACAGAGGGGAGTGCCCCTCACACCCGGACACCCTCCCCCAGGCACAGGCAGACAGAGGACCCCATTTGAAAGTCCCCCCGGACCAGGAAGGGCAAGACCCCACCACCACGCAACTCCACCACACAGTCTCTCTCCTCCATCCCCCAGGCCACCACTGCACAGGTTCCACCCCCACACCCTGCCCCAGGTTCCCCCACACACCGATAACGCATCCCCAAACTGCTTAGGCCCTCCCCCCCTACCACTTGCTCTTCCACCCCCAAACCAGACGCTCTGCCTGTTTGTGCCACTGGTGTGGAGACCGGGTCCCCCCCTCTGTCCTGCTCACCTCATCTGCCCCCCCTTCCACTCCCTTGGAGTTATGCACCCGTCTGACTCGGGCACTGCAGTGGGGACCCAGTCCACTCCATATGACCGGCCCACTGCAGTGGTTGCAGCACCCACAACATCTGAGTTGTGCCCTACAGTGGTGCCGGCCCCCACTGACTCAGACACCTCCACTGCAGTTGCCGGTGACACTCCTGCACTCACCACCCCTTCACTGCCCCTCCGAGGGGGATGTCCCCTGTCCGTACCAGTGCAGGCAAGCAATGGGTGACAAGATGTCACGTATCACCCTGTTGGGACTGTGTATTTGGACTGGCCATTGGCCTTAGTTTCTTTTGGACTTCAAATTTTAATTTAACATTTGTTGAATAAAGCCTCTTTTTGTTTAATTGTCGTTTTTCTTTGGATGTACATGATGTAGATGAGTATCATCATGCATTTGCAGTTGTAATAGTGTTCAGATCAGGAAAATGAAGTGTTGCTGTGATGGACTCCCTGTGGTCCATGGGATATGTGTCCTAATGTAGTCTGGATCTATAGCATCCTTTGCTGCAGTCTGAGGGTGTAATGTTCAGCATTTGACACAGGGATGTACGTTTTGCATTTGTAAATTAACATCTTTGGCTTACACTGATGCACATCTGGTGGGCTTACCACTGTTCAATGTTTCTATTTCCCTGACTGTGTGCCCATCTCCACTGGACATGCAGTTTAGCACATCAATGATGAAGGACTCATCTGTGTATACAGTGCAACTTGCTTGACACGTGTTTAGGGTGTATGCAGATGACTGACGTGACACTCCCGTACCCAGGCTGATGTGAGCAGAGCCTTCAGTGTGTTGTAGTTGTTGACTCACTGATCGAGTGTTCTGCTGACATGTTTGAGTCATGCACAGACAAGGTTTGGCACAGCGGACCTTCCACAGGAGTGGAGTGCCCTCATGGCAGTGTGTAATCCCGTGACATTGCCTGGGCCTGTGTTGTGTGTTTTGTGAGCATGTCTGTGTGTGTTCCCTTCCCTTTTCCTACAGAGGCTGTGTCCCTAGGGATGTTCCTGTTTGTGATGCTTGCTGAGTTGTCCTGTGTTCATCCAGCATCTTGGACCTGGTTTCTCCGGGATGTGGGTGCATGGCAAACTAATGTTCATCAGGTTGTCATCCCTAGTTGTCTGTGTTGTCAGGGCTGGGGATGTGGGCAAACGCAGATGGGACACAGTCAGGATTCCCCTTGGCACTTGTTGGTTACACAAGTCATGTAATTTACAGTTTGTGGTAGCTTTCAGTGATTGTGACACGTTGTGTGTGTGACTGCTGCCACTCCTCAGGGTCAGAGCTGCAATGTTGGAAGTTGTCTATGTGTGTTCTTTGTGGGTCACCTTGGCTTCTTCATTGGTGTGTGACTGTGGCCGGGATCCCATTGATTGGGGTGGATTTCACGTCATGCCCATGTACAGCGTACTGTGCAGTGTGTCAGACATTCACGAGTCTTGTTGACTGGCCATGTGTGATGGGTTTCGCACCTTAGTTCCCACCACCCCCCTGGGATTGTCATGGGTGCATGTGGAATGTCACCAGTCCATGTGAGCTTCACAGCTGCACATTGGTGGAGATCAAGGTGTGTGGTGTTGAGTGTGTGCAAATGTGACTTGTTGCACGGCTTGGCCCCTACCTCCATATTGGCCTTGGCTGACAGGCCATGCTGATTGATTTGTGCTTGTGTAGGTGTGATGGTAGTTAGTTGCTCAGGACACATGGCTGTGGTTCACAGTGTGAACGACATCTACCTTTGTCATCACAGTGGGATTATCATGCAGGCTAGTGTCACCACAATGTGGGGTCCCTGGGGGTAGTGCTGTGGTGGGTCTGTCTCTTGCTGTGTTAGTTGCTGTTCCTACAAGCTTGTGTGACATGTGTAATTTGGGCTCCCTCTCATCTAACAATGCCTGATTGCCCACATAGGGGAATCCAATCCGTGAGTTAATTTTGTGTGGCACTGTATACACATCTGTGTAATTGGGATTCAGGCCTCCTCATGTGTTGTGTGGTTGCCTGGGGACACTGGCACACCCCCCCATCACCTGTTGTGTTTGATATGCAGAGTGAGGCTGCCTGTTTGTGTTTGTGCATCTGCACCACTGCATTGGCATATCTTTAGTGTGCCATTGGCTGTATGTTGTTTGGTGAATTTCCCCTGCTGTCCCTGGGACTCCTAGGTCATCAGTCAGCACAATAATCATGGTTTGTATGTCCCATTGCTGCCATGGTATGGTATTTGTTCACCTCACATCTACAGTCTCCACAGGATATCTACATTTGTGTGTCCATTGGTGCAGATATGTGGGTCTGCATTATGATGGTCACTTCTTTCATTGTGTAATTGATAAATGTTGACAATGTCAGCCCCCATGGGTGATGTTTGTCTGCACATGGCCAAAGGTATGTCTTATTTGCACTGCACTGTTTGCCTCACCCAATCTATGTTCCTATGGGACACAAGCACTACTTTGCCACTGATGTATTTGTTGTTGTGTGACCAGGAATCATCCATGCTGTTTGGCAGTTGCAGCTTTTTCCATGACAACACTTACCTTTTGGTCACTGTGATGATGGGGGTTTAAACCCCATTGCCACAATGTTCAATTGGGCTTCAGCTATGGACCCCACACTTACATTTTGGTCACTGTGATGATGGGGGTTTAGACCCCATTGCCACAATGTTCAAAATGTGCTTCAGCTATGGACCCCACACTTACCTTTTGGTCACTGTGATGATGGGGGTTTAGACCCCATTGCCACAGTGGTCATGGTCTGCTTGCATTGTGGAGGCCACACACATTTATGTGTGACACATGTGATAGGGGGTCACATTGTATGTTCAATGTCATGTTCAGTGTTGTAGGCATTTGACACAGACTACACACGCTTGTCATGATGTTGGGGTGATGTCTTTTTCTGACATTCCTTATGTTGGAGTATGCTGGTTGTGTCATGCATTACCCGTCCTATGAGTGGGGATGGTAGTGGTGGTAGGCATCCAGGCCCACATGAGTGGGGATGGTAGTAGTGACAGGCCTCCAGGCCCCCATGAGTAGGGGTGGTGGTAGTGATAGGCATCCATCCCCCTATGAGTGAGGATGGTAGTAGTGACAGGCATCCAGGCCCCCCTGAGTAGGGGTGGTGTTAGTGGTAGGCATCCATCCCCCTATGAGTGGGGATGGTAGTAGTGACAGGCATCCAGGCCCACATGAGTAGGGGTGGTGGTAGTGGTAGGCATCCAGCCCCACCTGAGTAGGGGTGGTATTAGTGGTAGGCATCCATCCCCCTATGAGTGGGGATGGTAGTAGTGACAGGCATCCAGGCCCCCTGAGTAGGGGTGGTGGTAGTGGTAGGCATCCAGGCCCCCTGAGTAGGGGTGGTGTTAGTGGTAGGCATCCATCCCCCTATGAGTGGGGATGGTAGTAGTGACAGGCATCCAGGCCCCCTGAGTAGGGGTGGTGGTAGTGGTAGGCATCCATCCCCTATGAGTGGAGATGGTAGTAGTGACAGGCATCCAGGCCCACATGAGTAGGGGTGGTGGTAGTGGTAGGCATCCAGGCCCCCCTGAGTAGGGGTGGTTGTAGTGGTAGGCATCCAGGCCCACATGAGTAAGGGTGGTGGTAGTGATAGGCATCCAGGCCCACATGAGTAGAGGTGGTGGTAGTGGTAGGCATCCAGGCCCCCATGAGTAGGGTTGGTGTTAGTGGTAGGCATCCATCCCCCTATGAGTGGGGATGGTAGTAGTGACAGGCATCCAGGCCCCCATGAGTAGGGGTGGTGGTAGTGGTAGGCATCCATCCCCCTATGAGTGGGGATGGTAGTAGTGACAGGCATCCAGGCCCCCTGAGTAGGGGTGGTGGTAGTGGTAGGCATCCAGGCCCCCTGAGTAGGGGTGGTGATAGTGGTAGGCATCCAGGCCCCCTGAGTAGGGGTGGTGGTAGTGGTAGGCATCCATCCCCCTATGAGTGGGGATGGTAGTAGTGACAGGCATCCATCCCCCTATGAGTGGGGATGGTAGTAGTGACAGGCATCCAGGCCCCCCTGAGTAGGGGTGGTGTTAGTGGTAGGCATCCATCCCCCTATGAGTGGGGATGGTAGTAGTGACAGGCATCCAGGCCACATGAGTAGGGGTGGTGGTAGTGGTAGGCATCCACTCCCCCCTGAGTAGGGGTGGTGTTAGTGGTAGGCATCCATCCCCCTATGAGTGGGGATGGTAGTAGTGACAGGCATCCAGGCCCACATGAGTAGGGGTGGTGGTAGTGGTAGGCATCCAACCCCCTATGAGTGGGGATGGTAGTAGTGACAGGCATCCAGGCCCCCCTGAGTAGGGGTGGTGTTAGTGGTAGGCATCCAACCCCCTATGAGTGGGGATGGTAGTAGTGACAGGCATCCAGGCCCACATGAGTAGGGGTGGTGGTAGTGGTAGGCATCCAGGCCCCCTGAGTAGGGGTGGTGTTAGTGGTAGGCATCCATCCCCCTATGAGTGGGGATGGTGGTAGTGGTAGGCATCCAGGCCCCCCTGAGTAGGGGTGGTGTTAGTGGTAGGCATCCATCCCCCTATGAGTGGGGATGGTAGAAGTGACAGGCATCCAGGCCCCCCTGAGTAGGGGTGGTGGTAGTGGTAGGCATCCAGGCCCCCCTGAGTAGGGGTGGTGGTAGGCATCCAGGCCCCCTGAGTAGGGGTGGTGGTAGTGGTAGCCATCAGGCCCCTATGGGTGTGTATGGCATTGGTGATAGCCATCCCGCCCCTATGGGTCTGCTGTTGCAAGTGTACGTCATTTCTGCATCCCTATGTGTGTGTGACATATGTCGGGTACGTGTCGTTTGTTTGTGTTGTGGGTGTTTGACTTACCGTCTGCACCGTACGCGTCCGTACCGGTTCCGGTAATAGATGTAGAGTATTGGTAGGACCTGCGCGATGGGATTCATGGTTGGGTCGTCTCGTTCGGGTTTCGCGTGGCTTCGACTCGTACTCGTCGCTGGCTTGTTCGTCTCGTAGCCGTGGATCGTCTTGTGGCGCGAATCGGAGCTTATGTGCAGCTCTCCCGGATGCTCTGACGTGCCGGACGTAGCGACGGGTTCGGCGCGTACGGAGTGCGCATCGTACTAGTCCGTCCGGAAGGTGCTGTATATTTCCTTCCGTGCGACTCGATTCGGCGTTTACGGATCCGGCTGGGGCGGGGAACAGGAGCTGGAATGGGTACGTACGGCTGGGTTGGGATCTGAGCAGTTATGCGCATCGTACTTGCTCGTTCGGGCGACTGTTCGAATCGGTCGGGAAACACGCGTTCGGCTTAGTTTTTTTCCGGACGAATAGTGTTAGGTGCGCTTCCGGCCGAGATCGGAATCGACCCCATAGTGCTGGCAGTGTAAAGTGCTAGAGCGAGCTGTAATTGCTGATTTCGGGAACTGTTTTTGAGTTTTTTTGGACGATATGTTTTAAAAAATAGTTTAAAGTGTGTTGAAAATAGCTAAAGTTTTGAGATCTTTAAATTTATGATGGTTGCCTCGCCTAAAAGATGGGTCAGGTTGCCTAGGAAGGGACTACCGTTAGATTGACAGGAAGTACAGCCAACAAATTTGTGCATGGGCATGTCTGGTGCTATTGACTGGCTTTACTAATAACATAACTCCTTTGAGTTTTTGGTAGTTGACGGGCTTTATCCTTTTCCTGAAGTAGCGGGCACAATAAGTGAGGCTCTTTAGTTCCTGTTTTCTTTGTGTAGTAGTCCGTTATACATTTCTGGACTTTGTACTGGCGTTGCAGGGGTATAGGACAGGGGTGTATGGTGTCTCTAAGTCTTTTTACAAATCTCCCGCAACGTGCCAAAATGGTAACGTTCGATTGTGCGAAACATAGTGCTGATGCCTCTATGCAGGTACGAACACCCTGTCTCAGAAATATTGGCCTGAGTAGGGCTCTCTTTCTTCAATCATGGCAGGACAGCAGCACAGGAGGAGTAACCATGATTCTTGTTTATAATTGCATTACCTGCCGGCCCCTCCATTGTCCTGGTTAGCCCAATTCGGATTGAAATCTGTTATTGGTAGGCCAAGCAGATGCATCTCTCACTGTGTTCTGCGATTGATGGCAACTGATAAGTAAGGCTGGGCTCTTGCAACCAAGTATGAAGAGTTTAAAAGGCGCAAGAACTCTGAGGATTTTAGAGAGGCTTGATCTTGCTGAAATGAGGTCAGTCGTACTTGCCTACTGATGGTCTTTTTCCATGCCATGTAGGAAATGGACTCCTGTGCAAGTGCTGCTCGGTTTATTGCAGAGGTTGCTACTGCTCTCTGTAGTTGTATGTTCCAAGGTGATCCTAGTTTCTCAAAAATAGATCTGAGACAGGCTGTAAGAAAGTTCTCTGGTGCTTTTAGCATATGAATGTAGACTTTCAGGAAGTCTGCCTCAGGGCTTAGAGATTGTTTCACCAGGCTGAGTTCCAGTCTAAGTCTCGATCTGCCGAGGTATTTCGGCAGTTGGAATCGAATGCACTGGGTGTGTTCCACGCATTCCGAACAGGCTCCAGGGAAGGCTTGGTGTCCGTATTGTAATGCTGGGAGAAAGGAGGCTTGAATAACTTTGATAAATTTGATTCAGCAGAAGGGCTATTTAGTTTATTGTTAAGCCAGGCTAGACCATACATGATTGCTAATGATTTCTTTTTAGTGCGTTTTTATGGGCAAAAGGTTGAGCGGATTCAGTAAACCACACCCCCAGATAGTTGTATTTGGGTGCCGAAGTGATGGTCTTAGGTCCCAAAGTACATGACAACGTATTCTTGTTCTTTTAGAGGTCAAACACTATTATTTTGGTCTTATCTGGGTTAATGGTGAGAGAATTTTTCTCATTGAATGCATGGAGGCTGGTCAGTGCTCGCTGGAGCCCTACTTTTGTATGGTCTATAATAACAATATCATCTGCATACAGAAGAATGTGAAGTGGTCTGTGGCGCAAATGGGGGAGAGCAAGGCTACTATTTGCCAAAGCCTTCCCCAAATCTGCGGTATATAAATTGAAAAGTAGGGGCGCTCGCACACAGCCTTGCTTCAAACCCCCAAAAGTCGGAATTTTGGGGGTGAGTGAGTTTGGGCCAGTTCTCACCCGAAACCACATTGCAGAATACAGAGAGGTTATGGCCCTTAGGAGAGTCGGTGGAATACCCCAGTGTGCTAGCTTCCTCCACAGAGTGGGTCTGTCAACTTTATCGAATGCTGCAGTGTAATCTATGAAACAGCAGAAGAGTGGGATTTTATTATGATGAGCAGCTTGCTCACTGAGGACAGCTAGAGCAATGATGTTGTCAGTGGTGGCTGCTCCTCCACGAAATCCTGTTTGGAAGAAAAGGAGCCACTCATTTTCTGTTACCCAGGTTTCCAGCTTTTTTAGTAAAATTTGGGCATATGCTTTTACCTCTAAGTCTAGCACAGCTATTAAGCGATAATTAGATGGCTTTGATGGATCATCTTTCTTAAATATCGAGCATAGAGTGGGACCTCTCCAAGCTTCTGGAATTTGGCCCGAGCTAAAGGCTGAATTGTAAAGCGAAGTTAAAAGAGAAGTCCATTCCTCTGGTGCACATTTGAAGATACCAGCTGGGAGGCCGTTGGGGCCTGGTGCTCCATCGCCTTTCATATCCTTGATGAGTTTTACGATTTGAGATGGTGAGGTTAACTCCTGTTGGCCCCCTAGTACCTGCTCAGTGGTCCCTTCTTTGTCCAATAAGGTTATAGTTTCGTGATGAGCAGAGAATAGGCTACATATGTGCCTCTCCCATCCGGTTTCAGAAACTCCGTTTTCCCTAGTTGAATAAGGTGCTTTTAGTTTATTCACGTAGCGCCAGAAACGGGCAAGTGATCTATCCTTGAGCATCCTGTGTATCTTTAGCCATACCTTTTCTTGCAGAGTTGAATTGGCTTCCCAGGCCGTTTTTTTGTATGCTTTTCGTGAGTCTTTAACTGATGTTAAGTTTTTACTCGTGGGGTTGATCTTACATAGGTGGAGGCTTCTCCTAAAGTTCTTCTATTGTGAGTTGATACCTTGGTTATGCAACTGTTTGCAGCGAGTAGTTTGGGGTGGCTTTGAGGGGTGATGACAGCACCTTGTGCCCAGGATGGTATCTAATAGTTCTTTGTCATTGTGTCCCATTGATTTAGAATGACCTCCCCAGTTAAGTTGTTGTAGTTGTTGATTAGGCTGCTATCCATTTGAGCACCTGTGCAGAGTGAGATGGGTGCCATTTTGATTCTCCTGAATAGGGTTTTTGATTCTGCTTCTGTTGAAGTACCCACTCGGTGAAATTTGTCTGCTGCCGGAAGCCCTAGGTCCAATGTTAAGGCTAGGGGCTTGTGATCACTTTCGTCTCAATTTGTTATTTCAAAATTGAGCAAGTGATCTGCCAGAGGCGAGGTCATGAAAATATAATGAATTGTAAAAAATACCTTTGAATGTGGGACAGGACGTGATTTAAGCGTCGGGCATTATATAACATGATCCGCCTATATTAAGGTGAAAGAGGCAAGTAGTCCGTTGAGTTGTTCCTGTTCCTTGTTCATTTGTACCGTCTTGGAATCTTTGCCAAGGGACTTAGGGGCTGATTAGGATAGCGGTGAATCCGCCACCGACAGCCTGCTGGTGGCGGATTCACCACCATCATGCGGCCATTCTCCGCCCGCCAGATAAGGATTTCACCCCCGCCACAGGTCCGACACAGGCAATCATTACGATTGCCTGTCGGACCCACCCTGCATCCACAAAATGGTGGTGGTGCCTAGCAGGCACAGTCTGCCAGATTAGGAAGCTGCATCCCTGCCAGCCTGTGTATGGCAGTTCAACTGCCATTCACAGGCTGGCGAGGATGTACTTTGGGGGCCCGTAAAGGGCCCCCCTTCAGCAGGGGCACTCAAGTTTTGCACTTGGGGGGCACCTATGGTGCCCCCCAACATTTCCCTGCACCATGTGGCAGGCACCGCATGGTGCCTGCCAGTTAGTGCAGGGAAATGCAAAACTTGCATTTTTACCATTGCGGAGGGTGCTGCAGCCAGCATTACCCACCGCAATGGTAAAAATGCACAATGCGACCGCCACAGTGGCTTGCGGGACCGTCGCCATATCGGCGGCTGGTCCCAATCCCCGTGACGATGGCGGACGGACTTAAGTCCATCCGCCATCGTAATGACCCCCAAAGTGTTAAAATCCCCTGCGATCACTACTTCGTCGGAGGGATGGGACACAAGAAGTTCTTCTAAGCTAGCGCAAAGAAGATTAGTTGCACGAGATTTTGGGGTTTTTTGAGGGTTAAAAAAGCAATTTATAAGGAGCAGAGGAAGGGTCTTCTGTCTGTACGTTAGCCCTTTTATTGATACTACTTGCAGCGCCGGGTAATTTTGGTTAAATGGAGCTACTTCAGTTTTGGCTGATTGCTTTATAAAAATTGAGAGGCCACCTGCTGGCCTACCAAATAAGCTTGCATGTGTGGCGGGCTTAAAGATCTCATGAAAACCATATAGTACTGTGGGGATTAGTGCCCAAGTTTCCTATAAACAGATCATGTCACTGTTTTGGAGGTATGCTCGTCCAGATTTCGATGTCAAGGTGGATTTCAGGCCCGCCACATTCCATGAGGTGATTGTGAGCTCTTTCTTCTTTAGTAATTTATGGGCCTGGAGAAGAGGTAATTGGAGGTAGAGATCTTTGGTGATGCTAGGAATAGGTTTGTCTGGTGGCACTCTGAAAGTTGGGCATCTGGTTCCAATTTTCGAGGTTGTGAGCTCTTGACTAGCATCTAACATTTCTTTGGTTATTGACATAGGATATACCAGTGAATTTGATGCTTTTGAAGTACTTGGTAGCCAGTCATGAGTGGCGCCCCATGCAACCTTCAGTACGCTTCTGCGTTCAACGGTTAATTTCTCTAGGAGTAATACATGCGGATATTTTGGAGGCTGTAGTTTTTGAAGCTCAATGCCCCATCCCTGAAAAATCTGTGCTTCTCTCTAAATGGTGTCTCTAATGGCAGTAGATCCCCATTTGGTTATTGTGGTCTTTAATGTCCCTTTTCGGGGAATTTGGGAGAATCTTACAGAAATTAGGTCTGCTGATGTTAAATTTTTCAGTAATTAAATGTGTTGTAATAGTAGGAGCAAATTACCTCTGTATAGTGTATACAGGGGTCCGTTATAGATAAAATGAGGGATAAACACCAGCCCTGTATCGTCGTTTTGCTCTGCCATGGGTATTGGTCCAGTGGTGGTAATTTTGACTTGCTCCAACAGTTGTAGAGTGCTTAGTATGTTGTTGGTATCCCCTAGAGAATCATTTGAGTGGGTATTTGTGAGAGAGCTGATTTGATGTGTTTGACTTGAATTGGAGTTGGGATAATCATGTTGCTGTGACCTTCTGAGTTTCCCAACAATTTCATTTCCCCCAGTCAGGCGGTAGGTCTGATGTAAATTGTTACTTACTGTCCCAAGATTTAGCATAGGGCCGGTTGGATTGTTATTTGAGGTATTTCTGATGTCCCCTTTAAGTGGGGCGAGAGCCGAGTTGCTGTGGGCCTGTGCACTAAGTTCACTGAGGGCTTCCCTGGATTCCCGGCAGATTGACAGGTGAGGCCCTACTTGCTTGTGAGCCCTTGACCTGGGTCTAGTGGGCATGTAAGTGTCCCCTATATGGTGTTCTGCTGTTTGTTGTGCGGTCTCTTCTATGTTGGAGAGGGGAGTAAATTCTGGGATGGATGGGTCTCCCTGGAGAGCCCTGTTCCTTTTAACGCTGCCTCCGAGCTGGTTATGGGTCTTGGTTCAACGTCAGGGGTGTTCTGTGATATGGCTCTTGCATGCAAAGTGTTATCCGTCTTGGTGGGTGCTTTCATAACCTTTGGTAACTAGCGGGGAGATTATTTTTGTTTCCTTTAGGTTACCTGTCTCAGGGAACTGTTGCAAAGAAATCCGTGATAATTCCTCTGTGCTGTGTTGTGAGCTTATGTGTTCTGTGAGCCCGCTGCTTGATTTGATGTCTTGGTTGAAAATCGGTAAGAGCTTACAGACGTTGCCTTGTTGGATGTACTTGTTGTGGTGAGTGGCCCAGCTGTCATCAATCTCCTTTTTGTAAGATGCTGTTTTTGTGAAAGTTTTTTATTAGTTTCTTTTTTGCTCTTCGTGAGAGAGGGGGCAAAGTCGTGAATCCCTTTGAGAGGGAAGGTTAAGGGCCTTGTAAAGATGCACTTTCAACCGTCAGAGGATGGTCATCTGGATCCTGATGTCTAATGGGGGTGCCTATTTCCATGTTTGTTGAGCGATGGTCTCTTAGTGCGATTACTGGGGGTGGCGCTGGTTCCATTGTCAAGGTAGAATTACGATTTGTGGTTGCTAGGTGGGCTAGCAGTTTTTTCCCTGATATTGGTTCCATAGAGGGCTTCCCAGATGGTTGTGTTGGGTTTTTAACACTATCTAGAAGGGCCCAAAGAATTTCTGGCAATGTGCCTAATTTATCAATTAATTGGGAACAAGAACAGAGTTGACCCGCTTCTATCTGGCCAAATTTGTACTCTAAAGTTCTTAATCTCGACCTAGGTCCGTTAAGCTTGAGGCAATAGACTGAATTAAATCGATTTGAAGCTTCAATTTTTGCGATTGCCAAAGAAGAGCTTTGGCTATTGTTGGTGTGCAGACAGAATATTGAGTAAAAAAATATCGAGTTGCACAAATAACGAGTAATGAATATCGTGGTTCAGAAATATCGACAGCAAGAATATCGTGATCAAGAATATCGACTTAAGGTAAGTAATATCGATTTTAAAAATATCGAAGTGTTTAATATCGTTTGAAAAAATATACTTGTTAAAATATTGTTTTTTTAATTGATGTTATGTATTTTAGTATATATTTTATATGTATGTGATGTATGTTTTTTTGTATAAGAATTGTTTGTATTTTTAATATATGTGTTAAATTTTTAGTAGTTATTAATTATTTTTTATTTGAATTTTGTGTTTTTAGTTCTGTAGCTAGTTGTGGGTTTATAGGGGAATAGGGTGGGAAATAATTTAATAATATTGAATATTTTTTATTTATTAATATTTGTTTAATTGAGATTTTATAGTTTTAAATGTGTTAAGTAATGTATTATTAAATAATTAATAATTGGTTGTTAATTAATTTTAATAAATAAATTGGTAATAATTTATGGTAATTGTGTAATTAATTTTAGGTGTGTGTTGTGGTGTTTATAGGTGTAAAGGGTGGGAAGTAATTTATTTTTAATTTATGAATTAATAATTGGTTGTTAATTAATTTTAATTAATTAATTGGCAATTAATTATGGTATTTGTGTAATTAATTTTAGGTGTGTGTTTTGGGGTTTATAAGGGTAAAGGGTGTTAAGTAGTTTATTTATTTTTTATTAGTAATTTTTTGTTAATTGATATTAATTAAATTATTTAAAAAAAAATATGGTAATAGTGTAATTAATTTTAGGTGTTTGTTGTGGTGTTTATAGGAGCATAGGGTGGGAAGTAATTTGTGTTTAATTAATTAATATATAGTTGTTAATTAATGTTAATTATTTGATATTTATTTTGGGTAATTGTTTATTTTTGTGTGTGTTGTTTTTACTTTTAAAGGGGTAAAGTGTGGGTATTAAATACATGTTAATTACTTTATTATTTAGCTGTCAATAGTAATAGTTTTTACTTTAAAAATAAGTTTTGTGTTTTATTATTTTATAGCTTTATAGTTTAATTTAGGTGTGTGTTTTGGATATATTACTGTGTTAAAGTGTGTATAGTAAATTAATGTTTATTAGTTTTTTTAGTAATAATATTTTTTTAATTGATTATTAATTATGTTAATTATGGAAGTACATTTAATTTAAAATGTTGAAGTGTTTTGTTTTTAGTGTGGTCTTATAGGGTAGGAAACAAAATAAATAATGTATTAATTAATTTTTTTGTTTGTAAATATTTTTTGGTTTAATTTTTTTCCATTTATTTATTATTTTATTTTATAAAATATTTGTAAGTTTTTGTTATTTGTAATTAATAATATATTATGTTTTCTTTTTATACATTTAATATGTTTGATTTTTCATTTTTTAAATATTGTTTATTTATTTTTATGATTTTTTAAATGTTGAATATATATATATATATATATATATTTTTTTTTTTAACTGTTTGAGTGTGAATAGTAATTTTTGTCTCTCCGCTATCCAAAACTTTCCCTAATGTTGCACTCACTGGAGTGGGAATAGTAATTTTTACCTCTCCACTATCCAGCACGTTCCCTACTGTTGTACTCACTGGAGTTAGAATAGTAATTTTTATCCCTCCACTATCCAACACTTTCCCTACTGTTGCACTCACTGGAGTGAGAATAGTAATTTTTACCCCTCCACTATCCAACACTTTCTCTACTGTTGCACTCTTTGGAGTGGGAATAGTAATTTTTGCCCCTCCGCTATACAACACTTTCCCTACTGTTGCTCTCACTGGAGTGGGAATAGTAAATGTTACACCTCCGCTATCCAACACTTTCCCTTCTGTTGCACTCACTGGAGTTGGAATAGTAATTTTTACCCCTCCGCTATACAACACTTTCCCTACTGTTGCACTCAGTGGAGTGGGGATAGTAATTTTTACCCCTTCGCTATCCAGCACTTTCCCTACTGTTGCACTCAGTGGAGTGGGAATAGTAAATTTTACCCCTCTGCTATCCAGCACTTTCCCTACTGTTGCACTCAGTGGAGTGGGAATAGTAAATGTTACCCCTCTGCTATCCAACACTTATCCTACTGTTGCACTCAGTGGAGTAGGAATAGTAATTTTTACCCCTCCACTATCCAACATTTTCCCTACTGTTGCACTTTTTGGAGTGGGAATAGTAATTTTTACCCCTCAGCTAACTAACATTTTCCCTACTGTTGCTCTCACTGGAGTGGGAATAGTAATTTTTACCCCTCCGCTATCCAACAATTTCCCTAATGTTGCACTCACTGGAGTTGGAACAGTAAATTTAATTCCTCTGCTATCCAACACTTACCCTACTGCAGCACTCACTAGAGTGGGAATAGTTATTTTTACCCCTTCGCTATCCAACGCTATCCAACACTATCCCTACTTTTCCTACTGTTGCACTGATTGTATTGTGAAATGTAAGTTTAAATATTTTTTAATAGTTTAATGTTTTATTTGGTATAGATTTTTGTTTTTTTATATTTTAAATCATTGATATATAGTTTTATTTGTTATATTATTTTAAACTTTTAACATAAATTATTACATTTATTTGTTATATTTTATTAAAATGTATATTACATTTATTTTATTTTGTTAAAATTATATTTAATATCTAATATATATTATTTTATTTTATATTTATGTAAAAGTCGATATTTTGTACACCTATATTTTTTACATCGATATTTTTGTACTTACCTGTTAAGTATAGGAGTCGATATTTTTGTTGTCTATATTTTTAATTCGATATTTTCAACATCGATATTTTTTACATCGATGTTGTGTCAGTGAACCGCTATTGTGTCTTGTTTGAAGGTGAGAGAGGCCAAGGGTGGAGCTACTGGGCTTATGGGATTGGCTGGCGCACAATGGCGTGGATGGGTTAGATGTGGAGACTTAAGGCTGTACTCCATCTTAAATACTGGTGTTTGCACCAGGGATGCTTCCATTTGGGCTTCTATTTGTGCTTCTAGTGTGGCTAGAAACTGATCTGATAAACTGCCAAGCTCGTGTTCGGATGTGCTGTATCTCCTAGATTTCTTAGGAGGCGAGTGAAAGGTAGAAAGGTAAGCGCCTGTTGTTATCTTGGCTTGTGCTTCAGTTTCCGTGGTTGAGAGACAAATTAAAGGCAGGGAAGAGTGTGTATTATTATTCACAAGAATTTGAGCAGTTATCATGTGTTTATTGAAGAGGGAACCCAGATCCTTGGGCTCAGAGTCTTGGCGTAGCACAGGGTAGCAGTTTGATTGCCTAAGTCGTGGTTATGTCCTTAGAGTCTGCCCTGTGTAAAGATGAGGACGACCTGTTTTGCTCGTTAGAGCTTTTTAAGCATCTAGGAGTAGGAGAGGAGGGAAGTTTTTGTGGGATTTTTGGGAAATATCCTTGGATCCGGCCGCAGATGGGTGATTGAGGATTTTCGTCCTGCCCTCTTATGAAGGAGGTGTTAGTAATTTGTGTTGGTATTGGCCCAATAGTGTCTAGCTGCTTGAACTTCTTGGCCCCTCGGTCCCCAAGCTCGAGCACAGGGCTCGTGGCAGTCACTGCAGTGAGATTCTGCCGGATAGACTCTTGAGGCGAAGTGGTACAGGTATCTGGGGGATCTGCCTGCTTTTTCCGGGCCGGGTTTCTCTTTTTACTGTGGTGTGTTGCGGGAGGCTCGCCCGAGTCCTTGATGAATTTCAGTTGGCGGAGAGGAGCTGTCGTACTAGGGTACTTTGTTACTATGTTACTGCGATACGTGGGCTTATCCTAGTACAAAAAGAGTGGACAAGTCTATATGACAGTGACAGTGTGATATCTTTCCCCGACTTTCACCCCACTAGGTAGACTAACTGGGTTGAGGCCCTGTGCACCCCCCTCTAATTAAGGTAGAGGCACAGAGGATTGTAAGCCCACTTTAGGCTCTGCTGCTCCACCTTGGCTAGAGCTGACTTTTGCTGCACAGAGGTCAGTGAGGGCGCCGACAGCCCTGGTGGAATTGGTATGGGAGAGAGCTGGGCTTGTGACGCCTCTTTGAGGGCTTTGACTTGCTCTTTGGTGCTCAGGTTGAATTTCACGATGGGGCAAGAGAGTCCAAGTGACTTACTCGCAGTCTGATGGAAATGCCGGAGGGACCAGGCCAACCGCAAACGATGCACAAACTGGAAGGGCCGCTTCTGCGGGGGGCCCGGGCTCACGCTCAGTGACCGGTATCTATCACTGCCGCGCTTGGGCACCTTGTTGTGCCGTTTTGCGCCTTGTCTCACCTTTCCATCTTGCCTCCTGATGCTACTGCCCTCCCACTGCCCTGCGGGGTAATTTCTAGTGCTCACCAGTGCTCTATGGGGGCTCAGTTTTGACCTCCCCATCGCAGAGTCTGATGCCGGCCAAAAGAAGAAGACCTAGAAGGTCCAACGGGGGGAGACCCAAGCGGGAGCTCACAGGTCCACTGCCAGCAGCACCCAGACCTAGCTGGGCCACTTCTGGGGGGGCCCGGCTCTTTCTCTGTGATCAGCGACTAATGCCATTGCGCTCTGGCACCTCCCGTGTGCCCCGCTCACTGGTGCTGACTCCTGCTAGGCTGCTGGGTTGGGCTGGGCTCCTTTGCCCCTCCGCCCCTTCGCCGGGTCTGATCTCCACCTGCTGGGCTATTACTGGTGCCAAAGCTGAAATCGAAACCGCGAGCTGCGAGCAATCTGTATCAGCGGCATCCGTGGTGTCGGCCCGGAAGCAGAAGCAGTTAGGCGGTGTCGGCATCCCAGAACTAGTCAGCAGTACCAAACAACTAATTTGGGAGTCACTATCACTTGCACCTGAACAGGGCTGTGCCTGTCCCCACACAAAGAGCTGCATACCCCCCTGTATTAAGTCTGGAGCCAGGGCAGGAAAGTCAGAGACCTTGTGATCTTCAAAGTCCCCTTTGAAGTCAAGTCTCCCCCACTTCAAAGGCATATTTGTGTATAAGTACTGGACCCCTGACACTACTAAATCAGAACTTTGATGGAACCAAGGACATTCTGCAAAGAAGAGCTGCTGTGCTGTAGGAGGAACTGCCACTTTGTTACCTGCATTGCTGTGTTGGTATGCTGCATGAGGTTTGCTGTTCTGTAGGAGGGACTGCCACTTTGCGACTTGGTCTGCTGTGATGGCCTGTGGCTTCTTGCCTGGGAGTGAGAGAGACAGGACATGCTCGCTACATCCCTGAACCCAAGTTTCTCCAAGAGCTTGTTGGCTTGCCTCTTGTTCTCTGAAGTCTCAGAGTCACAAAAGACTTCTTGCAACTCTGCTAGTGCTGCTGGAATCTGCCATCTGTGAGTCCTACCCTTGCCTGAGGTGCACCTTCCAGCCCTGGGCCTCAGAAGTGGGTTCTGGAGTTGTTTTCTGCAAAAATGGACGCAGTGACTCCTTTGCCATGATCGGAATTGACGCTGTGCCCTCTGACGCCAACGCAATGCCCATTCGACGACAATGCGAGTCTCAACTGCAAGGTTTGATGACAACGTAGTGCTTATCCGGAGATGCCATTGTGAGGCCCGACTTCAATGCAGCTCTGATCCTTTGACACCAACTACGAGGCTCGACTCTGATACATCGACCCGACTGGGTGAATCTGAACCAGAGCATTGAGTCTTTGACGTATGCTCCATGCAAAGGTACTTTTTCAGCGGGCCCTGCGTGGGTTCTGTAGCTTGCCTGCCTTCTTTTGCGGTCCACCTGAACTTTGGATTCACCCCGTTCTAGCGCGACCTCAAGTAACCGTTTAGCACCATTGACTTCTAAGCACTGTTTTTGAATTTAATCTTTAAAAATTAATACCCCAAGTTCTTTTTATTGGATGTTTGTTGTGTTGGTCTTGTTTTACTCAGATAAATATGTTCTATTTTTCTAAACTGTATGGTGTCTTTTTGTTGTGTTTTCACTGTATTATTGTAATTAAATTGTGCACAAATACGTTGCGCATTGCCTTTTAAGTTAAGCCTACCTGCACTGTGCTTGCTGTCAGAGGGTGAGCACAGGTTAATTTAGGTTGTGTATCTGTCTTACCTAGCCCTGGGAGTAGTTCGCGTAGTAGCACTACGCGTAGCTACGTGAAGTGCACTTCGCGAGCTACGCGTAGCACCACGCGAACTTGATGTTGCTGATCGCGAACGAGGAAAAAGTCTCGCCGGGATGTCATTTTGTTCGCTCGCGGTCGCCAACTTGACGTTGAGGACCGCGAGCAAGCAAAAAATGCCCGCTACGCGTTTTTGCTCTGTGCTATGTGCAATTCGCGTAGCGCGTAGTTGCGCAAACTACGCAAACTACGCAATCGTAGCATAGTTTTCCGCACAGGCCTAGTCTTACCCTGACTTGGATTGTGGTCTCTACTTGGACAGGGTACAAGCCTCTGTCAATAATAGCTTCAATTTCTAACACCATCAAAGTTTCACAGCCAGCAAGCGAGCAATAGGTGTCAAATGGGACCCACTTGTTGTGGTCCAAACTCAGTGGTGCTGCTACAATTTACAGAGTGAGGCTGCTGCCATCAACGTTACATCACTGAAGTCAGGGACTGTGAGAAATCCAAGTGTAACACAAAGAACAACAAATATATAATATGAGACACTAGTATTCAGGAGGAGAGTGGTAAGAGTGTAGTATGTAGCCAGTAGTGCATTTTAGAGCACACTGGTGCAAATATATTACTAAAGCATGGTGCAGTACCACACTGTCATTTACAAACACAATTTTTTTATTGAAATGGGCATAAAATTTGCACTGACGGATTTTTACTGACATGTAGCGTACAAACAATAGTGTGTGAAAATCGTTTTTCAGCAAATCTTTATCATTAGTACATGAGCAAGAATAGTGTCTTTATATGTTATGATCCTATTAAAATGTTTGTTTCCATCAAACTTGAAAATTACATAAAAATGCATTTCATATGTGCTTTCCTAAGTGCTACTATAATTTGAAATAAATGTACAGTTCATCTACAGGTATTTAAATTTTATTGTGTGTTAGAAAAACTAACACCCCACAAACATTCGTTTCACATGCCCTGCATCCCAGCAAGATTGTCAGATTGTTCACTTAACAAAATTCTCTCACTTTGCAGTCAGATAAAGAAAGTAAACACCAATCTCCATGTGAAAAGAATAAGCAGCAATTTGTCAGAAGACACAGACTGACATTTGAACTGTCTTTGAGCGTTACGCAAATATGGCAGATAAAAACAGATTTAAAGCATCCCATGATGATGGATTCAACCCAGGTCACTTTGCCACAGGAATCAAGCTTGCCTGGCTGATGAGGGGTGTTACCCCGAAACCGATCCCAGGATGCTTGTTTATGGTCCAGGGAAGACCTGGCTTGGCAGTTCGTGCCGGACTGTTCCCATGAGGCACAGGGTAAAGACTGATTTGCTAATAGCTGAGTCTGAACTGGGGTGGCGAAGTGAGCTAACGAATGATGATGGATTCAACTCAGATCTATGACTGGGGGTGAGTGTCTGAAAAGTTTCAGCGCTCTGTCCATCATCTCCTTGTGTTCGCTTTGTTCGCCCTAAGTTGGCAGGGTATGCGAAGATGTGGGTCCCTTGCTCACTTTGCCACTGGATTTAAGCTAGCCTGGCTGACGAGGGGTGTTACCCCGAAACCGGTCCCAGGATGCTTGTTTCTGTTCCAGGGAAGATCTGGCTTGGCAGTTTGGTCTGGACTGTTCCCATGATGCACATGGTCAAGACTGATTTGTATATGGCTGGGTCTGAACTGGGGTGGCGAAGTGAGCTAAAGAACGATGATGGATTCAACCCAGATCTGTGACTGGGGGTGAGTGTCTGAAAAGTTTCAGCACTCCGTCCATCATCTCCTTGTGTTCACCCTTATTTGGCAGGGTATGCCCAGACGTGGGTCCCTTGCTCTCTTTGCCACTGGATTCAAGCTAGCCTGGCTGAGGAGGGGTGTTACCCCAAAACCAGTCCCAGGATGCTTGATTCTGGTCCAGGGAAGACCTGGCTTGCAGTTCAGTCGGACTGTTACCATGAGGCACAGGGTCAAGACTGATTTGTATATAGCTGAGTCAGAACTGAGGTGGCAAAGTGAGATAAAAAATGATGATGGATTCAACCTAGATCTGTGACTGGGGGTGAGGGTCTGAAAAGTTTCAATGCTCGTCCATAATCTCCTTGTGTTCGCTTTCTTCACCCTAAGTTGGCAGGGTATGCCCAGACGTGGGTCCCTTGCTCTCTTAGCCACTGGATTCAAGCTAGCCTGGCTGATGAGGGGTGTTACCCCAAAACCGGTCCCAGGATGCTTGTTTCCGGTCCAGGGAAGATCTTTCTTGGAAGTTTGGGCTGGACTGTTTCTATGAGGCACACAGTCAAGACTGATTTGCAGATAGCTGAGTCAGAACTGGGGTGGCAAAGTGAGCTAAAGAATGATGATGGATCCCACCCAGGTCTGTGACTGGGGCTGAGTGTCTGAAAAGTTTCAGCACTCCGTCCATCATCCCCTTGTGTTTGCTTTGTTCACCCTAAGTTGGCAGGGTATGCCCAGACGTGGGTCCCTTGCTCACTTTGCAACTGGATTCAAGCTAGCCTGGCTGATGAGGGGTGTTACCCCGAAAGCAGTCCCGGGCTGCTTGTTTCCGGTCCAGGGAGGACCTGGCTTGGCAGTTCGGTCTGGACTGTTCCCATGAGGCACAGGGTCAAGACTGATTTGTATATGGCTGGGTCTGAACTGGGGTGGCGAAGGGAGCTAAAGAACGATGATGGATTCAACCAGGATCTGTGACTGGGGGTGAGTGTCTGAAAAGTTTCATGCTCTGTCCTTCATCTCCTTGTGTTTGTTTGTTTGCCCTAAGTTGGCAGGGTATGCCCAGACGTGGGTTCCTTGCTCACTTTGCCACTGGATTCAAGCTAGGCTTGCTGACGAGGGATGTTACCCCGAAACTGGTCCCAGGATGCTTGTTTCCAGTCCAGGGAGGACCTGGATTGGCAGTTTGGTCTGGACTGTTCCCATGATGCACATGGTCAAGACTGATTTGTATATGGCTGGGTCGGAACTGGGGTGGCGAAGTGAGCTAAAGATTGATGATGGATTCAACCCAGATCTGTGACTGGGGGTGAGTGTCTGAAAAGTCAACACTCCGTCCATCATCCCCTTGTGTTTGCAATATTGAACTTCCTACACCACTCTGTTTGGCTTTACTGGAAAGTTGCCTATGCCAACTGGGAATTATTCAATGTTACCATGTTTTGGGGGTCAGAGCACATACACTTACAGATGTACCTCCATTTGCAGAGTAAAAAAACAGCTGCAGAAGTCCACGAAAAGCAGCTCCTGGAAAGGCCATATGTACTGGCGCTGTCAGTTCAAAGCCTGTTCTCCGCTGTTCAGTCCCTACAAGGGGTACAGGTAGGGCCTCAGTTTCTTCAGGGATCAAGCAACAACAAAGCATCCCTCCCAATTGTACTTCAACACTGCGCTCTAGGAATTGGGTGCTTGATATTAAAGCTGACTGGCTGGTCATCAGGTCATCTTTGAGCTGTGACAATATTGCCCATATCCCATGCCCTGAATGTGTCTGATCAACAAACACCTTGCTAAATTCAGGTGCCTTGAGCATTGGTGAAACTCAGATTACCTTCTTGTGCTGCTTCTTGGAAATCAGCTCTGTCGGGAGGTCACAACAGGCTTTTGGGAGCTCTCAGACCATAATGATCTGAATCTTGGGCTGGAGATACTGTACGTGCCCCCGACAACTACTTGCCCCAGGAACAGAACAGATCCCTGCCCTATCTGGCACTTGCTGGGTTTGATAGTCAGGCCTGCTTGCTGCAGGGCCTGAATACCTTCCCTGAGTTTAGGCAAGTGGTCCTGCCAGGTGGTGCTAAAGACAGCAATCTCATCAACGTATGCTGCACTGTATTTCACCCACCCTGACAGAGCCCTGCTAACCAAAGCCTGGATGGTGGAAGGGGCATTTTTCAACCCAAAGGGCATCACTTTAAACTCAGAGTGGCCCTCAAGGGTGGAAAATCCAAACATCTCCTAGCCCCCTCAGTAATGGCCAATCTACTTGTACCCAGAAGTCAAATCAATGGTACTGAGGTATTTGTGAGTCCCTAATCATTCTGTGAGCTCATACGTTCTGGGGATGAGGTGAGCATCAGTTTTAGTGACAGCACGGAGCCTCCTGAAATCCACATACAACTTTAGTTCTGGGGTATCCCCTGTTGAAAGGTGGCCTTAGATAACAGTACCAGGGGACTGGACCAAGAACTGCTAAATAGCTCAGTGACCTCCAGCGACAGTATTCTGGCCACTACCTGACATGATTATTATGTTTTTTTCTTTTCTGGTTATTCACCTGCTTGAGTTACATGTGCCAAACAATTAAAAGTGAACATGTGTAATTAACAGAAATCACATTAGTTTATATTATTTATGTTCACAATATGATAATCAAGTATTGCTTGAACATATTCACAGTATTTAATTGCGTTGCTGACCATTCTGCTTTACATTATTCGTTATTGATTTCTGATGAGTTTCTAGACATTTGATAGCAATGTGTCTTATTTATTTTTGTATAAAAGAAAACCATCTAATAAAATGAAAATAAGCTCTGCTAATTGTTTATTCTGAGAGTTTCTATAAAATAATATTATAAAAGCCGAGCACAAAGAGAGCAGAGTTAAAGAGCAAATCTTAACACCTGGCGACGGCAGGACAGGCTGTGCAGAATCATACCACCATTTCTAATTGAAGGCGTCTGGAGAGGCACTTAGCCTTTGCCTCTTCACTGGCTGACCTTATCAATGTAGCTGGCCCAGCACAACAAGAATAGAAGGCCTTGCTATGATATCAGATACAAGTCCCATTGTTCAAGCAGGTATGCAGATGTGCATCATCTCTGAAACTCAAAATAGTTTTTATTTTCTGCTGTGTTCGAATTAGCTTAGTGCCTAGAAGTAGCAGAATGAGGATAGAATTGCTACTAATGTATAACAGCAATCATGTTGGAGTGGTTCCTCTTATTAATGCTTTTAATAAACATTGCTGCTGCCATTTTATTTGTCTTGGTTGCAGTTACAATTCATATTGTGAGTGCTAGTTTGTGGTTTTGATTTAAAAACTTTTTTTAAATGTATCCCTACTGTTATAGTGTTCTTGAATGTGTTATTTCTTAATGAAAGTGGGTTTGTGGTTCCAATAACTATCCTTGTAATGTAACATGGGGCTGATTCTTACCTGAAACGCATCTCACTGAAATAGTGCTTAGTGGGTTGTGTGGTGATTGCAGTGCAACTGATTTTTCTGATTAGAGTCTGCACATTAACTGTGTCCTTGGTGCCAGGGTGTCTAGAAAACAGAACTTTGTGTTTCTAGAACATCTAGAAATCATATAATTTCTCATTGATGCTGACAGCCTATAGATTTAGTTTTCGATAGGTAAGATCCTTGTGGCCACACACATCAATTCCGGTAGGCCTTGCATTTCAGCAAGGGTCTTCCTTTCAATTTCCATTCAAGCAGAACTTTCAAGGGCAATCCACTGGGATAACAGGGCTCATAGTTACCTTCTTTGGGCCAGACAATGAACTCCACTCCAAGGTGACCATCACCACAGGATGGTACTTCTCCATAGGGTTGGCAACACTAACAATGAGGTGCACATCTGGAATGATCTGCTCTAGGGGCACCAATATTTCCATCACAGTGGTCACACTGGCGCCTGTGTCCCTCAGAGTGTGTACATGGGTCCCATTGATGGTTTGCCATTTACTTTACTTCACCATGCTGGGAGGTATGGCGACCATTTTCTCAATATCCGCCCCGCCCACGAAGTCTATTGTGGCTTCCGTCCAACCCTTGGTTTCCCCTGGGTCAACGTCTGCCCCAATTCCAACATTTCCAATCACTTACAATCCCTTGGTACTGCCCACTGTTTGAGGGCTTCTTGGAGCAGGCCCAGTTTCCTTTTTTGTGCGCTGGTTGGTGATTGTCAAATCACTCCTCAGCCTTTGTGGGATCAAAATATTTACCTTGCACCCACCCATTTTTTCTTAGTGGTTGTTTGGGACTCTCCTGCCTTCTCAGACATTAGGGTTTTTCCAAGAACTCCTTCTTTTTATCCTTGTTACTCCTTTCTCTGTTGATGGACTGACTCTCCCCTCTCTTGAGGTCACCCCTTGGCATTTCTCGGACTCCCTTTGACACCCCTTTTGTGCACCTGCACATCAGCTGCCCTTCCAGGCATTCTGGAATTAGTCAGCTTGGAGTCCGCTAGATTCTGCTGAAACACAGAAGAAAAATTATTCAAGATGTGCTACTTCATAAGCTATGTACGTAGCCAATCAAAAGTATCCACTTTCCGACACTTCACCGAGCCCTCCAGCACTCTTAGAAAGATGTCCATGAACTTTTCCTAGGACTATTTTGACTCTTTGTGTGTGTCTTATCTTCTTGAGATACTCTTCAGGAGTGAAATCAAACTTGTGCATCTTTCATGTGGGTGTATGAGTCTGTTCCTCACACTTTAGGGCAGTCGCGGCCGGTGCAGGTAACAGCAGTGGTGCGGGGCGGGGTGGGGGGAGGTCGACAGACAATGAAGAGGGGAAAAAAAGAAAAACACTTACCTTGCGCTCGCTGCTTCGCCAAATCGGCGATGCGGCGAGCGCAAGGTAAGTGGTTTTCTTTTAATTTTATTTTCCTTCGTCGTCGTCTGTCGACTTCCCGCCCTATCCCGCCCCACCGCTCTTACCTGCACTGGCCGCGACTGCTTTTGGGTCAAATGTGTGAGAGCTGATTTTCTAATATAAATGTGTGCCAAACATTATGTACAATTCTACAATAAAAATGAACATGCTATATTTAACAGAACTGAATTTTTCTGTGTTTAACACGGCTAGGGCCAAACTAGGCCTCAACTCCATTTGATTTCTAATGCAGCCATTATAATGTGCGTGTTTTTGTTCCTCTGTTCAATGCACATATCTAAAATGTGCATTTGTAATGCTTTGTACTAACATGCTTTTCCCGAAGAATCATGGTGGAAGCCTTTGCAATATTCAATGCTTTTACTACCAGTAGCTATTCATTTGTGTGACTTTCATTGTTTTTTAACTAGTTTGTACTATCACATCTAATGACATTAGGCCAAACTAGGGCAGATTAATTTTCAGGGTAGGGGCTAGTGTTATAATAGTGGCATTAGTTAATGTTGTAAAATTCTGTAGTGTTGTTTGTCAATTCATTGCTACATTAGCTGACTTTGCGATTTCCATTCATTTCTATGGTGAATTTGCTTATAGAAACAGTGAAATTTGGAGGTGAACCAGTCTTCTGACTCCCCAACTTTAGAGGCAGAACCCTTGTCAGTTTGTCTTATGCTTTTGACTTTTTTTACCTTGATTTCATGCCATTAACTGCTGCATTTGATTGTGCCTAAAGCAAATTCCCTATGCTGAATTAATATGCATTTGTCTTAGTTCCTGCTCTTGCCTTCTATATTGCACCCTGAGTTATTTTAATAAACCTTAATGGTTTTCATTTTTGCTTCTGATTCTTGAGTATTTATTTCCTTAAAAATGCTATTTAATGAATTGTGTTGGAGTTCCGCTTAGCAACACATTGCCTCATACATGCTTGAGGTTTAAGACCGTCCCCAATCCTGCGTAGGTGCTTTATCTGGCAGGATAGTGTCAACAGGAGTGTGTCTTTACCGTGGGGTACCCTGGGGTGGCACTAAACCCCACAACAATGATCCCCAATGCTGCTCTTCTAACCTGCAGATCCTCAATGCCCTCTCACAAGAAGCAAACCATTTATCTATATCATTCTTCAACACAAAGGTTGACACCACACCCTTAGACAGTTTGGGTGAGTGTTGAACCCTCTAAAAACATCTTATCTTTTCTGTCATTGTTTTCTTTGGACTCTATCACCGCCAGTTTTGACTGCCGCTCCGCTAAGACCGTCTTCTTTTTCTCTAGTAGCAACATTTTTAACTCCTGGGCAATAAAACCCACCTTACATCTTCACTGTCAGAACTAGTATACTTAAACAAAAGCAGAATGGAATCCTTAACCACCCTTACCTTGGTTCAGTATCTTTCAATAATACTATGGCAAACCACAACAAGATGAAGGAAATTAGGATGGGGACATCAGGAAGTAGAATCTGCAAGCTTGGAGAAATGGTTAGAACCAGGGAATGGACATACTATTTTCAATTACACATTATCATTGTGCATGTAGTCTTAGTTTGAAATGTGAAATCTCTTCTACCTTTCTGCAGACAATTCTTAGGCCTACCGGAGGATGTTTGAGGTGAAAGTCTCCCTGGAATTCGATAACAGGGGATGCGGGTGGAAGGAGGTGTGGCACTGAACTGAGACTCTGAGATGGGAAAAACACTTTACCACATCTTAATTTATGAACTATTATAACCAAGACTCACTTTTTAGTCATAAAATGATTATACACTTGCTTCTTTATATAAGTGAGTTCTTGAAATCAAAAGTTCTAATCCAAATGCTAACCAGTTTTGCCACTGATGAGCCACAAGTCTGAAACTCTCTCCAAAGAATGACATCACTCACAGTCTTTCTCTTTCTCAAAGTGTATTGGAATGCTTAAAGTTAGCTGTTAGTAATGGAGGTTCAAATGTTATTCACCAAAAGACAAGGGGCCCAATTCACAAAGGTAAACTTAGATGTTTGGTCTAAACTTAAACCAAACGTTTAGGTTTATGACTTTGGGAATTCACAAAGAGCATTTACGAGTGCTATCTTTAAGTCCGCACTCGGGATGGAGATTCGGCCCGAGTACAGACATAAATAAAGTACTCGTAAATGCCCTTT
The DNA here is from genome assembly GCA_963921515.1 of Calotriton arnoldi. Classification (NCBI taxonomy): domain Eukaryota; kingdom Metazoa; phylum Chordata; class Amphibia; order Caudata; family Salamandridae; genus Calotriton; species Calotriton arnoldi. The sequence goes on from CAWUFW010012148.1 coordinate 208,911, forward strand.
GTAAATTCCCAAAGTCGTAAACTTAGACGTTTGGTCTAAGTTTAGGCCAAACGTCTGAGTTTACCTTTGTGAATTGGGCCCATTATGCCCTGGTATTTTCTCTCTCTCTCTCTCTCTCTCTCTCTCTCTGCCTCTCTCTTTTGAAAAAGCCAGGGTCATGTTCTCTGTCTCCAGGTCCTGAAGATGGCAGCATCCCAAAGAAACCAAAGTCTCAACCCTTGCCACTCAATTCTAAGAAAGCCTTATAAGATTGTCTAGAAGTCCTTTTATCAGAAGTCACCAAAAGGAGTGAAAACCACTGTTCCAGGAAAGATGCTCCAGGATACTCCTGCCTCTAACTGGAATCCTCCATAACTGGTAGTTGGTGTCAGGCAGGGCCCCCTTTTATAAAGAAGTCCCACCCAAAATGTCTGCCGTCTCCTGAAGTTATGTAGAGGTGGGTGAAAACAGATGAGATGCTGGACAAGAGTTGACTCCTGTACAAGGAGCAAGTAAAAGTTTAAGCTAACAGTGTCTTCTAGAACACAATGTGTATGCCCCATCTCTACCCTTATGTGCCACTTCAGCTGTCTTGCAGCTCCAGCGATTTTGGCGAGATTGAAAGGAGCGAAAGTGTACACATTAGTACTCTATTGCAGAGCAATACCCTGATGTGAAGGTGCGTGGCAGGTTTGGGGGTATTGAATTCACATTGTACAAAGCGGGTGTTTCATATGTCTACAGAGAACTTGGCTGCATTTCAGCTTCAAGATGTTGTCTACTGCGAAAAGGTCATGTATCCATTTCTGAAAACCACAGAGATTGTTGGAATTCCATACATATTCAGGAATAATAAAGATTACATCATATTTCCAGGTCCTTATAATAGTGCTGGAACTGTGAGGTGATTGAGAGACTGTTTAATGAGCTTAAGTCATATGCAACAAATCCTGAAGAGGAACCAAATATCATAAGGATAAACACAGAGAGCATTTTTTGCTACAACAGGTACTCTGAAATGTATTTTCATTGGACCAAGACTGTAAGGATATTACCTGAAATGATTTAGTGGGATCACTTTTCTCTACCGGAGGTGGAGAATTAGATACGTTGTAAGTTAAAATTTCCATATTTCAGGGATATAAAGAGTTCCAATCCTGAATCATTTTAATATAATAAGTATTGCCCACAAACAATTAAAGTCATCACTGAGCATATTGATTCTCTAAATGAAAATGTGAATGTTCAGTTATTGTTGCATAGACCAAAGATATTGGAATGATCTAAATGTGCAATTATTTCATTGATTGCAATGTTTTTGTGCAATGACCAACTTACTTATGAAACGAGAGTATGTGTAGAATCTTAGAGATTCAAGCAGAGAATACAAGGAAATAATTTTCTGTTGTAGATGGAAACCTGAATACACTGAATGAGTCTATTTACCCACTGTCTGAAATGTGTTCTTCTCCTTCTAAAATAACTAAGGGAAACTTAGGGGTCGATTCCGATTCGGGCCGGAAATCTCTCCGACCGAGCCGGACCCGGAGAGATTTCCGACCGAATCGGACCCGTGCAGTCCGACCGAACGAGTCCGATGCATTCGTATGCCACCGGACACGAGTCGGTCGGACTCCCATTGAACTCAATGGGAGCCGGTCGTACAACGCGTACGCGGGCTCCCATTGCCTCAATGGGTGCGAGGCGGACACGGGCGCCCCTACAGCGAGTACGCCGCGAGGCGCTCGCGGCGTACACGCACAGGTAGGGGGACCCATGGGTCCCCCTGTGTGCGCCTCGCACGGGTACGCGTACAGGGGGTCCGACACGGACCCCCAAAGTACGGCTCCGACAGCGAGTTCGAGTCGGACGGCGCGAGTCGGTCGGAGCGGTCGAGGTGCGCATCGTACTTACCCGGCCGGAAAACGTCTCCATTGCGCGGTGCGAATCGTGTCCGACCGAGTCGGTCGGAGCGGTACGATCCGGGTACGAGTCGGTCGGAGCGGTCGGGTCGCCCGGACGAGTCGGTCGGCGAATTCGCATCGTACTCGCTCGGCCGGACCCGCGTACGGTTCGGTCGGGAAACAGGGCTCCGAATCGGATCCGTTAAAGCCGAATCCGATTCGGAGCCCTACCGGCCGAGATCGGAATCGGCCCCTAAGAGTCTCATTCTAGAGAGCAGGTTTAACTTTCCAGTTGTAATCTACACTTGAAATGCTCATGTTTAAGCAAGAAACTTCAAACAATATTATTGAGACAGATTTGTGTGAAGATTGTGATCTTACTCCTGAACAACTTGCTATTTCTAAGAAACAACTTTATATAATTTAAGGTTTGTTCAGAAGAGTGTACATTCACTGAAATCACAAAGCATTATTTCTAATGTCTCATATTTGATTTGTGTTTTAATTAGAGTATCAGTAATTACTAGAGAATGCAATTACTATATGAAAATGAATAATCCAAGTTGGTTTCAAGAATTTGAGAATTAGACTGTGCAATTCAAATGGAGTTTTAAATTTGAAATACATTGTATTTCGGAATAAAAAATATTGTTTATTAGTGCAAGACAATTCACAAATAATGTAAGTGCTTCCTTAATATACCATGAAGTTTGTAACAAGTTATCTGTATGTGAAAGGTTCATGCAAATGGTTTCACCTATGCCTGAAATAACTGAATTGAATATTATTTTTAGAAAATGGGCCACACTTAGTGAGACATAGACACAATTGGTGTAAGGTGAATAAGGGTGTAACAAATATTTTAACAGTAAAGATGGAAATAGTATGTTGCAATCATATCTATTACCCTGCCCCCCAGCAAAAGGGATAATTGAAAGTCCTTTCTGTCCAAATAAAGCTACATTATCTCGTTGACTGAATTTCATGGAATGATAATTTCACTTCTTATGTGTGAGACTGTTTCCATCATGAGGACAGAGACATATTTATTTAGAACACTACAGAGAAGCATAGCAAATGTCACCCACCTGCTAGAAAAAAGTTAATCAAATATTTTCCCAGAGTTTGAACAGTATAATTCAAGCCTCCGAGACAAAAGGGCTAACAACTCATCTGGGTTATGCAGCAACAGGATTTGTCAATTTATTTCTTTTCATAGTATAATAAGACATGTACCTAAAAATGTCACTGAAGTAATTGGAAGCATGTCTCTGAAGTAATACCTGCAGTAATTTTAGCAGCTTGACTAATTATAATAGTTGTATTACTGTGAATATTTACAACTTCCTGTCAGTTGATGAATGACCAGAGAGGAGTGGATGTTATCTCACTCTGGCATGGATTGTTCAGTTCTATTCTCTGGGTTTCCCACACATTTTGCCAGCACAAGTAAAACCTGTATTCAGATATTTGAAAACTGCTAATAAGATAATGTTGAGTGTGCCACTGGAACTAGCTTACAGAATACACATCAATTTGATGCTAACCCTTGAGTCTCTTCTTCAGCATCATGACAAATGCTTCACAAAGACAAACAGAATTTGAACCATATCTAATGAATGAAATAAGAACAAACTAATCTTGATGAACAAGTTGCAGCATCCACCTCCACAGAAAGAGCTGAAAAGAAAACTACTGCTTATGATGTGCAACTGCTTAGAGTTGTACCAACAACTTCAGTAACAACAGCAGTGGAAAGTAGACTGAAAGAGGTGCAGACGCATTCACTCTACATTTCTGACTTCGGCTGAGGGAGTTATGCTCTTTGCCATCAGTAAAGAAAGATACAAACTGACCTATGTACTAGTAGGTCAGTTTGTGAACTTCCTACTCGAGTGGGTTGCAATTTGACCTCTCTCCCGAATATTAGTAAAGTAGCTTGCAAATTGTGACTCACTCAGTTTGGTGGCCATCACAAGGATGGTGACCTGATAAGGTCAGCAGACAACCATGTCTGTGATCGCCTTTCAGTAAAGTAACAATGTTCTTTGAATGCAGTCCGTTTCCCTTAAGAAAAAAAGCCTGCTTTCTTTTTAAGTGTCTTTGAGAGTTTTCAGTGGTCCCCTGGTCCACTTCCTATCCCCCAGTAAACTTTTTATCAACATACACAATGGCAAAGTGGTCCCAAATTGGTTACCACTCCAACTCAGGAGTCAGTAACTGTTTGTTGTTTTGCAACTGGCCTTCATTTACAAGACAATGACAAATTATATACCAATTTGAATTGTTATAGGGTTGCAATCCCATTTCAGGAGTTGGTAAAAGTTTACTGATGCTTAAAATAGGTTTAGCACATTTTAAAAAGCAGTTTTGTGGCTGCAAATGTAGAATCTGAGTGTTTGCAAACATAAAAATGGTTTGTACATCTGGCCCCAGAAGATTGCTTTCAATCAGGCTATTCCCAAATATAGCTTTATTCCCTGAGCTGTCTTAATCAGAGCATTGACCTTAACTTCAACTTGATTAATTAAATCGCTTCATGTTCCTGCATAATGTAATTGCAAAGCAATGAATATATTTCATTTTATTTTTCCCACCACCCATTTTAATTTAATCTGGCTTTCACATATTGCAGCCAAGGGATAGAGGTGGAAATGTTCATTGCCAAGAACTCTCTCAAGATCAGCCTATCAGGTCCACATACTGATTCATTCAGCCTTACATGAGTAGGGGTGTGCATCTGATTTTATCTCCTGGTATTCTATTCCAAGCTCATGGTGAATTGTGTTTGGGGTGACTGGGGCAGGCCAAGAGACCTGTGGAGAAATCCATTTTCTTCAACCTGTAAAGTACAATGGGCCTGATTTAGATCTTAGCGGGACTCCTGTCGTCCCTCCGCAGCAGAGTTTACAAGTACTCCGCCAAGCTTATGGTATCCCGCCTACCATATTTAGATATGGGCTGGCGAACCGCTGTCTGCATCAACAGACTGTTTCCTGTCGCATAAATGGTGCACCTTCATCGAAGCAGCAGACTTCTCTGCTGGCGTCACCATCAGGCCAGTGGGTTTGCGCCAGGCCTATTTCTATTCCCCCCTTGTGCTGGAGTTGTCCTAGTGGAGTGGCGGTTTGTTGACGGAGTAAGTCCCTGGTGGAGTGGAGACTGGTAAGTACTACTCATTAATGTGTCAATACATTGCATTGGTAACCGCATGTGAGAAGTTGGCCTGGCATATGCTGTCCACTAATTATAGTGGGCACCTTGCACCAGTCCAAACAACCCCTTATTGGAGATAGGTTAAAGACAACCTTTATTGAAAGCTATCCTAGTGGTAGCTATGGAGAGAAGCCTTCAGGCTAAGTCTTGAAGGAATGTAAAGCAGCTTGTTTTACCAGTCTATAATCTCTTGAGTGACCAAATGAAAGAGGACCACACCAGGTATATATTCAAAATATATGTATTTATTACTAAACACACCCCTCTAGTCTCTTTATGAGGCTAGAGTTCGAAGTACATACGTTATAAGTTAGTTATCTACAGTAATAGCACAAATACACGTTTGAGCCCCAGGGGCGTACCAAACCATATACCAATAAAGTGGTATAAGAACCACGACTGAGCTAGACACAAGGCCTAGAGCCTGTAGAAGTGCTTGGACCACAAGGAACCACCCAAGGCAGTGACACAGGGGACCCACGGGGGACGCGTGCAGTGTATGAACACAGCCGCGAACCACCGTTAACTTCTATGGGGAAAGTCGCGATTAGAATTTAAAAGAAAAGGGACACTTAGAGGAGGACTTGGAGCAAACCCTTTGAGAACTAGGCTGTTCTAGTGTCAATACCCATGGGAGCACCGGAGTACTCGAGTTACCTCACCCAGGGGAGCCGGGTGCATAGGTGTCTTTCGGGTCGGGTTTCGTCTGCCGCTTTCAATGGCGATCTGCTGCAAAGTGCTGCTGGCGGCCAAGTCGAAAGTGTTCGGGTGGATCCAAAGGTGGATCGAAGATCTGAAGAACCTGAAAGCAGAGGGGACAGAGTCTGGGTCACTAGCCAGTGACCAGGAAGGCGATGAGCAGATGCCCACCGATGTCGAGTGCTTCAGGTAGGTTGACGGTTGTCTTGACTCTTCAGCCACGAGGTCCAGGAGGTGTCGACGACAACCAGGAGCTGGATTTGAGCTGTCCCATGACGTTTGTCGATTGCAGGGGTATCGGCGACCGGATTGGACCCAACAAGCCTTGGCAACGGCAAGTCTTGTGGAAATAAAAGAAGGACGATGTTGCAGACCAGCAAGGTCTGGGGGACTCACCCAGCGAAGATAAGTCAGGGCACACCTGGAGCAACCAGGGAGCCCAAGCAGAAAAAGATTGGCCTTCGGGAGGGCCTACTAGCCAACGGACTAGCGACCGCGAAGGAGCCTCAAGACGGTGCACATTGAGCTGGCTCACAGGACACTCGTGGAGTGGAGGCCAGTCATCTTCAGTGAAGTTGGTGCTGGAGGCGGGGGCTACTCGGAGCCCAAAGCACGACTTCGTGGGAGACCCAGAAGAGGATGCACTTGCAAATGCGATCGGTGTCCAGGGGTCACGGTTCCACGTTACCCACGACAGCTACGGGCCTCAGCTTTGCTGGGGACTCAGAGCAGCCTCGGGGAAGTCTGGAAATCTACCTCTGGGGATGCAAAGACTTCGGCGTCCGACGGGAGCTTCAGCGATGCAGACCAGACAATTGCTTCTTTGGTGCCTGCCAAGCAGGGGAGTCACTCCTTGACCCCAAGGGAGATTCTTCAGTCCTCTAATCTTGAAGTAGAGCGTCGAAGGTCCAGGATTCTGTGTCAGAGTTTCGTCCAGGTAAATCTAAAGTCCTAAGGACTGGGGTCCCATACTTACTAAGGTAGGGGGTTGGACATACTCTGTGGCCCCACCTATGGGAGGGTCAGGGCAGAGGGGTGGTTACACCCCTTTCCCTTTGTCCAGTTTCACGCCAGAGCAGGGGCTGGAAGCCCCTGAGCCGGTTTGAACTGGGGTATGCACAGGGACACCAAATGTGCCCCCAGTGCAGGACTTCAAAGCACCAGAGAGTGCTCCCGCCCAGCCCCAATACACACTATCCTGTCTGGGGAGGTGGTTACACCTCCCTGGGACAGGAAACCTATTGTCCAGGCCTCCCCTGCCGGAGTTTCGGTCAGCAGCAGGAGGCCAGACTCGTGTCTGTGGCAGCGGCATCCATTTTGTGATGCCAGGGCTCTGGAAAGTCAGTACCGGGTATACCGGTGTGTACATGTCTCTCCTCTAGACGGGTGGAATGCTACCCCCGCCACCAGAACTGGCGGGGGTAGTATTCCAAGATGTTTGACACCAAACACGACATGTTTCCGTGCAGCCATCCCAAAGTTAGCATTTAACGCAAGGTTATAATGCGCTTAAGAGTATATGGTCGGGCTGCACTACAAACAGCATCAGAGAAGGGTCTCCGAACGCTGCAGAGGGGCCCAGCTCATGCAGGGGCACCCTCTCACATAGGAACCACGCATTCTGCCTTCAGGATTGATAAGGCCTGCCATAGGAGTGACTTATAGGTTTATATGTGTGTATGTATGTAGTGATATAGGTAGCCTATATCACAGTAAGGGGTGCATGCACCACCTTACCCAGGCTGCAGTAGCAGACCTGTGGTGTCATTTTGGATGGCCTTCCAGGGGTGGCACAATACATGCTGCAGCCCCTGGTAGGCCTCTGAGGTACCTATGCCCTGGGTACATAGTATACCATATACTAGGGACTTATAAGGGCACTCCAGATTCCAATCAGAGATGTGCCTAAGGCACATGGAAACCATTTTATAGAGGAAGCAGATAGACTGGGGCCCTGAATAGCAGGATCCCAGTCCAACTAAGTCATAAACCAGCAAAACACCAGGAAAAAGTGGGGGCAACAGATAGTCAGATTCCACCTTCCTACACCTCCCACCTAGACTATGCCAATTGTCTCTACCTGGGGTTGCCTAGCTACCTGACCCACAGGTTACAGACGGTGCAGAATGCGGCTGCAAGGCTAATCCATAGGGTCCCTTTTTGACAGCACATGTCTCCTCACTTGAGACATCTTCACTGGCTCCCTGTGGCCTAGAGGATTGAGTTTAAGGCACTCACCCTCGATTTTCGAGCCTTCCATGGCAAGGGCACAGGCTACCGCAGTTCATGGCTTAGCCTATATTGTCAGGAGCAGACCTTGAGATCTAATCAGCAGCATCTCCTCAATGTCGTTCGTTTTGCAAAAATGTAACAAGGAGACACGTCCTTCACAGTAGGGGCTGCCAAACTTTGGAACGCCTTGCCCAACCACCTGTGCATGTTAGAAACGGAACATGAGTTCAGAAATGTTTGAAAAACCTGGCTCTTTAGGCAGGGGGAGTAGTATCTGGAGCTTCTCAGTCTCTCTAATCCGCTTTATCAGCGCCAGGACACCTCTGCCGAGGTAGCTGTGCGTTTATAAATGGCCATTGATTGATTGATTGAATACACATATATATTGTGTTTGCTTCAAAAATATATGTTGTTAATGTGTTATGCCCCTTTTCTCACATATTGCATAGCACACAAACAACACACAACACTATTGAATAAACACCCACAACCACCAAAACAACATAATTCTTTTTTAAGTGTCAATACTGTTGTGTACATATTACCTTGATAATTTCTCAAATGAACACTAATGCATTATACATAAGAACAAAATTGCATAGAAGAGCAATGTAAGGGTACACGAGGCTACAGCAATTGTCGACATACCATTCATAATAAGACAAGTGCAAAAGAAGCTTACCTTACATCCCGGCGACAACCGAGTTGATTAGCGTCATGGTCAAGTAGACACAGCAAAGGAAGGACCTAGACAATGGGGTTCAAGATGGAAACGGAAGTGGGAAACAGAAAAAAAGGTACGTTTCTACCTCATTTCCTTCGATTCCACCAACTCAAAGTAGGAGGTATCCCCTCCACAGTTTCCCAGACGGAAAGGCACATCGTGATTGGCCCAGCAGTAATCTTGGCTGGACTCCTGCCGACAGCTGCTTTTGCCTGTGATGCCGTCTACATGGGAGAAAAATTCTGGTGGAGACGGTGACACTCAGACGGTCGATGATCTATAGACCCGCCGACATCTAAATAGTGCGGATGGACCGTCGAGTAGGGGGGCGGTGAAACCGTTGTAAAAGTGACGGCCAGACCAGATCCACCAAGATCTAAATCAGGCCCTATGTTCCAAATGTAGCAATGTATCCCATCCACCAAACCCTTGGTCCGCCCACTCTATTTAGAGTCTGGCGGACCGTCAGGGTCCAGGCAGCGGTGACCTCGCTGGCTCTGCTATCAGAAAGCGTACTCTCACTGGTTTATGGAGTATGGCCCATCAGAGTAAGTATTTAAGTCTACCTGCCCTATTTAGAATAATTGGTCTGAATTGTTTTTCTATCCTTCCTGGCGGTACAGGAAAGAAAAAAAAAATGACCCCACAGCTTGGGAGAAAACTCCAAGTTTATTGGCGGTCATTCGTTTTTATGTTTTTCAATAACAAACTCCCAATTTGGGAGTTTGTTTCTGAAAAACTAAAACGTTTGGTGTGTGGCTAACTGAAAGAATGCAGCTGCACACCAAACTTGCAGTGCCTACAGAAAAATGTCTGTGATGGCTGTTTCACTGAAGGCACAGAGATGACTGCTGGGTCAGTGGAGATCTCTAAGTATAACGGGGGTAGACCATCAGGGAGAGAGATGCAATGTCCTCTGCCACGCTGATGGACAGCAGACCAACCACCAAACTTTAAATCAGGGCCTAAATTTAGCATGCACCTACACTATAGGAGAAAACGAAAAATTCTTGCTATGATTTAGAGCTATATTTTTGTAGGAGTAGAAATGATCACTGTTATTTGGAGTTTGGTGCCCTGCCTTTTTCCCTACCTCCATGAGAAGTGCCGCCTGAGGGAATAAACCTGGTAAGTAGATCTGCAATGCTATGGCAGCATTCCATCACGCCTTTCTTTTTCCTGAAACAGCACCCTAAACCAAGGTTCTTTTAATGGGAAAACATAACTAATCCCACCCATGCAGAGCTGGATTGGTAATCAAAATCACCCCTTGCAAAAATGTTCAAAACAGGGGAATGGGTTTGAGATTAATTCCTCTAGCATTATGTAAGAAGGTCTGTGTATTTAGAAAGCTCAAACTAAGTTGATCGACAAAAGAGCACTATACAAAGGGGGAGCTTATGTTAGTCAAGGGGTCCAAGAATGAATTTACTTTGTTAGAGGGTTCTCTTCATATAATATTGTCACTTGCAGACACTGAGGGGCATATTTACAAGTCCCTATCACCACAGGAACGTCACTTTTAACGACGTTCCTGTGTCGACAGGGGCTTTGCCTTATTTACAAGCAAGCGTTAAGCCACATTTAGTGGGCCCCCTTTCACTCTACACTTAGCATGAAAGGTGTGGCAATGGGTGTTGCGGTGGGCATTCCGCCGCAACACCCATTTATTTTGACACTGACCCCTATTTACAAGGTGGCGTAACTAGAAGGCAGCGCCAAAATTAAGACCAGGGAAAACCCGGTTCTTAATATGGTGAAACGAGGGGAAATGCTTTATTTCTCCCAGTTTCTGTTGTTTCTGTGTGGGCTGCATTGTGCAGCACACATAAAAACAGCAAAACGCCTTGATTGATTGTTTATGTGCAGGAAGGTGTCCCTTCCTGCGCATAAACAATCATTTAAAAAATGACGATTTGCAACTTCTATGTGTGCTGCACAATGCAGCACAAATAGAAGTTACAGATTGCCATTCTGGATTGTTTATGTGCAGGAAGGGACACCTTCCTACACATAGACAACCATTCCCTCAACGCAGGCACCCTTGCACTACAGTGCAAGGGTGCCTGTGTTGCTGCTTGGCAACGGATTTGAGCACCAGCGCAGGGAGAAACGCCGGGGTGAGCTGTATTATTGTAAATATGGCGCATTCCTGTGTTTCTAAAGTGACGGAGCGTGGCGTTAGCAATTTTGGAGCTAACCCGCACTCCGCCACTTGCTTGTAAATATGCCCCTCCATTCCTGGTGGAGGACACATGTCTGATGTATGGAGGGTTGGTTTTGCAGATTCTTAGAGCATTGCAGGACACACCCTCGACCCCCTCTTCACTACAGGAAACTCCATCACCTTCAGCCACACCACCGAACTCCCATGGACCGACCATCGCTGCGTCCACTTCACCTTCAGAACACCCACCATCCACAGACACCAGCACCTGCTTCCACGAAGAAACTGGACCAAAATCACTGACAACTAGCTCACCTCCTCACTCAACAATTCCACCCCTACCATCGTGGAAAACGACAACCCCAACACCGCAGCCCGAACCCTGCATAGATGGATCTCGGACAGCGCCAACACCCTAGCCCCCCTCAAGAAAAACAACAATACCCGCACCAAGAAAGCCAGATGGTTACTACCGAACTTCGAGAGTCCAGACGCACTTGCCCCCGCCTCGAAAAGACCTGGAGGAACACCAAATCCACAGAAGCCCATAGCAACTTCAGAGCCGCCACCCACGCCCACCATCAACTCATCAGAGAAACGAGGAAAAAAGCGATTGAAGACAGAATCTCCACCCACGTGCACAACAACAAGGAACTCTTCAGCATCATCAAGGAGTTCGCCCAACCCACCAGCGAGTCTACCGACATCCCTCCCTCACAAGACCTCTGCGACAAACTGAGCACCTTTTTCCACCACAAAATCAAGAGCATCTACGACAACTGCGACGAAGACAACCAACACACTGAACCCTCACCAACCACCCCCGACGCCCGGAAACCAGCGATTGACAACTAGACAGCCCTCACCACCGAAGACACACTGAAGACAATGAAGTCAATCCACTCAGCGGCCCCCACGTACCCCTGCCCCACCACATCTTCAACAGAGCCGCCGACACCATCGCACCCATGCTCCGCCACACCATCAACCGCTCCCTGGCGACCGCCTCGTTCCCCGATGACGGGAAACACGCCGAGGTCAACCCCCTCCTGAAGAAACCCTCGGCAGATCCCACCGACCTCAAAAACTACAGACCCATCTCCCTGCTCCTGTTTCCAGCGAAAGTCATTGAGAAAGCCATCAACAGCCAACTCGCCACATTCATTGAAGAACACAACATCCTCGACTCCTCCCAGTCCGGCTTCAGAAAAAACCACAGCACGGAAACCACCCTCCTCGCCGCAACAGACGACATCCGCACCCTACTGGATAAAGGAGAGACAGTAGCCCTCATCCTCCTCGACCTCTCAGCGGCATTCGACACAGTCTCCCACTGCACCCTAATACGCAGACTCTACGACGCAGGAATCCAGGACAAGGCCCTCGACTGGATCCGCTCCTTCCTCTCCGGCAGGACGCAGCGGGTCAGACTCCCCCCTTTCCTCTCAGACCCTACACCTACCACCTGTGGAGTCCCCCAGGGCTCCTCCCTCAGCCCGACGCTTTTCAACGTCTACATGGCTCCACTCACCCCCATCGTCAGAACCTAGAGACTCAACATCGTGTCATACGCAGACGACACCCCACTCATCCTCTCCCTATCCAACGAGCCCAACACCGCCAGACACAACTTTCGAGAAGGCATGGAAGCCGTCACCAAATGGATGAAAAACAGCTGCCTACAACTAAACACCAACAAAACAGAAGTACTCATCATGGGCCCAAACCCCGACGCCTGGAGCGACACCTGGTGGCCCCCCGCCCTCGGAAACCCACCAACCCCCACGGACCACGCAACCTGGGAATCATCCTGGACTCCGAACTCAAAATGGACCGCCAAATCAACTCCGTCTCGTCTTCCTGCTTCCACACCCTCCGCCTCCTTCGTAAGACCTTCAAATGGATCCCCCTCGAACACCGAAAGACCGTCACTCACGCCCTGGTCACCAGCAGACTCGACTACGGCAAAGCACTCTATGCCGGAATAAACAAAAACCTCACCCGCAAGCTACAGAACATCCAGAATGCCGCCGCAAGACTAGTCCTCAACCTGCCAAAACACTGCCACATCTCCCAGCACCTGCGCACACTCCACTGGCTCCCCGTCGAGGCGAGAATCACTTTCAAGATACTCACCCACGCACACAAGGCCCTCCACGGCACCAGACCAGCATACCTGAACAGCTGACTCAAATTCCACGCACCCCAAAGGACCCTACGATCAGCCCAGCTCTCCTACGCCGTGGTCCCCCGCACCAGAAAGACCAGATCAGAAGGCCGCTCCTTCTCCTTCCTCGCGGCCAAGGCATGGAACGCCCTTCCGCTCCACCTCAGACAGACAACGGTGCCGATTCACAGAGCTAACTTAAGACAAAATCCTAAACTTACTACCATTTTGGTATTCACAGAAGGCACTTACTCATTTTGGTATTCACAGAAGGCACTTACTCATTTCGGTATTCACAGAAGTTAGTAGTCCTAACTTTAGGACTCCTAAATGCCTTCTGTGAATACCGAAAGTCTTAAAGTTAGGATTTTTCTCAGTTTAGGAGTAGTAAAGTTAGGACTCCTAACTTTAGGACTCCTAAATGCCTTCTGTGACTACAGAAAGTCTTAAAGCTAGGATTTTTCTCAGTTTCTATCAGTTTAGGAGTAGTAAAGTTAGACTTTACTACTCCTAAACTGAGAAAAATCCTAGCTTTAAGACTTTCGGTATTCACAGAAGGCATTTAGGAGTCCGAAAGTCTTAAAGCTAGGATTTTTCTCAGTTTCTATCAGTTTAGGAGTAGTAAAGTTAGACTTTACTACTCCTAAACTGAGAAAAATCCTAGCTTTAAGACTTTCGGTATTCACAGAAGGCATTTAGGAGTCCTAAAGTTAGGAGTCCTAACTTTACTACTCCTAAACTGAGAAAAATCCTAATTTTAAGACTTTCGGTATTCACAGAAGGCAATTAGGAGTCCTAAAGTTAGGACTACTAACTTCTGTGAATACCGAAATGAGTAAGTGCCTTCTGTGAATACCAAAATGAGAAAGTGCCTTCTGTGAATACCAAAATGGTAGTAAGTTTAGGATTTTGTCTGAAGTTAGTTCTGTGAATCGGGCCCAACATCGCTCCCCATCTTCGCAAGAAACCTCAAGACCTGGCTCTTCGACAGACCCCCTCCTTGATGGAATGGAACCTGCACCCCCTCCACCCTCACCCCTAGCGCCTTGAGACCCTTACGGGTGAGTAGTAGCGCTTCAACAAACCCCTGATTGATTGATTCATTGATTAGCCACAGAAGGCTCATATTCTGCTTTTCTCTTTCTTGTGCTGCTATGCTTTGTCTGTTCTGTTCCATTTAAGCACTTTTTGCCCACGTTTGGCTACATGAAAAATTGGAGGAACTGATTGGAATCTTTAATTTTCACATACAAAGCACAGTTCTGTAATTATAAGATTTACTGTTAAGATGTTGTGGATGGAAGCGTGTTGATGCAGGTTACAGTTGGGTAAGTTCGTCGTAAATAGGCCGGAGTGTTAGTATAAGAAATGGCTACAGGTCCGACATTATTTAAACTTAAAGAATGACCTCAAACTGACACCTACGTATTTGAATTTTATTCACTTCCTATATTTAAGGTTTGTTTTTCAGGCAAGGAGAGGTAGGTGGTTGTCAAAATGGTGACAGGCGCATACGATGTTCTTGTTCAGATGTTAAGGAGATCAAGTAACAATGTTTTAAAGCGGGGTCAAAAATGAATCATGCAATGAGATTTTTGAGAGTCGATGGTCAAGACCAAAGCCAATAAAATCGCAGGAGCACATTGAATACTTTTTATGTCAAGAAAGAGGAACGTAGTTATCAATGTCTATGAATATGCAACAGAAGGTAAGATAATCTAAGAGCTATCCTGGAAATGAGATGTGGTGGACGTAGTCTAGGAAGGAAATTTACTTTTATTTTAAATTGATTTATTGCTATGGTTTTTTGTCACGTGGTAGTTACTTTTATAAACAACATAATGACTTTTGTAGGGGCGTTCACCTAAGGAAAAGTAGGCATGGCTTGATAAATAAGGAGACAGTCAGGCTTGCAGACAGGAAGGTGGGTAGATAGACGGACAGACAGACAGATAGATAGATAGATAGATAGATAGATAGATAGATAGATAGATAGATAGATAGATAGATAGTGGCAGCTGGCATCTACCGGAAGAGGGGTGGGGCACGCGCGGGGAAAATATTATTTAAAAAAAAAAAAAAACTTACCTGACGCGACGTCCTCACTCCAGACCTCTTCTTGACTCGGAACTGGAACCAGATGCTGGAGCTTCCTTGCCCAATCCTGGCGCTGCTCACATGCAGCATGTGAACAGCGCCAGGATTGGGGAGAGCGGCCTCACTCTGCGCTCCACAGCGCTCTGGAGGCCTGCACTGTCTCTCAACCCAGCTGTCTTAAGACAGTTGTGTTGATAGGTTTAAGGTGCGCATGAGGGGCTGGCCATATCAGCCCACCCTCCTCCATGCTGACTGACATGCTTCTGTCACTCAGCTGCGGCCCTGCCCCCATCCTGACACTCAGCTCAGGGCGGGGGATGAAACATTTTTTTTTAATTAATTACCATTTTATTTCTTACCTTTGGGGGGATTTTTAAGTGGGGCGACATTCTAACGGAGGAGCTGCCCCTGGATAGATAGATGGATAGATAGATAGATAGATAGATAGATAGATAGATATTGTATTTAATGTTGCTACTCTCTACTGAAAGTTGTATGGAGGTCAAGTTCGTAGTGAGTTTCAAAGTCAGAGTAGTTAAAAGATTTTGGAGCAGATACTGGACAGCATGGCCAGTTCTAGGGTCGTGCCACCCGTGCGGCCGCACCTAGCGCTGACCTGGAAGGGGCGCTGTGTTTAGAAAAACCTTATGGGTTTTTAAGTGCTTGCTGCAGAGTTAGTTGTGTATTGGACAGTTTCCAGGCAGCAATAAAAATGTCAAGATAACTCGCGATTCATGTTTCTGCCGGAGAGAGATTTGTCAAGTGGTAGTTCTAACTCATCATAATGTAGCGCAGAGGGCTAATGTTCCTGCTGCAAAGAACCTTCACAATGTGGATCACAGAGCTGCATGTTATGTGGCTATCTCAGTGGGTTACTGCTTTTGTTACAGAGATCCTTTTGTTACTTGCAGTTCATAAATCACAATTCTAATATAGCACAGTGTCCTATGAACTGCTGTCAAAGAGCTACATGCAAACTGTATGGTATAAGGAGGAATGTTATGTTTTTCCTCAATCTTTCATTATCTTAATGTTGCTAAAAAGGGCTTGTTTGGGTAGAAATACATTCTTATTAGTAAAGCCAACCCCAACCATTGTAGTACTTTTTAAATCCTGTGTTTGTGCTTCTCCAGACCAAACACTTAAAATATACTTCCTACTGGTATGGGTGACATGTGACTCATACGAATATACGACGTTAGATACCTTTGCAACGCAGGCATTACAACGCAAGTCGTTACAACGACTTGCGTTGGAGGGTGCTGGACTTAGGAATAGTATGATTTACTATTCCAACTCCAGCCTACGTTACAGTAGGGAAGGTATTGGAATAGTAAATCATACTATTCCTTAGCTTAGAGCGCCATCCAGCGCAAGTCATTGTAATGACTTGCGTTGTAATACCCACGTTGTAAAGGTATTGCGGTGTAAACACCGCGATGTAACCGATGTTTCCCGACTCATACACCTGTAATACACATTGTCTTTTTGTAACATTTCCTGATGACTGATTTACACACCTATGATTCACTGTTTCTATGTAATATGTGTGATATGAAGTGCTCTGATCAGTGCTTAAATTGAGCCAGTGGTTTCCGGTGCTCAGCACCGGCACTTAATCATCAACACTGGTGCTTGGGCCAACTAGGGACACTTTCATTTTGGTAGGCACAAGGGGCCAGATGTATCAAACAGTTTTACCCATTCTATGTCTGAGAAAACGTGGTCGTACATCTGGCCCAAGGAGATTAAGTGATTTGCCCAGAATCACAGGATGTTGAGCCGATGCCGAGACTCAAACCTGGGTCCCCAGCTCTGAGGTCAGCAGCTCTGGCCATTACACCATATCCTCTCCCCACTAACAGTAGAAATGGGCTGGTGGAAGCAGGTGGAAGCCCCGGCACTTATTTTTTTACAAATTAACCACTGGCTCTGACACCCTATACTGGTATGAGTAGTGCTATAAAACAAACAAAATGCATGTGTGAGAGGGGTTTGGAGAGAAGTGGGGCACTGTTGGAGGGGGGGTGAGAGAATCTGTGGAGAAGGAGGTCATGGGGGAGGAGGCGTTAAAAAAGATTGTCACACTGGGCTTCAGTGTACAAAAGCCCCATCTGAACCCAGTGTATGAGGTGCGGATCAGCAACAACACACTGGATAAATGAATTAATCCCTGCAAGCAGAAAAGTAGATCGCACACAGGGCAGCACAATTGGTATCGCTTGGAAAAATACTTATCTTGCTGGAACATCATAGTATGATGGACTCCGTAATCTTGAGGCTGTGTAAGTGCTAAGTACATGTAACTATAGAAAACTGTTTTAATGGTGTATTGTACTTATTTCAGTCCCTGCAGAGCAAACAGGGAAGCTAATGCATTAATAGAAGCCGACTGCAGGTACCCTACGGCGTTAAACAGAGCATCTGCGCAGCGCTGCTTGTTCTGCTACAAGCTATTTTACCTGCAGAGAATTCAGGTTTATGTAAAGACTTTGATTTCGCCTCCAAAAATGATTAGTTTTATTCCTACTAGCACCGGGAGTGACTTAGATGATTATTGGATGAATTTACAAAGTATGTTTAATTGTCTCCCTTTTGACAACTAATGTGACATTTCATGCAGAGGTGAACCCTGTACCCATAATGATAGAAGAAAGTGGGACACGTCTCTTCAGTGTATTTTACATTTCAAGTATTGTAATACAGTCATAGTTGGCTCACAACATGCTCACTGTGGCAAGAAGACTTTTACACTTTTTCATGAGTAGCTCCCAGACACAGACATTGACCTAGATTTACTAAGTAAGGGGCAGATCTACAACAAAGTGCCGCAGCGTGGCGCTGCAAGCCCTTTGGCTGCGCCACGCTGCGGCACTTTCAGAGCACAGGAATGCGACATATTTACAAGAATATGTCGCATTCCTGTGCTCTCCCCTGCGCTGGCGCACAAACAGCTGCCAAGCGCCGGCGCAGGCACCCTTGCACCATGGTGCAAGGATGCCTGCGCCATGGGGAGATTGTTTTTGTGCAGGAAGGGGCACCTTTCTGCACAAAAACAATCAGTACAGGCTTTTGCCTCTTTCAATGCGTGCTGTAGAATGCAGCACGCATTGAAAGAGGAAAACGAGGAGAAATGAAAACATTTCTCCTCGGTGCGCCTCGCTACGCCACCTCTAGGGTGGCGTAGCTTTCAGACGCATCTCCAGATTTACGATTTCTCGTAAATCTGGAGATGTGTCTTGTTCCATGGGTGTTGCGTGGGAACACCCACAGCAACACCCATGGAACGCCCCTTCACCGCAAAGTGCTGCGCGTGAACGGGCCGTATTTACAAGGAGAGGAAAAGTCACGCATGGTGGCTTTTCCTCTCCTTGTAAATATCGAGGAGCCCCCTGCGCCACCAGTACGTCACGAAAAGTGACGTACTGGTGGCGCAGGGGGCTTGTAAATCTGCCCCTAAGTGTATTGTCCTTGGGTGAGGCAAGTCGTTGCAAGGCAACGCAAGTCATAGCTGGAATTTACTAAGCCACGCAAAGCTCCTTTGTGTAGTTTAGTTAATTTAAAGTAACGCAAGGCAGTGCATAGCGCTGCCTTGCTTTAACCTGCACCAGAGAGGTGTTCCATGGGTGGAGTATGGGCGTTTGCAGGCATGCATCCATGCATTTTGGTGTATTCCCAGATTTATAAAGAGGTGGGAATGCGTCTAAAGTGTGTGCCTCCCAGACCCATAACAAGGGAAAATATCCTTATTACGATTCATTACTTCCTTTTCCCATGTGTGATGCATTCTTCATCACACATAGTAAAAAGGAAAATGCCCTAAAAGATTTTTTTGTGCTGAAACGTTTCCTGCCCAAAACAGTCCTGCTCGTAGCGCAGGCACAGTGCGCCAGCACTAGGAGGGAGCAGAAACGCACCATATCTTAGTCGATATGGCACAGTTCTGCCCTCTCCCTTTCATGGAATGGGGTGCAGCAAGTTCCTTTGCTGCGTTGTGTGAAAGATTATTAACTCTGACCCTCTGTGTTTTACATTTGACTCGTCTTTCCCCTCTTTCATTTGGAGAATGTTTCGAATTAGGACTCTTCCCTTTTTTCTTTTCTTTTTTTGGAGTTGGTTGCACTCTTGCTTATTAACTGTGATTTTGACCAACAATCTGTGTACTCTATTGCTTCGAAGTTTAAATTACTTTTAATAATATTTTTAGATTTTAATGAATTTTAACATGTCAATGTGTTATCTCAATTAAATATACTTAAAATAAAGAATACACACTTTTTGTTGATTGATAATTAGCCTTTATCTACTAAGGGCAATGGTGTCTCACCCCAAAAGCATACTTTCAAGGTGCCTAAGAGGCTCCTTTTGAGTTCTATGAGCTGAAACTCTAAGATAACTTTTATAATTTTTATGGGCAATAACTCTTGTCCCATTCATGTCGAACATATTGTATTCACTACTTACTCTCTACATATAGAAAAGTGCTTTCGGTCATCTTCATTCCAATATTGGCCTTTTTATTTGCAGATTCTTCAGCCATTGACTTAAGGCATTTTTATTCACATCTTGGATCAGCCCACGTGAATATTTTAATTTCACCTTTTTCTATCGGCTGGTTGCTCCCATGGAATGCATTAAAGACTATTTTACATCCGTACAACACAGTAATCCAAATTGTTTCAGAAAACATGTTCTTTATTTTTTATTGAATTGAGCATTTTTCATATTAATTTTGCATAATGTTTTGAGGGCAAGTCCGAACTTTAAGATGTCCACCCTGTTGGTTGTATTAGTTTGTTTTTTTGAAGGGCCATCATGGGATCAGGCTTTCCCTAGATACATGTCAAAACGCACTTGCAGCCAAGTATTATTGAAGCTCTTTTTGTAACTTAACTTTACTTCAATTGGCAGCCAATTCAATTCTTTATTCAATTTTTGAATAAAAATCATAAGAGTACATAAAACAATTTCCACTAATTGTTAAAATTAGACCAATTAAAACACTACACAACATACGGAATACATTTCTTAAGTACAAATTACACCAATGATTTGTCATACTTCAGTTAGTTCTAAAAAGTGTGATTAAAAATCATCCGCGAGTATTACTATCCGTGCAGGTGTTGGTGTTCAGATACATTGCACATTATTCTAAAATGGTTTCCGAATCACACGGGATACGTATCAGAGGGAATTCTGATATAATCAAAAGCAGACATATAGTTTTTGCTCATTTAAAATTTGCAATCCAGCAAAAATCACCAGGGTTACATATTAGTAATTACATAATCCCACCCCTACTAAAACAAGTTACTTAAAATGTATTAGGTCATTGGATTGTTGGGAGCTCCATTGAAAACCCTGGAGTGCTCGGGGCTTCTAATGGCCGGTAGAAGCCCGGAGCATCAACATTCCAATGTTTAACAAAGGCCTCACGGAGCACGAAGGAATGTCAACCCCCTCGGGCTCCATGAGGCCTTTGTTTTACAAATTAGAACATTCTGCCCTCTAGGGGCGGAATGTTCTAATAGCCTTAGAGCCTTCCGTAGAGGGCTCTACCAGCCATTAATGGCTCGCTCCCTCGTTAGAGGCCCTCGCCCTCTGGAGTGGGCCTTTAATGGCCGGTAGAGCCCACTACAGTGGGCTCTAAGGCTATAATAGAAGTCATATTGCGTACGATATAGCGCCAAGAGTTAATTACATAGGCGACAAATCGTCCATAACCAACCATGATCATCATTTCACTGCACAAGCCCTCGTGGACAGTCACTTAGACAAGTTTACTAGAAGCAAGAAAATCTTTAAAACTAAGGTCCACCATGATTCCTTTCTTCTAATTTGACTTTAGTGGTTCCCCTATATTGGCTTACATACCCCACCTACAAGTTGATATTTGTCTATCCTAGGTGATGAATTCATCCATAGGGACATATCATGTCTAGCAAACAGATAGTAATGATGTTTTCAGGGGCTATTTTAGTAGCCCAACCCATCTATGTGATGTAATGTTTTCCGTATATGCATTGCTGATAATGTGTAAGCTATTACACTATTACAGACTGCAATATCATCAAGTTTGCACAGTTATCTAAAAGCTGCTTTATGGTCCCTTAGAGAGATCTTTAAAAATAGCTGTTTGAAATAATTGGTGCTGTATAAAACTTGCAAAATAACATATAATGTGGACTGGGCTGAAGTGCTATCACAAGGGTATTTTGGGAGATGCGGTTTCCTTTTATGATTCTCAGGAAATGAGCAATATTGATGTAAAATTCCCACCCTGAAGTGTGTCAGTACGATGCCTATAATACTGACTTTGAATAGTAAGAAGGTAATATTGAACTACCGGCCGCAAGTCTAACGCTAGGTAGTTCCTAACAGATTCTTTCACCCTCTCCTTTTCCAATCAACTCCCATCACTGACTAGCCATAAGGATCTCTTCAGGGCAGTTTTTGATGTTAACTCCACTCCCTCTGGATCATACAAGGTGGTCAAGTCCTCATTTCCCTGGTGAAATCTTTGAATACATTGAAGCAAGGGAATGGCCCAGGCTGCATCCAGGGCTAGACAATCTACAAGAATCAATCTAGTTAATCCGGCCTCTGGTCGAGACCAAATGCCATGCCATAATTATACTTGTAATTCAGTGTCCTCCAGAAAAGGACTAGCCAGTTCGCAATGGCTAATAAAGGTCAGAGAGGATCTAGGTAGGGCGAGTAATCTCTGAGTTTTTCAAATTGTTAGCTCCTTGGCTCAACCCTCTATTAATCTCTATCTGGAATACTTCCCTGAGTTTGGGCACTTATCCAGCGCCATGGAAAACGGCGTATGTCCTGCCAATTCTTAAGAAAGAAGTTGCGTATCCCTTAGATCTAAAAAATTTTAGACCCATCTCTCTCCTCCCGGTACCGGCCAAAGTGCTGGAAAAAGAAGTTCAGAAGCAGCTGTCAGAGTTCCTGGAGAACAACCATCTTCTCCACGACTCCCAGTCGGGCTTTAGGAAAGGTTACAGCACGGAGACTGCTCTTCTCGAAGTGGCAGAAACCATACGGGAAACGGTAGATCAGGGTAGCTGTGCAATGTTAGTGCTGTTGGACTTGTCCGCAGCCTTTGACACCGTGTCACACCAGATTCTTTTAGATAGACTTGAGCTCCTGGGTGTGAAGGGAACTACTCTAAATTGGTTCTGCTCCTTTCTGGAGGGTCGGTCTCAAAAAGTGTTCCTTCGCCCGTTTATCTCCTCCACTTAGACCCATTGACTGTGGAGTCCCACAGGGCTCGGCATTGAGTCCCACTCTTTTTAATGTATATCTGGCCCCCCTTGCTTCGCTGATTGAACAATGTAGTGTGAAGGTTGTCTCCGATGCTGACGACACTCAGCTGGTGTTCTCATTTAAAGAACATACGGAGGCAGCGTTCACGAACTTCAAACAGTGTCTACGAATAATTTCATCTTGGATGACAGACAGCTGTATGAAGCTGAACACTGACAAAACAGAGGTCCTGTTCTTCAATCAAATCTCTCCCCCACAGTCGGATCTCTGGTGGCCAGCTGAGCTCAACCCCCCTCCGCTTCCGGTGAGCTCAGCTAGGAACCTGGGGTTCAAGCTTGATTCCAGCCTGTCAGGTCGTGCCCAGATTTGTAAAGTCTCCTCTGCTTGTTTTTGGAAATTGAAAAGCTTACGGAGATTTTTGCTCTTTCTGCCATTGGACTGCAGAAAAAAGTGGTCCATGCTTTAGTCACATCCCAGCTTGACTACGCGAACAGTCTCTATCTGGGGCTCCCAGATTATTTGATCAGGAAACTGCAGATTATACAAAACGCGGCAGCTAGGCTGATCAGAAATGTACCACTTCGCCACCACATCTCTCCTCACTTGCGGAGCCTTCACTGGCTGCCGGTTAGGAGGCGGATCGAGTTTAAGGCACTGACATTTGCCTTTAGATCAACCAGAGATTGTGGTCCCCAATACTTGAAGCACAGACTCCGGAGATATTACCAGACTAGATCTCTGAGGTCAAATCACCAGGACTTACTGGTGATTCCGCGTTTCAAAAAAGCCAGGATTGGGGTTCGTGCTTTCTCTGTGAAAACCGCCTCCCTGTGGAACTCTATGCCGGAGCACCTTCGGAAGGCGAAATCAGAACTCCTGTTCAGGAAGGCCTTAAAAACTTGGCTCTTTAGCCAAATTTAAAACCCTGTCCAGTCCCTTAGCCCCCGCCCGCATTGTATCTGTCGCTAGCGCCGGGACACTTCCGTCGGAGGTAGCTGCGCGCTTTATAAACTGCAATAATAATAATAATATATTTATTGTCAAAGAGTATAATTTGTTTGTTACAACCTCCCCCCAGAGGCCAGCCCCATACTGTGCAGCTGGTACACATTTAGCTTTGTATAAGGCCATAAGGGGCATATTAGCAAGGGCTTTAACGCCGCTTTAGCGGCACTTTTTGCCGCTAAAGCAGCGATTTCTTTATCGCCCTATCAGCAAGCTGTCGCTAACAGGCGTTAGCGACAGCTTTCTGGCGATAGCGGCCCGTTTTCCCATCGCCTTGCATGCCAGCGATAATTATCGCTAATGACATGCAAGGTAGGCGTTCCCAACTAAAAGCGACTGAAAACAGTCGCTAACACAACTTCCCCCTATTACCAACGCAGGCGAAGCGATAAAAAAATGTGCGCTAAGCGCGAATATCGCTAGAATTTAACACCTGCTAAAAACATGACTTACCTGTTTGTTGTATGGGAGGTGGATTGTCAGGCTAAGCCCCCATGGCGTTAATGCGTGAATATCGCTGGATTTCCAGCGATATTCACGCATTTCGCCACTATCGCTGGATATTTTATCGCAGTGGGGATAAACGTTGCTAATAGCGTGTTATCTCCGCGATAATATCCAGCGATAGGCGGCAATAAAAAAAAAACGCGCTAGGCGCGGTTTGCGATAATTATCGCAAGTTGTTGCTAATATCCCCCTAAGTTCCTTTAGTGGTTTACGCCCAGTTTTGCTGTGAATCTAAAAATGCCCTCAAGTAGTTCTTAGCAAGTTATTCACCACATGTTGTTTGTTTAACATTCATGAATTATTGGCAGAAAATAATAAACCCAGGTTGCAAAAAGAGACGACCGTGGCCAGGCATCCCACCTATAAAATGCCTAATGTTTTCTTGTCGTGCTCTGCCGCTAGTCATAGTTTGTGTTTTGCCTTGATTTATCTTTAGATCCTCCATAAATGCTGCAAACGAGTTAATGAGCTTTCTCAGACCCCGACCTGTACGTGCAATTAAGACCTGGTCATCTGCATAAAGTAGCAGGGGGATTGGACGATGATCTACTCTGGGGCAACTGCCTGGAGTACCTGAAGGATGGTATCAATATCATTAATGTGCAGTGAGAAAAAAAGGGGGGCGAGGACATAACCCTGCCTAACCCCCCTTCTGATCTGATCGGCTCTTGAGCACTCCTCCCCAGGCCATAGCACACTCTTGCAGAGGCATGAGAATACAGCCTTGCTAATAAGCCAATTATATCCACCAAGACACCCAATGTCAGCAGCACATTCCATAGCTTTTGATGGTGGACCAGACTGCGCTGCTTAGATCTATGAAGCAGAGGTAGAGTGATTCCCCCTTCGCCTTGACATATTTCCCTATTAGCAGATTTAAATTAAAGCACTGTTCTACTGCACCGATACCCCTGAGGAACCCATACTGACAATCACGGAGAACAGAATTCCCCTCAACCCACTTTTCTAGTCTCCACAAGAGGACCAAGCCCTACAGCTTTGCAGTTGAGTACAGGGGGGATCGCGCAATTTATTTTTCCAGTTAGAAGTTGTGCAGGCATGGTTAAACCATCGCAAAGGTAACTGCTTCCCCTTCGGAGCTGGTCTGGGTAAATTACTGTTGATTATGTTGCAAAGCTTGTCATGCACTGTTCTAACTCTATCTAAATTTTATGGAAGAGTGAGAATTCAATTAATCTTGTTGAGACCCTCCTTTACTATTACACTTGCGACAGCATTAGGATCAATACCTGCCCACTTTAGCCTATAACAATTTGGTCGTCACTTCAGGATTTTCCGCCCTTGGGCCCTTTGGTTTTGTCACTCCCTATTGATAATTTTAGGATATTATGATCACTTGAAACACTTGATTCTACCATGAAGGTGACAAGCATGTAGTTGTAAAATTCCGAAACTAGCATTAAATCTATAGTTGTGCCACTAGCTTGTCCAATAAACGTTGGGCCCAGAAGATCTCTATTTGTGTGAATTGAACTGGAAAACACAAGATTAAATTTAAAAAGTAGGAGATTTAATCCCTCTCCATAAATACTGTGTGTAAAATGGACCGCTGGTTTGTTTCTGCCATCCGTAAAGGCACAAGTGCCAACCAGGATCTTATTTCACAGTGGGATATTAAAATCTCCTGCCCAAATTGCATGAAGTGGGCTTGGGCAGCTGTCATAAAATTTATTGTCATAAAAAGTAATTAGCAAATACAAAGAATTTCCTTCATAATCTAAAAGGGCAGTTTGATAATATGAGGAGATTGTAATGTTTTTTTGTGATTTTTATTGGTAAGATTAAAGAAACCAATATTGCAAGACGTACTTTTGCTCTATCTATGGCCATAAGGGTGGCTGGGGTCTCAATTGATCTAAAACCTTCCATGTGGATGTTATCTAAATTCCACGTTTCCTGCAAACAAACCCAATCAGCAGCGGTTATATGTGCTTTCCAGTCTGGTGTATCTATAGATGTTACAATACCTGCTACATTCGAGGATGTTAAAGTCAGGCCATGTGTAAAAAGGCCTGGGGAGGGATCCATAATCGTTATTGCCTGATAATTGTGGAACTCGAGCAGTTAGCACATTAGCTCTTATATCCCCATTAATTTCATTTACTTCCTCTAATCAATCAATCAAGGACTTATAAAGTGAGGCATCTCACCAGTGAGGGTCTCAAGGCACTGGTTGATAGCTGCTTCCTGTTGATCTGTTAATTCGAACAGCCAGTTCTTGAGGCCTTTCCTGAATTGCCGGAGCGATGGGGCTGTCCTGAGGTGCAGGGTAAGGTTATTGCAAGCTTTGGCTGCCAGATGTGAGAAGGAGTGTCCTCCACTGTTGCCCCGGCAGATCAGGGAGGTGTATGCGAGGAAGAGGGAGGTGGATGGTTGGTTTCTGGCTAGCACCTTGAACTGGCATTTCTTCTGGATTGGGAGCCAGAGTAACTTCTTGAGGTGGGGTGTGATGTGGGTCTATCTGGGGAGGTCGAGGATGAGTTTTGCAGCAGAGTTTTGTATTGTCTGTAGTCTCTTAAGGAGGTGTGCGGTGACTCCTATGTAGAGTTTTACAGCAGAGTTTTGTATTGTCTGTAGTCACTTAAGGAGGCGTGTGGTGTGTGTTCCCGTAGTCCAGCCTGCTGGTGACGAGTGCCTGTGGGACAGTACTTCTGGTGTTTACTGGGAACCACCTGAGATCTAGCGGAACATATTTAGGGTGTGGAAGCAGGTGGATGAGATTGCATTTGCCTGTTTCTGCATAGATAGCTTACTGTCCAAGATGATGCCGAGGTTGCAGGTGTGATCTGTCGGACAGAGAATGTTTAACAGGCCACCATGCATTGTTAAATGGTGAGGTGTTGTTACACAAGATGTCTTGTCCATGATGAGCTTGAGACTGTTGTCCTTCATCCAGTCAACGGCATTCATCATACATCTGTAGAAGTTGGCTCTGGTGGTGGAGGTATCTTCTGACAGTGAAAGGACGAGATGGGTGTCATTGGTGTAGGAGATGATGCTGAGCCACTGCAATCTAATGGTGTTGGCCAGGGGGGGGTCATGTACGTGTTGAAGAGGGTGGGCTGAGTGAAGATCCTTGGGAGATGCCGCAGATGATTTCCTTGGGTTCGGAGGTGAACGGTGGTAGATGGATTCTCTGGATTCTTCCGGTGAGGTATGAGGCGATCTCCCTGGATTATGATGTGGTGGAGTCTGTTGATCAAGATGTGATGAGAGACGGTGTCAAAGGCAGCTGACAAGTCAAGGAGGATGAGGGCTGCCATTTTGCTGTGGTCCAAGAGGGCTCTGTTGTCATCGGTGGCTGCCATCAGGGCTGTCCTAGTGCTGTAGTTGGCTTGGAATGGGGATTGAGAGGGATCTAGGAGGTTATTGTGTTCCAGGTATTTGGTGAGTTGCTAGTTTATTGCCTTCTCAAGAACCTTCTCTGGAAAGGGGAGCAGGGAGATGGGCTGCTAGTTCTTCGGTTCTGCTGAGTCAGCGGATGGTTTCTTCAGCATGTTTCCAGTCTTCCGGGAAGGAGGCCAAGCTGATGGAGGTGTTAAGGACTTTCTTGAGCTCGTCGCCAATAATCTTGCTCCCGAGGTTGAAGATGTGGTGGGGCCAGGAGTATGTGGATGGTCCTGAGTGCGCAGAGTTGATAATGGAGATTGCGGCTTGAGTTGTGGGAGATCCCAATGGGTGAGCAGGTGTTCGGGTTTGTGTTCATGGGTGTCAGCGGCTGGGGATTGGGGTTGAAAGTTTTTAAAGATGACTGAGATCTTGTAGTGGAAGAAGTCACCCAAAGTGTCACACAGTTCTTTGGAGGGAGTGATGTCATTCTTGGTGACTGCGAGGTTGGAGGACTTCTTCACAATAGCGAAAAGCTCCTTGCTGTGGTTTGTGCTGGCTTCTATGCGGTCTGCTAGGGTGTTCTTCTTTGCTTCTTTTAGGAGGAGGCGGTACTGGTTGAGTGCTGTCTTGAAATTGGTATGGTCACCTCTAATGGGCAGGTCTATCCATAATCTGTTGGGGTAATGCTGGAATGGAGATTTTCTTTGAGTTTCTTCAAGGATTTTCCCTGCTCTTGCTCCTGTTTGCTTCCAAACACTATAGGGGTACTGATCACAATGTCGTATTCACCCCCATGCAGTTCCGGGGGTAGTCAGTTGATCTCAGAGCAACTTCCCCGGTGATAAGATCTAATTGATGGTAGTGTTTCCATCAGAGAAGGTAATTTAGCCCTAGATGATGAGGTGCCTGCCCTCCCAGGCTGTCCATTCTGGCAGATTATGCCCCTGTAGAAAAAACAAGTGGAAAGTCCTGAATTCCCCCCTCGTTGTTAATTGGCCAAGAAAGTTTCTGCAGGAGGGACCACACAAAATTTGGCTGTCTGAAGTTCACCACAATGCAATCCCCCCTACAGGTCTTTCTTCCCAGTCCCACCCAGTTTATTGCTATTTTGATTTCTTTAAAAAGGATGTTAGTGTTACTGGCTTTCTGTGATAGCCAGTATACAACTTTGTTTTTAAGTGAACCCCACGACTCATTAACACTCATCCGAAGTTACGGGACAACCTTTAGAACCAGGGCGTATGGTGTGGCCTGGAGTGGGAGGTTTAAGATGTTACCTACTTTGTGGTCATGAGTAGCTCTGACATTGGGTATACCCCTTGCAATTGTCTTCTATAGCCTGGTACATTACCTCTGTTTTCCAATCCCTGGACCCAACCATCATTTCCTGCCAGGTGGCATCTCCCCGCCTTTGTTGTACTTCTTTCATAACAGTCGGTATTAGATATTACTCTGTCATTAATGTCCAGGGACAATGGTCTTTGATGACTAATAATCTCTGTACTTAAAATGTTCACTGATGAGGTTGTGTTATTAGTCCGGTTTTTACAAATCTGATCCCTGTTCAATATCCCAGGGATAGACTGGGTTAGCCTACATTTTACTTGATTGGCCAGCTACCTCATGGCCTTTTGAACGGAGTCTATTTTGATAGTGACTTCAGAAAAAAAGGATTTTACAAGATTTTCTATTCTTTCTAGTTTAGAGTACAAATCTTTGATCTGTTGAAGTGATCTCCCCTCTAACCCTGTAGAGCGTGGTCAGTCATTATTTGTGTTTTGGGAATGGCAATACTTTTCTGTTTAGATGCAGCAGTCAATTTGCCCCTTTCTTTAGCTACTACTTCTGTGGATACATCAGTTAATTCTAGGGGTTCATTTGATACACCAGGATTGGTGTGTCGAACCAACTCTGCCAACTACCTAGCAGCTAAGCCCTCTAACACTCCAGTTAATAAAATGCCCAGGGATAAACAAGAACCCCAAGGTCCTCCTGCTCAGTTGCATCAATGTGGATTTGGACAGATTCTAAATCCTTATTTATTATTCCAATTTCATCTGCCACATAGTGTGTAATGCTATTTTTAGGTGCTCCTCTTTTGTGCATTGTGATTTGAGTTGCTTTCCTTTTCCCCATGATTCCTTAAAATGAAACTAGTGCTGTGTGGTGATTAGATGGTAATAATCAGTCTCTAGTTTCGTCACACCCATTCCTCTCTTCCAGTATCCTGTGCCTCGTGTTCTGGCCACCAGACACTATACAGAAGGGTGCACATTTTTTTAAATTGAACTAATAAAAATTGTGTATCCGCACAGCAGGAATACAAGTTCGATTATAAGCGCTGATGAAAGGGGTGTGGTAATGCCCAGCACCTCCACCACCACAGGGCTGCTGGGTATTGTGTTCCTCCTGCTGCCCTGAGAGCGTTTAGTTGCCTGTACAGTGACCTCCTCCTGTCATAGGGCTGGCGAGTGGTAAGGGCCTCCTTCCTTGCCCCCAGAAGAGTGTAAGTACGTCCCCAATTGGCATTCTGGCATATAGGCTCTTTTCTCCCTTGCACTGGTCTATGGAAGGACCTGTGTCCAGCTGTTAACACTTCTCTTCCTTCATCCAAGAGCACATTTCAGTCCCTCCCTTTTTTCTTATATAGTCTAACTCCATTATATTTAGAATGATATCTGCAAAGGAAAGTTTTTTCTACTATTTTATATTTAGTCGGATATGTGAATTTTATATGTACATACTGTCTCTGTAATTTGCAGTGCAAATCTCACAGCACAGCCTCCTGTTAGGTGCAGATTGTGTAGAGCTGCTGTCTAACCAGGTCATGTTTGGTAGGTACAAGTCAAATTTTTATTTTACAAATAGACAAAACCAACCAAACTTGTCTGTTACAAAAGGGCATGTGACTTGTATAGTTCCTGCTTTACACAAAACGATTTTTATTCAAACAGTATGCTCTACTGTGTCACTCGCCTTCTGGAGACGTAATGAAGATGGAAAACAGTTGCAGAGTGCTCCTCTTACGGCCAAACAAGGACAGTGGCAGTCAGGCAAGAAGGCAAGCTTGCATTTCCAAATTTCAAAACAATGTTTGTAACAGAATTCTGTCTAGGAAAATGTGCTTTTTTGCTAGATAGTAATTCTCAAAGTTCAGTTTTAAAGGGAGTGTATGATTTGGTGCCTAAAACACCATGGGGCATATTCTCAAGAACGTGTGATAACCACCGCAAGCACCGCAACTTTGCACATCGCAGTCTATCACAGGAAAACAATGCTGTGTTAACGTAGTATTCCCAACCTGGCGGCACCATGCGATAGCCCCACGATAACGCGTCAATGGACAGCGTTAAAATCAACGCTTCGCAGCAAAAATGCGAAATACGAACACGAATAAAGTTGCGATGAGGCCAACCGCGATACAAAAATCAGCGATAACCAGCGACAGGCCGGCAATCCCCACGCGTCATGCGGGAAAATGCACCATAAAAGCTGAACAAGAAAAACACACCATAAACAAAATAAACTGCGTAGCAACATGGAGGCACCCGGAACGAGTGCCCAGGTCAACGCAAACCCCACAAGCCCCACAGACCACCAGCAAGGAACCTCGGGGTCGGGGAAGGCCAAGGAGAAGAGGAAGAGGAAGACGGGGTACAGTCCGCATGACAACCGGATCGTCATCACGGAGGTGACAGAGCACCAACAACAACTGTCCGTCACCTCCACCGTGTCATTGGCAACACAGACGGAAAAATGGCATTCCATCGTGAATGCAGACGGAGTGTCGAGGAGGCCAAGATGCGCTGGCACGATGTGAAAAGCCAAACCAAGCAGAAACCCGCTGCCAACAGGAAGGCAGCAACGGCGAATGGAGGTGGGAGTCCTGCGCCACAGGAGGAGCTGGAGCAAATGGCGGCCACAGTCATCAGTGTGGAGACGGTGCAAGGAGTCGGGAGTCCGGACACTGTTCGACATGACCTGACACAACAGCAACAGGGTGAGTAACGAACAGGGACTGTGGGGACGGGGGGGACGGGCACAATGGCACACATGCACAACGACGTGAAGCACACCCACAATGACCCTGGGTCATGTCCCTGATCCCCGTGGCACACTGCAGCACACATACAAACATCAAGTAGTCCCCCGTTCACCATGTGCCCAAAGGGGTCCCACCCCACACATCACCAATTACACAACACACACATGCACCAGTGCGAAACACAGCAAAGATGCGTATGTGAGAGCCACACTGACAATGCAAGTGACACCACATGACAAGCAGCATGGCTGGAGTACAATCACCATGACACTGTGCACGCCACGAGACTGAGGTGGCTGAGTGTGGACCACATCTGGAAAGGAGCAGGTCACACTCTGACACATCCACCTGCACAAACAACCACTGACGTCAAGAACACATATGCAGACAAACAATGCACAAGAGTACAAAAACCATCCAAGAGCACAAATGACCCAAGTCGCCAACATCACAGCACCTCAAAAGCACAAAAGCCAAAGGCACACCGCCTCCAAGGGATAAGGGGCAGCAAAATCACAACTGCAGGTGCGACTCCCACACAATGCAGCACACACACATAGCAATGACAGCACACCCACATGGACGACAATGTGGTACACAGTCCAACACCTACACTGCAGAACAGAGGACACAACTGGGTCCGCCTGTGCGTAGAAAATGGCCAATCACATCTGACATAGCAGGAAACTGTGAGATGCAAATGTACGTGTACAACCTCACCTACGTCATGTAGTCCAAATGTCCACTGTCCCGCATCAAATAGTCCGCCCCTCCCAAACAGTCACAATGTACATTGTCAAGAAGTCTGTATGTAAACTTGAACAATGCGGCAACATACATGCCAACACAATGTCAACAAGCATCTCCCCTTCACATTGCAGAGGGACAAACAACACCTCCAGCAGAGCAGACCAGACAACTCTACAGTGATGCTGAAGAGGACCACCACACTTCCGACACCTACGCCCCACAACAGTCCATGGACATCTTAGGCAATCAACCTCTAGGAGCAGGGCAGCACCGCTGCATCGAGGATACCCCACCCCCTGCACAGACAACACAGCTGGATGCACCCACCACCCCGGTTGGCTCCCAGCAGCCCACCGAAGCACACATCGCATTCCAAGGCCAGGTGTCAGACTGCCAGAAGGCGGTGGCCGAACATGTGCGGGTGGGGTACTACCTCATGGAAGCCGAACTAGATCACATACGTGGGTGTCTAAGTCCCACCAGGGACCACCTACACTCCCCAACAGAGACCCACACTGTGACAGAGACACATGCCTTTGCACATTTCCAGTACTGAACCACACCCAGAGCCACAGGATGATCATCCACACCCCCACGCTGGACTGGCGTACGCCGACCCAGTTCACTCCTCTTACGTATTGAGTGGGGGACGACAAAGCTACATGTGCAATGTCCCACCTGCTGCCTGCGGTGACATGGCTGCGTCCTCTGTACATGGCACAATGTAATGCTGTAGCGCCCGGGGCACAAATGCATACATCATGAGCACACAGACACACTCAGATAGTTCGTTGAACTGGCTACGGGCACGTGCGCTCGACACCTTTATTGGCATGGTCACATGTACAGTGACGCATGTGCTGGATGTGTGTGGGGTAAGTGTAAGCCAGCCCTCATGGAGTCGTTGGTGCTGGCAACAACTTGAACAGTGATCACAATTAAAGCGGAAACAGAAAACACCAGCATAACAGAAACAACTGTGAAGCATCATGGTGGTAGCCGGAGGAAGTACAGTGTTCACCCAACATGCAAGCAGAATGGTCCATGATTTGTTGTGCACTGAGTTAGTGGCACCTGAAGAGCTGAGTAGTGAACAAGCTGATGATGGCACCCACGACTGGTGTGAGCAACTCTGATAGTCTGGCAGTAAGACACTTACGACTCTGGCACCTGTTGTTTGGAGTTGGTCCTGGCGGTGGTGGCGAATGTATGACAGAATATCGACGGACAGAAAATCGACTTGCAAAAATATCGACACAAAAATATAGAAGTCAAAAATATCGAAGTCCAATCTACATAAAGGTAAGTACACAAATATCGAAAAAAATATATAGTTGTCAATAATATCGAAGTTAAAAATATCGTTTTTTTAAATGTTTTAATAATAATGTAAAATTAAGTAAATAATACATATAATTAAAATAAATATAGTTAAAAATATTAAAAGATATTTAAAAATAATAACTAATACATTAAGGGGCCGATTCCGATCTCGGCCGGTAGTGCTCCGAATCGGATTCGGATTTACCGGATCCGATTCGGAGCCCTGTTTCCCGACCGAATCGTACGCGGGTCCGGCCGAGCGAGTACGATGCAGGCACCCGCGAAATCTCCGACCGACTCGAACGCGGCTTCAACACGCTCCGACCGACTCGCATGGACACGACTCGCACCGCGCTATGGAGACGTATCCCGGCCGGGTAAGTACGATGCGCGCCGCGAGCAGTCCGACCGACTCCGCGCCGTCCGGCTTGAAAAAGCTGTCGGAGCCGGACTTTGGGGGTCCGCGTCGGACCCCCCTGTACGCGTAGGCGCACGAGTCGCACACAGGGGGGACCCATGG
The DNA here is from genome assembly GCA_963921515.1 of Calotriton arnoldi. NCBI lineage: Eukaryota > Metazoa > Chordata > Amphibia > Caudata > Salamandridae > Calotriton > Calotriton arnoldi. The sequence continues at coordinate 242,872 of CAWUFW010012148.1, forward strand.
GTCCCCCCTACCTGTGCATGTACGCCGCGATGCGCATCGACGCGTACCTGCTGTAGGGGGCGCCCTTGTCCGCCTCGCACCCATTGAGTCAATGGGAGCCCGCGTACGCGTTGTACGACCGACTCGAGTCCGATGGCATCGTACTCGTTCGGTCGGACTGCCAGAGTCCGATTCGGTCGGAAATCTCTCCGGGTCCGGCTCGGTCGGAGAGATTTCCGGCCCGAATCGGAATCGGCCCCTAAATGTTAAAATAAATTAAACATATACATATAAATTAATATATATACTTACTCCACATACTGCAACAGTAGAGAAATTGTTGGATAGCGTAGGGGTAAAAATTACTATTCCCACTCCAGTGAGTGCAACAGTAGGGAAAGCGTTGGATAGCGTAGGGGTAAAAATTACTATTCCCACTCCAGAGAGTGCAACAGTAGGGAAAGCGCTGGATAGCGTAGGGGTAAAATTACTATTCCCACTCCAGAGAGTGCAACAGTAGGGAATGCGCTGGATAGCGTAAGGGTAAAAATTACTATTCCCACTCCAGAGAGTGCAACAGTAGGGGAAGCGCTGGATAGCGTAGGGGTAAAAATTACTATTCCCACTCCAATGAGTGCAACAGTAGGGAACAGGTTGGATAGCGTAGGGGTAAAAATTACTATTCCCACTCCAGAGAGTGCAACAGTAGGGAAAGCGCTGGATAGCGTAGGGGTAAAAATTACTATTCCCACTCCAGTGAGAGCAACAGTAGGGAAAGCGCCGGATAGCGTAGGGGTAAAAATTACTATTCCCACTCCAGAGAGTGCAACAGTAGGGAAAGCGTTGGATAGCGTAGGGGTAAAAATTACTATTCCCACTCCAGAGAGTGCAACAGTAGGGAAAGCGCTGGATAGCGTAGGGGTAAAAATTACTATTCCCACTCCAGTGAGAGCAACAGTAGGGAAAGCGCTGGATAGCGTAGGGGTAAAAATTACTATTCCCACTCCAGAGAGTGCAACAGTAGGGAAAGCGTTGGATAGCGTAGGGGTAAAAATTACTATTCCCACAATACTTAACAAAAAATATAGAACACATACATATTAAATACATACTAAAATACATAACACTCATATAAATATCGATATTATTAACATCGATAATTTAACTATCGATATTACTAACATCGATATTTGCAACATCGATATTTCTTACCTTAACTTCGATATTCTGGTTGTAGATATTCTTGACTTCGATATTTTGTCCCTACGATATTTAAAACTCGATATAACTGTGCTTCGATATTTAAAAATCGATATTTTGACTGTCCACCGGTGGTGGCGTGTGCATCCTGCGGTGATGCGACGTCCGGGCAGGCCTGGACTCGATTTGATGTGTGAGCCCAGGTGGGCCACAGTTGAGGCCGGAGGCAGCGGACAGCTCAGGGCCACAGACACATGGCCTTGATGACCCCCAGTCCATCGACCCAGAGGCCATCCAATATGCTATCAGACAGGGGCCATGACTTGAGCTGCACAGAGTTAGTGGCCCCAGATGCACTGCGGCTGGCACAGGCACACCGCCACGGGACGGTGACTTGCGGTGCAGTGAGATAGGGCCATGCGAGGTGAGCGGGTCCTCGTTGATGTCGAAGGTGAATGTAGCGGAGGTTTGCGGGGGACAGTGGAAGGTGTTCTCCAGGGCATGATGCAGAGGGCAGAAGCCGGCCGGAAGCGGCAAATGGAGGAGTGGAATGCTACAGCCTCGTATTTGCCACAAAGTCAGTATCACCGACATGATGATGAAGACAAGCCCCAGTCCATAGACTCAGTCGCCACCAAAGTTCAACCAGAAAGTGTCCATGGATGTCGGGGAACAGACTTAGTGGCACCAGAGCTGAAAGGGGATGCAGTCTGCGATGAGGCCAGTACAATGTTGTCAAGTCTGCCATAAATGATTCATGACTGAATTCCCAATGTGTGACCTACTCGACCCCAGTGTAGGCCCAATGCGTAGTCATCAAGGGCCCACAGACACGTGTGGTTGGGATGCCATGCACATACTTTGTGTCACCACATCAAAGGGAGTATAGTGATATAAACTCAGCCATAAAGTGTGTACTCGGCCATTGTGTAATCAAGACTCAGTTCCACATGTGTGACCTACTCGACCGTAGTGTAGGCCCGAGGCAGCGGTGGAGTACGCCAACAAAAAAGGAGTAAAGCGGGCCTGTGTCGCGGAGACCGTGATGGTCTGAGGAGGCTGCCAAGGTTGCGGGCTTCGGGCTTGGAGCTTGCGCTGGCACGTGGTGGGCCCTCTTTGACACACGCCGGTGTCAGCAGGTGAGCAGTGAGGCCTGGCTGCGCAGGGGCGGGCATGACGGGTTCGGGGACCAGCGGCCCGGGGTGCAGCAGGCGCACAGGATCGCAGGCCACACCGCTCAAGGCGACGGCGTGGGCCTCATGGCGGGGTGGGAGGCGCCGCCCTGGCAGACACGTTGGGCATTCCAGAAGAGAACCACGCCCAGAGCTACGTGCTTTTTATTCACACCTCTACGCTGGCCTGGCGTACGCCGGGCCAGCCCACTCCGCACAAGCTTACAGGGGAGGACGTCACAAGCTACATTTCCTTTGGCTTCCCCACTGGCTGGGGTGACATGGTTGCGCCACTGTCCACTACACTCCAGACACCAGCAGTGCATGTAGACATGGATATGTCTGTGGTCTGCATACTGCAGTCTGTCCAGCACATCTCCGCCACACTTGGCATTGTGTACATTCTCATTCATGGGTGACTTGCCTCCTTCGCACATGCCTGGTTCCCACCTCTCCCCACATTCCGGTATTGTGTGTCTGGGGTGCCATGCCGTTGATGGCTCATGTACATGGCTAACCAGGGTTGCCACAGTAAGTTGTGCTGTCGTGTCTGGTGGGTGGGCATGTTGTTTGGCATGTTGTATGTGATTTTGTGACGTGTGCAGTGCCAGAGATGTGAGTTGCATGATTGTGGAGTTGAGGGGTGCGGTGTGTTCATTTGGTACTTGCCAACGTGCAGTGCATTTCCATAGGTGCCATCCTGGAAGCGCTGGTTGATGTTGGACTGTCGGAAGATGAAGGGATCATGCACACTGCCCTGGTAGTTGGCTACGACATTGGTGAAGAGTCCACTGTGGTCCACTATTGCCTGCACGTTGATGGGATGCGTGTGCTTTCTGTTGCGGTACTTGTGTGCGGTGTCGGCAGGGGGCACAAGTAGGACATGTGTGCAGTCGATTGCCCCCAACACATGCGGGAATCCAGCTATGGCGTATAGTCCTTGCTTGGTCTCCAGCTGTTCCTGCGCATTGTGGGGGACGTATAGGTACTGGGGTACCTAGCTGATGATGGCATCCAGGTCAGGTGTGGGGAACTTGGATGGGGCTGGCTGTGCGACTCCTCCGACTCTGGTGGTTGTTGGTTGGGAGGTACCAGAGGCCAACAGGTACAGCACAGCCAGAAGCTTTGTCTGCGGAGGGATGTTGGTTGTCCGCTGTGTTGGTACCGTCAGCCTGTGGGCAATGATGTTCAGGATGCGGAGGATGGTTGTCCTTTTGAACCTGTAGTGGGCATTGACGTTGTCCGGTGTTAGGTCTGTGAGGCTGGTGCATTTCCTGAAGGTCTGCTGTCTTTGTCTGGGCTGCCTCTGTGGTGGTCCGGGGGGGACTCCGGGGGGGAGGCGGTCCTGGTGGTGGCGGTGGGTGTTGTTGCCCTCTCGGGGCTCCAGGATGCATGGTGAGTGGCTCCATGGCATCTGTTGTTCTTCATGTGTGGCTCTGGGCTGGGCTCCCTTTGATGGTGCAGGTTGTCGTCCGACTTTACACGAAGACGGAGCAGGTGTTAATTTCCTGCTGCTAACGCCTGTTTTGTGGTCTTACCGCCGATGTGGCTGGTCGTTGAGAATGTTGAGGTGTGATGTTGTCGCGGCTTTTTGCTTGGGAACGCCTACTCTGCATCTCATTAGCGATAGTTGCCGGGGTCATCTGTGGCGATGTTTTTTGCGGATGCTTTCGCAAGTAAACTGGTGGTATCGGCTGTTGGCACCAGCTTGTGAATGGGGCGATGATTTTATCGCAACTTTGGCTGCGATAAAGTGCCGTTAACTCAGCGATAGTTCCTTGAGAATATGCCCCCATATATTTAAACATATTTCAGGTAAAAGTGTGATTCGAGTTTTATTAAAAAAAAAGAGACCTTTCACATTTTGGATGTAATTCCTTAATATATATTTCACTGTCAGGTAGTATGCTGTGGTATTGGTATGCTACTGTTCACCAGAACTGTGTTTGTCTACATCATTAAAACCAATGTGCTTGTAGCTTCTTTGTTTCCATTGCTTGTTTTTAGTCCTCACCCCTTGATATACCTCTGTAAAAAAATTGATGTCCAGAGAATTTCATTTTTGATTTGTGTTTTGTATCATTAGAGACATAATTTAGCATGGATAGACATTGCTAATAAGGGTCGAATTTTTCTGGATGACATTTTTAAAAATGGCAGATGTGTTACAGTGATGATGTAATATTTCAGGAACCATGAGACCTATATACTTCATTTTGGTGTCAAAACATAGGTTTTGGGGGTCAAGTAGTCTTATAGAGACCAAAAATTACTCCTCAGAGCAACCCTTTCACCATTTTCTAAAATGGCGGCTCTATAATAATGTGTTTTAGCCATCATATTGGTAATTTATTTTAATATTGTTTTTGTATCAGGTTTTTCGTTGATTCAAATTCGTAAACATGAGTGAAGCAGGTGGCAGCAGAGGATCTTTATCTCCTGACATAGTGTTGCTAACTACAAAATCTGAGGACTCCTTCAGCAAAGGAAAGTGTGTCATATGCCAAACTAATCCAAAAAGAAATCATTACAGCAACAAGTGCTACAAGTCATATACAATGAAAAAAAGCCTGGAAAAGTTTGTAAAAAAAATGCAGATACCAGTGAATCACAACAAGAGTCCGAATCTTCTGAGAAAGCGACAACAACCAAACCCAATGCCCATCCACTAACAAGATCGATGGCTATCTCTCATCCACCCCCAACAACTGATCCGAAGGGAGACATCCTTTACATCGCATACCTTTACAACGCAAGTTGTTACAACGACTTGCTGTAGGGGGCACAAGGTGTTGGATTTAAAATCCAACACCTTCCCTACTGTTGCACAGACTGGAGTTGGAATAGTAAATTTTACTATTCCAACATCCAGCGCCCCCTACAGCAAGTTGTTGTAACGACTTGCGTTGTAAAGGTATGCGATGTAACAATGTGGTCGTTGTAACAACATCGTTATAATGGCACGCGATGTATCGCATGCGATGTAACATCGCATATTCGATCCAAAAGCAGAGGATCTCTAATGTGTTATCTGTGGTTTAGCCAGAACAAGGGCCAAAGGGATTGACGAAAAAACAAAGTACAGAGTATCTGAGTCTCAAAGGGCAAACATGTTTTTATCTACAGCTAGTTTCTTCCCAGATGAAGTTTTCAGCCAGTTAGCTGATCTAAACAGCTAGGTGAATGTACTTGCAGTGAATTTGTATGCCCACCCGAACTGCATGCATTCATACATTCGAAAATATGAATGTGCAATGAGCTACCTGCAACAACGTAACCACCACCCTTCAGTTAAGTTAAGAAAATGAAGTTTTAAAGACACTCTTGAGTGCTGACTGTGGGTTCGCACTCAGTGAGATCATAGAAATAATGGTCAATATTGATGAAGCTGTATTGATACATAATAATGAAATTTAGATTTTTCTGGTGAGCATGTACAATGACAGAATTCGTTTTTGTCAGTCTAACAAAAGAAGGAGCCACTTATGGTGTTCTCAGCTAATTTGACTCCTGAAGTTCTTGCAGCCAAAAAAAGATCACAGGATGCAGTAAAATCAGCAGGGACCATTTTATGACACTTCCTGAAAGATTTAGATTTTGGACTTAACAACAAATTTTGTGATGCCCCAGAGCTCCACAAATCATGGGACTCAACAAGAATGTTGTCTTAACCTTTCGTACGTCATCGTTTAGTATCAGCAAATCAAAACTGTTACAAACTAAAGTTCTTGAGTTAGGGACAGAAGCCGACAACATTGATGATGGCTTTGAAGATATAAGTGAAGAAGTGAAAGACAGTCCCATGAACCGACAGGCTTATGCTGTGCAAATGTACTGGCTTTCCCAAATCATGTTTTATGAATTACATCACGGCAAAAAGAAAACTCCGCTGCACATGATGACTGCCCATGCAATCTATGACAAGTGCAAAAGTAGAGCGCAAATCACTTCAATGAATAGGATTCGTGTATCCACGAGCTATAATGACAGTATGGAGCAGGAACTGGTTAGCAGCTCATGCTGTAAAATCTTGTGAATCAAACAGCACACCACTTCAAAGTCACTTTACCAGGAAAGGATTTATAATTGCTGTGCTTGATAATTTTGATTTTCAAGACAGCTCTTCTTTGTCAGGAACATCCAGCACACATGATACTGCCATGGTGCTTTTTCAAGTCTGTACATATGAAGTAGCTGCAATTAAACAGCTGTAGGCACAAACACATGAAGCTGCAAACATATAACCCAACTGCCTTGCCAATGTGTGCAAAATCACTACAAGCCATTAACACATCCCAGTCTACCAGTTTCAAGGGAGCTGAGGACATGGATGTTCTTCTACCTGATGCTGCGGTCCACAAAGCTGATTTAACTGAATTTGTCATATTGCTTATTCGGTGCGGACTGAAGGATGAAGAAAAGCCAGTTCCTCCATGGGCTGGAATTCATGCTCTGATCTCCCAGAATACCGTCACACTGAAGAAGGGTGGGTTTTAACCAGTAATACCATCCCCAGTCACAAACTACGTAACAGTATACACAGCTCTAAAACATTTCCAAAATGTGCATGCTCAGCTTGAAGACCAACCTATCCTGCCAATTTACTGCAATGAATGTGTTTTCCGTATTGTAGCTGACATTGTTATTAGCAATCCAGTAGAATTTGATGATCTTTATCCAATGATGGGCATTTTCCACATAACAAACGTTGCGTTGCGGTGTGCAGGAAGTTATCTCAGTGGATGTGGCATAGACAATGCACTCATTGAGGCTGAAATCTTTGGAAGCAAAACAGTCCAGTCAGTATTGAGCAGAACTCATTACGCTTGTTTGTTACACGATATGATCATCATATCTGAGGCTGTAGAAACATTGCGTTGGAATGCTTTCTGTAGCAAGAATGACAAATTTGGTTCTGTATATCTTATCTCAGGAGTAAACAAGGCACAGGGTGCACTTCATTCAAAAGACACTCAGAAAACCTGAAAAACAAGTTCATAGAGTTTGTCAAAGAATGTGAAGAAAAATCAGAACTTTGCAAGTACTGGGGAAATGTTTTACACATGATTGCTTTAGTGAAAAACTTGGTACATGCTGATCGGGAAGGTGATTAAGACCTACATGTGAAAACTGTGGAGACTGTGAGTCACTGATTACTGTGTTTCGCAAATTTGATTGCATAAACTACCTGAGATATGGGTCCTGGTATTTGGAAAGAGTGAAGAAGCTAGAGGTTGAAAAATCATACCTCTGCAGAAAATTCATTCAAAGACATTTTATGGTGAAAGACAGAGAGGGACTGTTCAATGCTGTGGCTCCGTACATGAAACTGGAACAGACGATCTAGAGATCACAGAAAAGCTCCAAGGGAAGTATTGGTCAGACATGTAAAAGTGAATATGTTGCTCAATGGCAGCTAGTTTACCATGAAGTCCTTTCTATTTGCAATGTTTTCAGAGAGATGACAAATTCAAAATTAATGAACCATTGTGAAACTCACCACAAACTTGTGGGAAAGAGAGGGGAACGTTTTAATAAACATATTGGCATCCTTCTTCATTTCATGCAGCAGCAAGGAAACCCCTTTGAAATGACTGAGCCTGTGTGACTTCACAACTTTGTGACCAAACAATATATGGATAATGATATAAAGACACATCTACTAAATGTCCTGGAACATGGATCAAAACTATGCGCAGAACTGAAGCAGGAGAGATTTGTATTGAAAGAGAAAAAGCTGTTTGACCTAATCACTAAAGCTAAACTTCCATGCTTTAATTGCCATAGTAAGAGTTTTGTCCAACCAGTTACTACAAAACAGGTGACAAAAAACACCTTTGGCAAGCACATAGAGAGATGGTTGTAGCAAAAGAAAGGGGTGAATTTATGAAGGACATTCTTTCACATGATCTTCTTCCAACAAACACATTATTTGATGTAGATGCTGCAACCAAACCAGTGAAGTACAAACTCGTACTAGAGCTAAAAAAAAACCTTTCACCTGAGAAATTTCAATTCAAAAAGGTGTCCTCATTGAAAACTGCTGTTGTGGACTATGTCACTATTGCGAATGATTTCATCCGTGCAAAGCTTTGCAGAGGTCGTTAGGACTGTTCTACAGATATCAAAGTCAGTGTGCACCTTACAAGAACTGCACATTGTCTTTGACAGTTATCTTGAACTATCTGTCAAAGAATTTGAGAGAATCAGACAAATGTGTACAAGTGGAACAATTGACCTTACCTGCATCGAAAATTCGGCACCTATACCTGTGCAACTTGATACATTCTGGTCATCAACATTGAACAAGATGAACTTGAAGATGTTAACTCATCAAAACTTTGCAGCTGCTTCAGTGAACACTGAGTTTCCAATTATTGCAAGTGGAATGATAGTTAGTGAGGGGTTGGTGTTTGCAGAGATATATTCAAAAGGTACGGGCCATATTGTTAAGGAACTTAAATGGAAATTGGAGGAAGTTGACCTTTGTGTTGTGCCACATATTGAGTGGGCTGTTTGAAATGGTTCCAATCGGGTCACTGTACTGTCAAATGACACAGTTGTTATTATTGTGTAATTTAGAGTTATGGATACATTATGGAACAGGTGGAAAAAGACACTTAATCCCCTTTCATATTCTGTACAAGAAACTTGACTCAAAGTTGCCCAGTGTTCTTATCAAGGCACATATTCCTATGGGTGATGAAAAATTGGAACAAAGCTTGGCACTTTAACTGCTGAACCTGTGAGGTTTCTAAAAGAATTTGCTGAGACAGAAGAAGAATGTAACTTTAAAGACATAGAAAAATACCTTGTGCATGTGTGGGAAGTGAGTTCTGACTGTCATACATTTGACGATCGTCGGTGCAGAGAATTCAAGAGATCAGTCCTCCTAAGTGACCTTCCACCAACGTCATATTCTGTATGTGGACACACTAAAAGAGCGTTCTTATTGATCAGAAGATGTGTAAATGTTTTGGATCATGCATATGTAGAGAAAGATCCGTGTGAATTTGGTTGGGAAGATATTGATGGGGTGCTAAAACCTCCGAAATTTCTAAAGCCTCTACCCCTGGAACTTACACATACATATACTTGCAAAACCTGTGCTACAGAAAGATGTCCCTGTCAATATGCTCTTCTCAAATGTTCAACATTCTGCAAATGTACGCGCGATTGGCGAAACAAACAAAGTTAACTTTGAAAATGTGTCTAAACAGAAGTGATAAACATTATTTTTTTATATTTAGATCATAAATATTGTTTGGTGTATAAATAAAAGGATTAAAAACGATTATTATACGTTTCATTTCTATATATGTCTCTTCTTCCTCTATTATAGCTGTCCACAGAACTTACATGTACATGTACTTGCAAAACCTGTGCTACAAAAAGATGTTCCTGTCAATATGCTCTTCTCAAAAGCTCAACATTCTGCAAATGTACCAGGAGCGATTGGCAAAACAAATAAATAAAGTGAACTTTGAAAATGTGTATAAGCAGGACTGATAAACATTATTTTTTTCATATTCAGATCATAAAAGGATTACAAACCATTGGTATTTGTTTAATTTCCATATAGGTATCTTCTACCTCTATTATAGCTGCCATTTTGGAAAATGGTGGAAGGGTTGCACAGAGGAGTTATTTTCTGTCTCTATAAGACTGCTTGACCCCCAAAACATATGTTTTGACACCTAAATGAAGTATATAGGGCTCATGGTTCTTGAAAAATTACATCATCACTGCAACACATCTGCCATTTTAAAAATGTCGTCCAGAAAAATTTGGCCCAGATCAGCAATGTCTACCCAAGCTAAATTACTTCTCTAATCATCCAAAAACACAAATCAAAAATGAAAATCTCTGGGGAACAATTTTCTTACAGAAGTATATCAGGGGGCTGGGCATATTTAGAATACTGTGAGGTTTGTTAACCGCTTGGCTGCAACCCTGTCCCCTCTCACCCAGTGCTACGCACTTTTTGAATGTCTGAGGTATTTCATGCTTAAACTTTCATAAGGTTTTTTACAAAATATATCCACACCAAATTTGTGTCCTTTTTCCAACATTCCTGGGAATTCTAAAGGCAGGGTTTGAAGATCCCCTTGAAGGGAACCGAGAAAATAGACATAGTATAACTAAATATTGTTTTTTTGGGGTGTGTTGGGGAGAACTATGCAAGAAAGCATCATGATCTTCCCAGCTTTCAGGAACAGGCTGAGTTAAATGAAAATAACAATTTTTACTACAATTTTCAATTTTTCTAAGAAATAATAAATTTTTCCAATTTTTTAGGGGTTTCAACCTACTTGCTCTTTGTGCTAGAAAATAGGTGTGAAACCCCTGGGTGATCCCAGAAAGCAATACATTTCTGAAAAGTAGACACAATTATGAATTCATTTTTCCAAATAAACTAATTGTTAAAATAAAAAATAATGAAAAAGAATAGGAAAAATATCCATTGGTGCCAACCTTTTTATCTGTAATTTTTTTTCACAATGGCGATTTGCAAAAGCAATATACTGTTATGTCTGATAGACCTTTCTGGTCATTTGGATATATAGGGTTTGTAGGTTCTCCAAAAGCATGTGATACCCAGCACCAGCAACCGAGCTGCAGCTTATAATGATTTTTCACTGTGTACCGACCATACATCAATTCATATGCTAAAGCATAACAATTGAAAAATGGCTATGTATTTCTGCAATGTGCATAATATACTGAGGGCCTCATTTATGGGGTTTTGGCGTAGGGCAGCGCAGCAAGTCGCCTTGCTGCGCTGCCCTACGTCAAAGTGAAAGAACAGGAATGCACCGTATTTGTCCAATATGGTGCATTCCTGTCCTTTCCCTCTGCTCTGGCAACATTTCGGCAGCCTAGCACCAATACAGGCAGCCTTGCACCATGGTGCAAGGGTGCCTGTGCTGTCAGCAGGATTGTTTTTGTGCAGGAAAGGGCACCTTCCTGCACAAAATTAATCCTGGGAGGCTTTTTCCTCTTCCCATGTGTGCCGTAGAATGCACACATGGAAAGAGGAAAAAATGAGGAGAAATAAATGTATTTCTCCCCTTTTTGGCTCCCATGGGGAGGTGTAAGGTTTCGGCGTATCCCCAGGTTCACATGTTTTTTTTAATCTGGTGAAGCGCCACAATCCATGGGTGCTGCATGGGAACACCCACCGCAATGCCCATGGAACACCTCCCTAGCTCAGAGTAAGGCAAGTCAGTGATTTGCGCTGCCTTGCCTTACTCCATATCTATGAGGCCATTCAAAGGCACGCAAAGTGGCTTTGCATGACCTCATAAAGATGATTTTGTAGTTTGCACCACAGGAGCATCACAAAAAGGGACACTCCAGCAGCACAAGGGGCTCATAAATATGCCCCTGAGTTTAGGATCAGTGTTTATTTATACACCTCTGAATTTGTGGTCACCCATACTATCATGTGATTCAGACAGCATTTTGCATGCTGGCTTATATTTGAAAGCCAAAAATGCTGAGAAATCCAATAGTACAAATATTCTACTCTTCTGTGTTCCCACATGTCTTCTAATAACAATGGTTCCCACTTGTGTTTGGGAGCACCCGCAACACAAACCGCACCAAAACAGGACCTGGAGACATCACATTTCATCCAGCAAATTCAATGCCTTTTTTACAACCTGGATGCATGAGTTTGGAATAAAAAGCTTTAGCCGAGTCAAACACAGATTGCATATGACAGACAGCGCTTGTAAATCAAGATGGAAGGTGAAACACAAACAAAAAAAGGCACTTAAAACTTAGATAGTTTAGGGGAAGCTACTAAAAGAAACGAATACGGAGATACGGAGAACCCCAAATTATTAAGGGATTCAAAACGTGACGACAGAAACCCTTGGGGAGTGATGTACCAGAATACCATTTGTTTAGTGGCCAATTACAATGAACTGAAACCCCACTCCAACTGAATTACCTTGGGACTCCCAAGAGTCTTTATTAGCAAGAGGTTCACAGTAAAGAGAATGACAGTGATCATAAACACTGCACTATGTCAAAATTAGTGGATAGTTTTAGGAGTAATTTAGGTTTATGTTGAAATTGTTGACTGGATTTGAAAGCACCATTAAGTTTTTGTTTTTTATGCACAATTCACAGGCAATTATACTTTGGATGGCTTAGCAGTTAAATAACCGCTTCCAGTCTTGTTGGGCATATTTGTGGTTAACGAAAATATTGAAATATGGCCTTCCTTTTTTGATATGTTTAATGTATATAATATGTGTTTAAATGATAATGAAAGAATTGTAAATAAATACATGGGCCAAAAGTGATAGCTCACTTGGCTTTGATTTCTAAAAAAAATGTTGGTTGAACAAATGCAGCTAGACCCTGGTTATTTGCAATTTTTTTACAATGTGAGCAGATGCAAAATTTTGGCCCCAGTTCATCTGTCATGCAAGGAAACCTACCAAACACACACATTTCTGAAAACTTGAAACCAGGGAAGTCTAGGGTAGTGTGAGTCATATGGGTCACACAACATACTTCCCAGGAGATGTGGGGATCCACAGAATTCCTACCACCCAGAGTTTTCACACATGATACCTCACTTTTGTGACCGAGCCTAGTGCCCGAGCTGCAAACCTTGACACCCAAGAAGTTCAGGATTGTGTTACTTGTGTAGATCTCAAAACAATGTTTCTACCCAGAAGCCCTCGCAAACTTTTCAGTAATGTAAAGTTTCAGAATCTGTGTGGCTCCACAACTTTCCTACCACACTTGTCCTGATAAAAGTGGCTCCCCACTTGTGCAGGTGGGCATAGTGCCCCCGACAGGAGACACACCAAAACACAACATAGACAAATCAAACATTTCCACCCAACCCTTTTTTGCAATGCAGTCAGTTGTGGATTTTGCGCCCTGCGAGACCTACCTATATTTAGACATTTCTGAAACGTAGACACCCAGAGGAGTCAAGGATGGTCTGGTTTGTGTGGCTCTTCCTACCATTTCATTCCAACGATGCCCTTCGAAACCTCATACTTTGGCAAAAACATGCATTTTCCTCACATTTCTGTGTGAGAAAGTTTTGAAATCTGTGAAGATCCACAAATTTCTTACCACTTGTGTGGATTGCCCTACTGCGTGAGACAGGAAAGGTCACTCATAATGAGGGTCTAACTGATTTTACAAAAAGCAAATACAATCAAAAAAATTCCAAATGACATAATAAAATATGAAGGATGAAAATGTAATGCATAGACTTGTTGAAAGATTGTTTTGTATATTTTTATAAAGCATCGTGGGTGGAGATCTGGGCATTAGCAGCAGTTTAGAAACCCTCTCTATGTCTTCTTTATGTAAATCAAAATCACCTACTTAGTAACTGTAGAAAGCCCCCTTCATTAGCATAGCTATAGAAAAGTACTAAAAAGGTTTAATTAGGTTTAATCACAATGGGGCCGATTCCGATTTCGGCCGGAAGGGAACCGACCGAATCGGAACGTGCCGGCCGGATTCCTTTCCGACCGAGCCATTCTGATGGGCTCGGTCGGAAGGAATCAGACTCGGATTTCCGGATGGCTTACGACGGGCTCGGAGAGCCCATCCGCCGTCCGGGAATCCTTCAGTACTCCCCCGGCCGCCTCTTCACGACCGAGGGAGTACGATGGCAGTATTTCACTGCCTTTTCGTGCCGGTCTTTCCGGCACGAAAAGGCAGTCGGTAACTGTCTTTGGGGGCCCCCAGTAGGGCCCCCATGGGTGCGAGCCCGCCGAATGGCGGCCTGGGGGCACCATAGGTGCCCCTCTGTTGATCCCTGCACCCGGTGGCAGGCACCGGCCACAGGGTGCAGGGTGCACCCCTGCTTTTCACAATGCAAGCATGCATTCCGCTCGGAATGCATGCTCCCATTGTGAAGTATACGAGTGCGACCGAACAGGGTTCGGTCGCATCGTACTTGCAGGGCCGTAACCGACGACAGCAGGTCGGTCGGTTACGGCTCCTGGACGATGTCGGACGGACCTGAGTCCGTCCGACATCGGAATCGGCCCCAATGTAGTTAAATTAGTTTCCTGGAATGAAACTGAAATTTTCCTCTTCTCACATGGGCAGTACCCTTATGTCTTAAAGGGAAGCTCTACATTATACACATAGGGCCCAATTCACAAAAGTAAACTTAGACTTAAGTCTAAGTCTACTACTTTTTGGTATTTACAAAGGCACTTATGAGTAGTATCTGTACGACTGCTGAGTTTTCACACTCGAGGAGGAATCCCTACTCGGGGAAGTGCACACAACAATGAAATAATAGGATAGACGGCAGTGCAAACCTCTACACGTAGGCCCAGAAGCAGACACCATATGATGTAGGACATTTGCTAGTACTACAAGCAGTAGTCCAAAAAGAAAAATCACAATAAATTGCAGTCTCAATCCTCCGCCTGCCTCATTTGTATAAGTTTACAAGTCATAGGAAACAGCAGAGAGTTGTAACTAGGCCTGGGCGGTAAATTCCGTTCCGCTCGCGGAATTTGCGGAATTTGGGTAATTTCGCGTTCCGCGGAGAACGCGAAATTGCCAAAAATTCCGCGATCCGCGGCTTTGCGGAATTTTTTGCTTGTTCGCGCTTTCAAAATGCGTGTTCGCGAGATATTTCTCCCCGAGCACGCAAACAGCGTTCGCGAACAGGAAAAAAGCATCGCGAACAGGCGGAACAAGCAATTTCGCGTGTTCGCAGAACTTTTGCGTGCTCGCGGAGATTTTTTTACCGTTTCGCGGAGCTTTGCTTAGCGCGACTACGCAAATTCCGCCCACCCCTAGTTGTAACATGTAACTAAACATTGGAGTACATATTGAGTGAGGAACACATATAACTCGGGGGACATATGCCAGTCAATGTGGATAAAAAATGTAAGGGAACTACGGACAAGCTATTAGCTATATTGGGAGGGTCTTTGGGGGGTTACTTAGATGGGCAACACTCACCCCCAAAACAGTGTTGAAATATTAATTCTAAACCATTCACAGTAATATGATTATATTATCCTACAAGTGGCAACAATAACAATTAATTTAATTTTGTAACTTCCTTGAAACACTCATAATCTAAACATGACTTATCTGTCCTGTAATTCCTCTGACAATCTGTTCTTATGTTAATGTTAGTCATAAGTCAGAATCTCAATTTCCAATAGTGTTTCAAACACTTCACACACCTGCGGGGCAAAGACTCTGCACTCAGTGTGAAGATCAACACTAATACATAGGAAATTACATACAGGATATAACATACAGGAAATGACATACAGGAAGCTGAAGTCAGCCATTTTGTGATCATTCTGTGGCATCCTCATATCAGAGAAGCATCCTCCCCCATCCTGATGCCCTGTCCATTTATTCTGCTTCCAACTTGGCTAAAGGTCTAGATGAGAAGGCACCCCACCTTCATTGCAAGTGAACTGAAGATCATTAGTGAGGGGGTCCTTGCTAAGTACCTCAGCTTTATGGGGGCCCTCAAACCCAGATGAGTAAGGTAGCGTGTGCCCAATTCTGGTGGGACATTGCCATGTGCTGCAGAGCAGTGTACAACCATCAGGGCAAAATGTGGCAAAAACACTGGGAGGACCTGCGACGCTGGGCCCGAATAAAGACCCAGGACAGCATGGGTGTGTCCTCTCAGCCTCATTCACAGTGGCCCCACATGACCCCGCAATATCGGAGGGTCCTACAGGCTTCAAGGCTGACCCGCAAACCACAAAAAGGTAGCGTGCCTGTAGGAACAGAAAAGGTACAGAGACCCTGGATAGGATCAATCACCTCCTACTGTATGCAGCATGGGGCTGTTTAAAGCAGAAAGGCCATCCTTAATGGAAGAGGGTGTCTCACACACATAATAGTGTCATACTTCATCATTGCATCCTCTCCCCACGCTGGTAAGGTGGTACTAACAGGGTGGACTCAACCTCAGCGAAGACTCAGCGGTAGGAGGGAGTTCTTACATAAAACTACTGGACAAGAGGGGGATCCAGACAATCAAAAAATACCTTAGGGTTCCTTGGTTATCCCCCTTATTCGTGAGGTCTCTAGGCATATTAAAAACACTTCTTTTGTTGGGTATCATAGAGTACAATGGCTCAGGCCTGTATCTTATTTGCCAACATGTTTCTGCCCTCAATTATTGGCTAGTGGATCCCTATAGCGCGAGCCTAAGTGTCAAGTGGACCCTAGATGGTGATGCAAGTGCAACCCACACTAAGTATACCCAGGTGAGTCCTACCTGGGCTTCTAATTTCCCGGATTCCGTTGATAACCTATTTAGGGGGTATCAAAAGACAAGACAGTCTGTGCATATGTGCATTTCAAACCAGGATACAATATAGAAACCTCTCATGCAATTAATGTCAGGGAGGGAGGGAATCTACCAGATGCCTTCCCAAGGTTCGTCTTTCCCAAAAAGATGCTACCCAGTAGACGCCTCACCCACTTTGTATAGTGGAATGTTTCAGCATCGGCGACTATCCACACCCTGGCAGTATAATACCACCACGGCTGACTTAGCTGAGGTCGGGAGTTCTGCAGAAGATATGTAGGTTTCAAATGCAGGCAGTTCTACCTCAACAAATGTGTGACTACAGGAGTGTGCCTCCCGCCTCGCATGACTCCCGAATCCCCCATAATTAGGGTTTTCTCCAAGAAGAGTTTTAACAGAAGGTGAGAGCCTTAGGCCTCATTTCTATGGATGGTCTTGTTATGTTCCATATAGGTACCCCAATATACGCTCAGGGAATCCCCAACCTTTCACCTATATTCTCCCCTATCATTACTATGCATAACGGTTCTTAGTACTGACCTTTTACCTAGTTACAGTAATGCCCAAAAGATGATGTAGGGTTTTCTCAGATAAGCTTAAGCCTCATTCATTATGCATGAGGATTCTTGGAATCACAGCTGGACAGCAGGCCTACCATCTCCTGCATAATAACTATGTACAAGGGCCATTCCTTCCGTCATCCTAGCCCGACATGACACAGCAAGGTATATCCCCAGGGGGTACCACTTTGGGTATATATACATCATCTCTTGCTGAGATAGTCAGAGGAGAAAAGGACTTCGATGCCGAAACACTGATGCGAGACCCTGAGGCTCCTGCACGCAGACACTCCAGCTCGCAGTGGTCTAACATCCCTTGCGGGGTGTCCATCTCGTGACCAAGACGGGGTCCCACAGTCTCCCGCTTCAGGTAATGGGGTTGACTTTATCCTAGAGGGATTCTTGGCTTTACACCCACATACATGCTAGGTACATTCAGGTACATCTAGTTAGGGACGCATCGTAGAGTACGCATTCTACTGTCATGTATTTTATATACTTACCTGTATTCATTGTTTTAGCACGATGGTAGAAATCTACCATCCTTTTATTTTGTTAGTGCTTATAATCATTTATATCTGTTACTGACTAATGGTTGTTTCAGCACACCTATTTTACACTAGAATGACGCTGGTTCAATATATGCTTATTGAGAAATGTCCCCACCGTTATTCTGTGTATCTCTCTGAGACAAAGTGAGCACGAGTGACTGAGCGAAAAGTACACGGTTTCCACTATCCCTGATGGGACAGGGTTGTCATGTTCGATAGTTGCCAAGAATTATTCTCTCCTTGGTAAGAGGAGTTTCTAGTGGCACTGTGAGCTAGCTGGTATACAGGCTAACATATTTGGTAGGGGTGTCTAGAATCAGTCTGACTCCAATCCTACAGTATATGTTGTCTAAACGCGCAGATGCTATATAGGTTTGTAGGAACTACACAACATGGTGCCACCAACGTTGGTTTGGTACTTATTTAACAGTCAAATCTGAGTAGTTCAGTCGTGCTTTTCCTATTTATTGGCTGTAGGTTTATCAATCTTGAAGGACAAACAGTTCCTATTGCGCATAAAACCTTATCTCATTTTCCTTGAAACTCTTCCTTGAAATTTTTTTACATTTTCAACAATGACAGAAGACAACGCTGTGCCAGCACAACACGTTTTAGTAAGGGAAGAAGAAGGGGAAATAAACATTTTAGAAAATGTAAGGTATGCCCTTATCTCAAAAGCTAACAGACTACGGAGTCACAGCTAGGGGTGGGACAGTAACCTTCGTGATTGAGGCTCACGAATCATATAGAACAGAGGTATTCTATTCATGGGTTAAATTCCCATAAGCGGATGCACAATCAAATACATTTCATTCTTACACTGAAGATGAAACACCAGATGAATACAGTCCGTATGAGGACATTGGCATTCCGCTCACCTACCAGGAGCACATAAACTGGTTTAAAGGTACCCTTCCCCATACAAAAGACAAAGCAAGACTTAGTCCACTTGGAAGAGATGGAGCCACTTGGCCAGTCCTTGCGGCTTACACACTGCATCCAGAGATTGACACAATGCCAGTAGCAGACCTACGTCCACTTCATAAAGAAATAATAAAACTTTAAAGAAACCTGACACAGTTTGTGATGAGAACACTCCCACTTCAGCCAACAAGAGCTACACAAGTAGTACAAATTCAGGGTTCTACAGCTAAAATTACACCACAAACGCTATACGCAGTTATGGGTAAAATGCCTACTAAATGTGAGCAAATGCCATTCTGGATAGCTCAAAAAATAACACAGCTAGAGGCAGTATTTCCACACACAAGCGCACAAGAAAAACACAGAATGCTAACAATTTGCTTGCCAATGGGGATAGCTCCCCAGATAGAGGATTGTACCACTTGGGGTACAGTTTTCGCTGCCATATATACCAGAACCCATGGTATCCTGTCATTAGCAGTAATACCAGATGTATTAACACAGATACAGACTGAGTATGGAGCAGAACCTGCTCTGAACTTAGGGCTGAAATTGTTAGGAAATTTTTCCAGGTATCAGCTATAATACTAGCAAATATAAAAGGGGAGGCAGCAGCAGTGGCAATACGCCAACGCCTGAGGGATTTTATTCCTTTACAACAGGAACGTGAATTACCTAAAATTATCACGGGCACCTATGCTGAATTAGGTAGAGATAGTTTGGGAGCTAGAGCAACAAAACCTCAAATCATGGGCGGTCCTGAAAAGGATAACACCAAGCAAGCACCTGATTCTTCCAAGAAGGAATGGGATTATAACAATAAAAAACAAAAGAATAGATCTCAATCCAATTTACTTAAAACATACACACGTACGGGAGTTGGCGGTAGCCCTTGCTCCAGCACTTTATCGCAACCATGTTGGGAGGGATGCTGAGTCACCACACCATGTAATCCCAGTAAAAACTAGTCCAACTCCACAGAGACAATACTCAATAAAACAAGAAGCGAAAAAACAGGTCAGGGAGATCTTAGATCAACTTGAATACCAGGTTGTAATAGAACCTTGCACCTCTGCAATAAATAATCCTTTGTTTCCCGTAATGAAACCCGATAATTCATATCGTCTAGTTTTAGACTATAGACATCTGAACACATGCACAAAGATATTTGCAGTACAGAATGCACATAGTGCCGCATTAATGAATAACATTGTGCGGAAAAAATTCAAAACAACACTAGATATCCCAAATGGATTCTTCTGCCAAAATATAGCGCCTGAAAGCAGGTATCTAACAGCATTTTCCGTGCTAGGTTCCCAGCGTCAATGTTGTTGACTTCCCCAAGGGTATAAGAATAGCCCCGGGTTGTTCAGCGCTAGGGTAACAGAATTACTTCAGAATTTGGATGAAGAGGCATTGTCCTATGTAGATGATATTTATCTGACGGATGATGATTTACAGGATCACTTGACCAGGGTGAGCACCATAATTTCGGGGTTTGCCTCTGAGGGCTACAAATTTAACTTTAAAAAAACTAAAATAGCCCACCTAAATGTTCTATTTTTAGGATACGAGTTATCAAGTGAAGGAAAAAGCCTGGCAGCTAACTTTTTAGAAAAGTGCATGCTGCTCCAACCTCCTAAATCTTTGAAAAACTTACAATCCATATTGGGAATTTTAAATTTTGGCAGAACATACATTTTGTATTACGCAGAAAGAGAAAACCTTTCTACGACTTAATAAGACCTGATTTCTCAGTTAGGCATGGGACACAGGAACACACAGAAATCCTTTGTTCCCTACAAGCTGACATGATAGCTTCAAAACACTTGCAGACATGCGTAAACGTACGCAATCTGGTGATCCGCGTTATAGCGGGTCAATCTGGGTATACTTACCTAACCTTAATTGAAGGCGAAACAGTACCCATAGCTTACAAATCACATTTCAAACGCTGAATTGCGCTTTGCTCCTACAGAGAAAATCCTGACAGCAGTACAGACTGCTGTAGTAAGAGAAAGAACACTAGCTCAGGGGAAACAAATAATTGTCGTAACTCCAGTACCAGCCTTAGAGGCTGCTACAAAGGCAAGCATTCCAAATGCTAAAGCCTTACATCCAAGATGGATACAATGGGCTAATTCTCTCACTGCAACAGATGTAGAATACAGATATGACCCAAGGCTAAAAACACAAGCATTCCTGCAAAATGAACAAGAATATCCTCTCCCAAATGAAATAATGCCTCTAGATCAGTATGAATATATCATTTACACTGACGGATCTGCTCAGCCGGCCATAGGGAGTAAACAACAATACAGCGCCGCTTGTGCGATTGTGAAAGGTCGTATGCGGGAAGGCAATTTCCATCCCAGCTATACGAAGACACAATCTCTAGGAGACTGCACGGCTCAGCTGGCAGAACTAAAAGCCCTATTACTGGCACTAATAAATACGGATCGAGAATTCCCCACACTTATAGTGTGTGATTCTTTTTACTGTGTCCAGTCATATAACGAATATCTTCACTACTGGGGTCAAAATGGGTTTAAGGACTCAAAAGGTGGCACAATTAAGCACAAAATGCTATGGGAACAGGTAGCTGAGTTGAAAAACGAACTACCAAGAGCTCACGTGATACACACGCTGAATCATAAACGTGATGGCGTTCACATTGAAGGGAATTCATTGGCTGATAAGGCCACAAAGGGGGCAGTACGAACTGCTGCCGTAGCTGCAATCACTCGTTCAAAAACGAGAATAGACGGACAGATAATGGTAGCTGTCATTGCTTCACGCAAAAACAGTACAGCCTTACCAAAAGGTTTTCCACTTAAATACTCCTACAAGTTAGATGCAAACAACATTCTGTATGCTCAGATTCCTGGAGTGGGGGATAGAGTAATACCAAACATGATCGCAGATTAGGTTTAATACTAGCTGCACACGAGGGTCTAGGTTCTGCACACGCAGGGATTACCGCAACAGGTTCTTTATTGAAAAAGCGATATTGGTGGCCTGGTTTAACAAAACAGACGAAGAATTTTGTCTTAAAATGCGACATCTGTCAGTAGATGAAGGGTTCCACCGTAGCACGTCCGGCACAGACACCTTTATTAATATCAGACAGACCACTAGTGTGTGTCTATCTGGACCACTGCTTCCCCCTACATTCGGATGGGGCTTACAAGTATATCTTGGTGGCAGGAGATTCATGCTCAAGATTCCTATGGGTATGGCCTCAGCATTCGGCTGACACTCGAACTGTTATAAAAGATTTGCAAGTATTCATAGGGACATACGCAGTTGGCACATTACATTCTGACCGTGGCCCCGCGTTTAGCTCTAGGGCTTACAAGGAAGCCATGGAGGGTTTGGGTGTAGCATTGCAGTACTCCTCTCCCTACCATCCCGAGGGAAGTTAGGTTGTGGAGAGGAAAAACCGGGACTTAAAGCAGTCTTTAACAGCAAGGATATTAGGCTCAGGTGGTAGTTGGGTCAATCACCTACATGGGGTACAGCGTGCCCTCAATAATATGCCAAGAAGTTCTCTAGGGGGTGTCACTCCTTATGAAATCCTATTTGGGATGAGAATGTGGGTACCTGATCTTGATTGTGAAGGTACAGTGGCGGATTAAAAACCATTTAACATCAATAAACTTTTGGCTGTTTTACAGGATCTGAATGAATACAGGGCACTACTAAGCAATGTGCAAGTAAAACGGACCGCCACTGGGGAATTCAAATCAGTAATGGCAAGACCTGTCTGGATCCCAAAAATCGGGGATCTGGTCAGAGAAAAGATCGAGGACAAGAAAGAATTTGGGCCATCCTACAGAAAGCCTGTACCTGTCCTGGCTGTTGAAGGAACAAGAACAGTACTTCTTCCGCCTCTTGCCGGCAAAAAAGAAAAGAGTTTCGTCTCCATTGATCTGATCAAACCACACTATGTGGCCGATACTGAATAGTAGGCCTCGTGGGCTCCTGGGTAGCTGACGCACTCCTCTAGCTACCATACAGGAACTTCAGACAGAAACACTCATAACATTTGAAGAAACATCAATTCGAAGTTTTGGAATTTCCAGCAATGAAATGGAACTTGTTCCTCTGGAAACAGAACTTCAAACTACAAATGAAAGACAAATTTCAATTCAGCCTACCACCAAAGTCTAAATAAATATGCCTCAACACGAGAAACCTACCAGTTCAACACAACCTGCTGAGCTACCAAATATAGATCGAACTGCATCTGGCTACTACATCGATTTTGATACCTTCTCTCTTGAGACAACGCCAGCTGCAGTTTCCCGTAAGCAACAAATTCGTGAATTCTACACTTTTCTGAAAAAGACTTACTTAGTATCACCTTGGCTCCAGCTCTGGATAATAGCTGGAATATTGTTTTTTCTGTTTTGGATTGGCCTAGTGACTGTCTCTTGCTTACTATTGTATGGAAATTATCTCCCAGAACGCTCTGCAGTATCAAAGGTGAACTTTGTCCTGAAATCTCATACATCATCTCATCGTGAACAAAGAGACTTGTTTTCCGTGAACATTACAGCTGTTCCAATTTCTGATGGTAAAGTTTGGGACAAGGCTGAATATGATGTATTAGGCCCTACTGAACTTTTGAAAATACCACATTTATTTAAAATATCTCTCAATGATATCATTACCTCCAGTACATTTTCTGATGATTGGGACTTTGAAACTGTAAATAATATGTTGTCTGATTTAGAAAAATCTGCTGCATTTTCAAATAATGAAATGTTAGGGGACACATCTGACTTTGATAGTATGTATTATTACCTACATTATGGTCATCACTTTTTACACAAATCGAGTATCCTTCGTAATGTTTTCACATACCACCAATGGGAACATTGCCCAACACCGCCGAAAGTTAGTTTGAAACACTTTGCACAGAAATTTTCATATTTTTCAGGGTTTAACACTTCTGACCCAACCTCATTTTACTATAAGGTTGCACCTACATCTGCACAGAAAAATATGCTGACTAACTCCAAACAGATTTATTCTGCATCCTTTATTTCCCAAATGTCTGAACAGGGTTGGTAAGTTGTGCCTCGTTGGGCTAAAAACCTCAACACTGTCCCAGGTGAAACAGCACTTATCCTTACTCTCAGATGAGGTGGATTTAAGGGATTTTTTATTTGTTTCTATTATGCTGTATATAATGAACTCTGGAAAATATCTCAACAAGAAGCTGCGGAGAGACTCTGTGAAATAGATAGAATTAACCTAGAAAAACCGTTAGCTGTAGTTGACATTGGTATGACTACATTAACATCCAGGATTTATTCACTGGGCAACATTGTATCTTCTGCTATTGATATACTAGAACAAGACTTGTCCATATTACAGCACGGACAATTTCAACTGCGTTCTATTATGTTGTTAAGCTGGACGCTGCAATCATTGTGCACTGGTTATATGCCTTGGCGATTTATCAACAGTATGTCTCTATTTTCAGCATACAACCTGACTGAAATACAGATTATGATGGCACAAAGAGGAGCAAAATATACAATGCTGCGTGTTGAAAAACTTGACAAGTTACCTTTTACTGTGGCAGAGTCACCGTCCACAGAATGGTTAATTCATGGCCATATAACACTACCGGTCACAACTTTCCAGTTTCAATATTGCCTAGAACATCACCAGGCAGGCAGATATGAAGCGAGGGGTAGGGAATTCATCAAGGAATCTTGGGAATTGCCGTACAGATTTCGATGTAGGAATGGGGACATGGAAGCATTCCTTAGCGGTACCAACTGGAGAATTCCTTAAGCTGATCTCTTATATGCCAGGATATCATGCTTCATGGGGCCTATAATGGTTCAGTTGCTAACTTATCCTGCCACTTGAAAGGTTCCCCAGCTGCCGTGATTAATCCGGTATCAAGTTACTTTCAAATGGGAGTTACTTGATGCTGAATGATCAAGGTTGTTGTGGGATGCTCCCGGGCATCGCATATCTTGACACTGTAAACTCCAGGGTTACTTGCTGTATGCAAGTATTGTTTCCACCGACCCATACAGTCAGGGAGGCGCCGTTATGGCCTTCGTTGAATGTTTCCTTTATACGATTTGATACTCTGAGCCAAATGAAAGCCACGCTTTTACAGCAAACCATGCCCTTAACCTCTGCCCGAGAAACTTATGATCGCCAGGTTGCAAGGTCCTCAGCTGAGATACAGGCACTGATACGAACAAGCTGCCCTTTCCATTTCACAGAAATGGTACAACGTATCTTTAACATGTCTGATCAAAGGGTATTGTCCACCTATTTAAGACCTTAGGTTCTGGACTGTTAAGTAACCCTGGGCGTAGTTTGCGTAGTAGCACTACACGTAGCTACGCGAAGTACATTTTGAACTACACGTAGCTATGCAAATTGCGTAGTGCGTAGCTGTGTGCTTGACTGCACTGTACAATAATTGCCAAAGGCATCTTGCACAGTACAAGTTAAGATAAAATAAATATCTCTGTCTTTATATGCTAAAAATGCATATAGTTATTTCACAAAAGTGAAAACGATAAATTAACAAGCAGTGAGAGAGGTGATGATTTTGGGATCCTCCCTAACCTAGGGAGAGAACAAAGCAGATGCCTTGAAAACAAAAAGCACATCTTTTGAACGATTCGGTGGTGGTCCCATCCTCTTAGGACCACCCCAAGCACAGTTATTGGCAAAAATACAATCCCAACCAAAGGCCCTGCAAAGCATTATGGGACGAGATTAGCAGTGGGCAGTGAATATTATAGTATCGAATATCAAAATAATTCTACAAAGAGCTTCATGAAAGGGTTTCAATGCTTTTGCATTTGACTCGAGAGGGACATCTAGTAACGACTAGTGGAACTGCAGCTCTTTGTAGAATTATTTTGTAATTGGATACTATAATATTCACTGCCCACTGCTAATCTCGTCCATAATGCTTGCAGGGCCTTTGGTTGATGTATTTTGCCAATAACTGTGCTTGGGGTGGTCCTAAGAGGATGGGACCACCACTGAATTGTTCAAAAGATGTGCTTTTGTTTTCAAGGCATCTGCTTGGTTCTCTCCCTAGGTTAGGGAGGATACCAAAATCATCACCTCTCTCATTGCTTGATATTTTATTGTCAAAGTTCACTTTTGTGAATTGGTTATATGCTTTTTAGCATAGAAAATTGCTTTATCAAAGCATTTGTAGGTGTTTATTATACTGCTGCTACGCTGCGTCAATTAGCACAGTCTTTCACTCTGCTACGTGCAATTTGCGTAGTAGCACAAACTTTGCATGCTCCGTGAGCGTAGCGAAGTATTACGCCCAGGGTTACTGTTAAGCACCTTTCAGACAATCCACGGAGTTGTTCCCAACTTTATACACTCCGTATTCGGAAGCACTTTTGGAGGCTTTCCATTGATCCTGTTTCTAATAACAGGTATCCTGATTGTCCTTTTTCTGCTACGCAAAGGACGTCCCAGTCACCAAGGAGATGGAACAAACGCTCTTGGAGCGCCGATACCGTGATCGCATGGTAATCCATCTGGGCACACCTCGTCTTTGAGAACTGAGCGAGTCTTGGTTCTTGTCATTTAGACCAGTCTGGATCGACTGTATTCTGTCTGTCCTCCGATGCCCGTCCTGTGGACAAGAATGCGTGTTGGACCTCTGTCTAACACTTCCAACAATTGCGCCACCGGACATTGATGCTTTACTGGACCTGATAACGGCCCATGTTCTGCAGTGTCCTCAGCGTATTCCAGTGTTGATGTCTGCATTCTTAGAGCCACCACGGGATGCTTCAGCTCCTGTTGGGAAGGATACCGGCTCCTCCAAAAATACTCAGGCCTCGGATGACACTAGTACATCCCCAGCAGCGTCTGTGGTGAAAACAGAGGAACATCTGTGCTCGATTGACCTGATCTGCGAGGTGTTGGAAGGACCGTCATCTGCGATTGCAGGCAACAGTGATGTTGCGTCTCCCAGCCAGGACACATAAACATTTGGCTCATCCTGTGCTGGGAAAATTCGGACTTTTTCAAAAACAACTAAAATTTGGAATTTTAAACAAAATACGTTTTCTAAACTGCATGGCTTTCAGTCTCTCATTGTTCGGACTATATATACGAACTTATTGCATGGACTATTATCCCCTTTTTTAGCATTTGTTTTAGAAATTTTACTTTTTTAAGTACTATTTTTTAATTGAATTATTGATAGTTGCGTACCACGTTTTGCAGTACGTAGAATTTTTAGTATGCCATCCAGTCGGATGAGGAGTGGGTGTTATGTTCCATATAGGTACCCCAATATAGGCTCAGGGAATCACCAACCTTTCACCTATATTCTCCCCTACCATTACACTGCATAACGGTTCTTAGTACTGACCTTTTACCTAGTTATGGTAATGTCCAAAGATGACATGGGGTTTTCTGCGAAAAGCTTAAGCTTCATTCATTATGCATGAGGTTTCTTGGAATCACAGCAGGACAGCAGGCCTACCATCTCCTGCATAATAACTATGTACAAGGGTCATTCCTTCCGTCATTCTAGCCCGACATGACACTGCAAGGTATATCCCCAGGGGGTACCACTTTGGGTATATATACATCATCTCTTGCTGAGATAGTCAGAGGAGAAAAGGACTTCCATACCGACACACTGACGCGAGACGCTGAGGCTCCTGCACGCAGACACTCCAGCTCTCAGTGGTCTAACATCCCTTGTGGGGTGTCCATCTCGAGACCAAGACGGGGTTCCACAGTCTCCCACTTCAGGTATTGGGGTTGACTTTATCCAAGAGGGATTCTTGGCTTTACACCCACATACATGCTAGGTACAATCAGGTACATCTAGTTAGAGACGCATCGTAGGAGTACGCATTCTACAGCCATGTATTTTATATACTTGCCTGTATTCATTGTTTTAGCACGATGGTAGAAATCTACCATCCTTTTACTTTGTTAGTGCTTATAATCATTTATATCTGTTACTGTCTAATGGTTGTTTCAGCACACCTATTTTACACTAGAATGACGCTGGTTCAATAAATGCTGATTGAGAAACGTCCCCACCGTTTATTCTGTGTATCTCTCTGAGTCAAAGTGAGCACGAGTGACTGGGGCGAAAAGTACACTGTTTCCACGATCCCTGATGGGACAGGGTTGTCATGTTCGATAGTTGCCAAGAACTATTCTCTCCTTGGTAAGAGGAGTTTCTAGTGGCACTGTGAGCTAGCTGGTATACAGGCTCACATATTCGGTAGGGGGGTCTAGAATCAGTCTGACTCCAATCCTACAGTATATGTTGTCTAAACGCGCAGATCCTATATTGGTTTGTAGGAACTACACAACAGTCTGAATGAATAGATATGCAGGGATGCTAATACCGCTGACGAAGGCCTCAGACCCATATGGGCTTTAAATGATGGCCAAAACATGTTTAGGGGGAATTGAGTCATGGATACTAAAATAGCCACACAACAAGTTTTTAATCATGTCTAGGGTACTCAAACCATAAAGGAAATTCCTTTGGGTATACCCTGAGACATTTTTATTGCTTTTTTCTCTGAATCCTTGCTCCAAATCCAGTAGCGATTTGTATAAGAACTCCTGACCTCGTTGAGTCTGCCATGGTGGTATTATCCTACCAGGGAGTGGATAGGAGCCAATGATGACGCATGCCGCTATACAAAGTGGGTAAGGCGTCTACTCTAAAATCATTGGATTCTCTTCAAGACCTATCCTAGAAATCTAACCTAGTTGCCCATAGGTGTTTAAAGAGGGCTAACTTGCCAGGTCTATGTGGCAGTTTAAAACTGCACACACACACTCTGCAGTGACAGGCCTGCGACGTATTTAAAGTGGTTGGCACGATCGGTGCTGCAGGCCCATTAGTAGCATTTAAGTTACAGGACATGGGCACATATAGTGCACTTTATGAGGGACTTATAAGTAAATTAAACATGGCAATTGTGTATAAGCCAGTGTTATCTTGTTTTAGGCAGAGAGCACATGCTCTTTAGCACTGATTAGCAGTGGTGAAGTGCCCAGAGTCCTAAAGCCAACAAAAATGAATTCAGCAAAAACAGGAGGAGGAAGGCAAAACGTTTGGGGGTGACCCTGCAGAAAAGGCCATATCCAACAATTGTTTAAAGCTAGTTTAAAGGATTTACTTCTACAATTTCCGTTTAGGCCATTGGATCATGTGAAGAAAAGGTATGAAGCCAATTGTTTT
The DNA here is from genome assembly GCA_963921515.1 of Calotriton arnoldi. Classification (NCBI taxonomy): domain Eukaryota; kingdom Metazoa; phylum Chordata; class Amphibia; order Caudata; family Salamandridae; genus Calotriton; species Calotriton arnoldi. The sequence continues at coordinate 271,800 of CAWUFW010012148.1, forward strand.
CCCAGCTGAAATTGTAGCGGTACAGGTTAAACTTGAATAAATATATAGCACCACTGGGGACTGGAAATAACTAAGATGTCGATCTCCTGCCCAGGAGAAAGCCTTAAAACCCCTCTCAAACATAGGCACCTGCATGCGTATTTCTCCCCACCAGATTCAGCACTGACGGGGCTTATTACCTGGTGTCATAATTACATGCTGTAACCGTGTTAGGAACTTTAGAATTTACAGGAAATAACACATTTAAATGGTGTTTGCTGAATGCTTAACGCAACTGGGGTACTAGACGTGATGATCAGAATCGGAGGAAAGGCGGCATGCGCAGTAGTGAGTGCTGCAACACAACAAAACTAACTTGAAACTCGTGTGAAGCAGGATTTCGGAATCAATGGCCATCGTGGATGTTATTGTATCAAAGCAGAATGGTTTTGGAATCTTTACTTCCCAAAGTAGTCCGTGGTTGGCAGTCGTTGTCAGATCTTTGAGGAGACAGGATCTTGTGGTAGGAGCGACAGGTTCGGACTGTGACTTCCTGCTTTTTCACTATCTTGCCCATTTCTACAATTGGTCATGGTTTTCAATGTCTTATATGTATATATATATATATATATATATATATATATATATATATATATGTATATGTATATCGTCAAACAAGATGCCCCCCTGCAAGGACGCACTCAAGGACAGACGAATCCTGTCATTTGTGGCAGCATTCTTTATTCCTGGTAAACCGGCATTGCAATGTCCAAATAAAATAAAAAGCCCTACGCGTTTCAAAGCTCCTGCTTCTTGGTTACGGGCAACGTGCGTGCGTTTATGCAGAGAGAAGTGAAAGTTTGAGTCTCTCAATTAATTACTTTTATCGCCCTCTGGTGGGTCAAATTCAGCACAGTGTTCTGGGACTCGTAGTTCTATCACTCCACAATTATTACCTCCAGTGGATTTTGTCATAAACGCACAGTTATATGCACAATTAACACTCTCCAGTGAGCTTCAGACACAGGAATCCGGTTTTAATTTTTGCAAATCTGTCCTTCTGCAAGTGCGTCCTTGCAGGGGGGCATCTTGTTTGACGATATATATATATATCCAACAATCCTCACGCCACAGAATGCACAAGGAAAAGCCGCACTCAGGGATTTCAACGAAGAATAGAATTTATTGACTGATGCGTTTCAACCTAAACGGTCTTTATCAAAGTCATCAAACACCCGGAAGTGCTATATTTTTAATGCATCCTGAACCCAGTGAACATAGAAGACATACTGTCAGGGGCTTCCTGGTTACATAAGGTGAGAGGCCTTAGAAAACAGACTATCTGTTGAAACTCGGCCATGGTCTCAAGATTGCAAACAAAATTAAATATGTATCAATAATTGAAATTCAACAGTTTTAAATGTCACTGTAATCTTGGTAAATGCATATCTGTGAAAATCCATATTTATAAACAACATATTTTTGGCAGGCAACTGAAATACTGAAAACACATATATATATATATATATATATATATATATATATATATATATATTCACTGAAAAAAACACAGGTTTCAGGGACGTTATAGTTAGTTGGACATTTCACTCGTATAAAACCAGAGAAATGCGGCCGTTATAGTTAGTTGAGCTAACTATAACTTGCGCCCCCGCAATGCACTGCTGATGACGTCACATATTACATCACTCATGACATGGTCAGTGACATCGTTACTTTTACTTACTCAGTGGTGGATCCTGGATCCAGCACTGGTGCATCTCCTGTAAACAGTTGAAAGAATGCGTTTAAGTCATACAGGCGATTTTTAAGGAATATTTGTAGTTTGTGAAAATCGACACTTTGAAACTTTTCTGCTGAAAACCAGACAATGGATTCCTATGGAAGGAAATACAAGTTACTGGTAAGTACGGTTAGAATTACTTTTCAGGGTCAGTGCTGGGCTAAAAGATGCAGCACTGGGTTCTCTCCTGATAACAGGTGAGTAAATCGGAATTCGTAGTTCGGCTGATTTTAGAGGAATATTATAAAGTTCCAAAACTCCACACAGAAGAATTTCCAAGTGAAACCAGTCAATGTTAGCCTATGGAAGGAAATTCAAGTTACTGGTAAGTACGGTTAGAATTACTTTTCAGGATCTGTACTGGGCTCAAAGATGCAGCACTGAGGTCTCTCCTGATAACAGGTGAGTAAATCGGAATTCGTAGTTCTGCTGATTTTAGAGGAATATTTGTATGTTTCAAAAATCGACAGAAACTTTTTCAGCAAAAAGCAGGCAATGATATCCTACGGAAGGAAATTCAAGTTACTGGTAAGTACGGTTAGAGTTACTTTTCAGGATCAGTACTGGGCTCAAAGATGCAGCACTGAGGTCTCTCCTGATAACAGGTGAGTAAATCGGAATTCGTAATTCGGCTGATTTTAGAGGAATATTATAAAGTTCCAAAACTCCACACACAGAAGAATTTCCAAGTGAAACCAGTCAATGTTAGCCTATGGAAGGAAATTCAAGTTACTGGTAAGTACGGTTAAAATTACTTTTCAGGATCAGTACTGGGTTCAAAGATGCAGCACTGAGGTCTCTCCTGATAACAGGTGAGTAAATCGGAATTCGTAGTTCGGCTGATTTTAGAGGAATATTTGCACAATGGTGAAGGAAGGGGTTGGGGCCTGAGGTGACATGTCTGCAAACACGCCCTGTGGCGCGTTTTAAGTTGGAGAATTAATTCCTCCTCAATCCCTAGGGGCCAACTAGCCCACCAGATACCTCCAGTATGCGCCAGAGAGCTGCGTTGCAGAGAGTTGTTCAGAGGCCACGCCCCTTTTTACAACACTCTGCAACGCAGCTCCGTGGCACTTACTGGAGGTACCTGGTGGGCTAGTTGGCCTCAGGGACCCTCAGGATTGAAGGAGATTTAATTCCCCATCTTAAAACGCGCCACGGGGCCTGTTTGCACACATGTCACCTGAAGCCCCGCCCCCTCACTTCACCACTGTGCAAACGCGCCCCATGGCGCGTTTTAAGTTGGGGGATTAAGTCCCCTTGAATCCTGAGGGTCCCTGGAGTCCAACTAGCCCACCATGTACCTCCAAAAGCGCCACAGAGCTGCGTTGCAGAGAGGTGTAAAAGGGGCGTGGCCTCTGAACACCTCTCTGCAACGCAGCTCCCTGGCGCATACTGGAGGTTCCTGGTGGGCTAGTTGGCCCCCAGGGAACCCCAGTATTCAAGGGGAATTACTTCCCCTTCTTACAACGCACCAGGGGGCGCGTTTGCAGAGTGCTGCAGGGAGGGGGCGGGGCCTCCGGCACAATGCCGTTTTCTTTCTTTTTTTGGTTTCTTTTTTTTTTATGGGAGGGGGGCTGCATGGCCCCCCTTCCCTCATCCACTTTTGTCCCCGGGGACCCCATCCCCCGGGGCCTGAGGCTGTTCTTTTATTTATTTATTTTTAAATGGGAAGGGGGCCGCGTGGCCCCCCTTCCCTGGGCCTGTATTTGCCCCGGGGACCCCATCCCCCGGGGCATGCCCTCTTTTTTTTTTTTTTAAATAAATATTTGGAGGGGGGCTGCGTGGCCCCCCACCTCAGGCCATTTAAGGCCCAGGGGGATGGGGACTGTAAGCCAGAAACCGGTCCCAGGATGCTTGTTTCCGGTCCAGGGAAGTGATGGCTTGGCAGTCCAACATAGGTGCAGAAAGAGGCCTACTTTGCCTGTACCTTACAACAGACTCATACAAAGTACCCCAATCACTAATCCTTCTCCGAAAATGTCTTAAACCTCACTTTTCTCTCGAAGGTTCACTATTAATCGACTGCTCAGAATATTAGGCCTACCAAATATACAACAGCAATCCTAAGCATATCACTGTTGTAAGCCTGACCAAGTTTGTGAAGGTATGCATGCGTGCCTATGCTTTTACCTAGTGACAAGTTAAATGAAAATAAACATACAAACACTTGTATACCTGTGTTTCAAACAGCATACTCTGTAAATCTGTGTAAAAAAAGGTGTATGCATTTCTTTCTGCTCACAATACAGGGCCCATGGGTATTCAATAGTATATTTGAGGGGCTCTATAACACATATATACATAAGACATGTCTGCCTGTGCAACCGAATGACAGAGCGGAACTGAGAAAATTTGACCACCTATAGGAGAAGTTACCCACTTTTGAAGTTACCATCTTCAGATGCATAACACATGTAAGAATACATATACAAGTAGACATATACCTTAGTCACGAGAGTACGCAGACCTTTAAACTTGACAGCTTGCACTTCCCATTTGAGTACAGAAAGAGGCGAGAGAAGTTCAGAAAGAAGCAAAAGAGTTGCAGAAACAGGCAAAAGAGGTGAAGAAAGAGGGAACAGTGATACATACAGAGGCAAGAGAGGTGCAGAAAGAGGGAAGAGGGGTGCAGAAAGAGCCAAGAGGGGTGCAGAAATGTACAAGAGAGGTGCAGAAAGAAGCAAGAGCAGTGCAGAAAGTGTGAGAAGTTGGCCTGGTATATGCTGTCCACTAATTATAGTGGGCACCTTGCACCAGTCCAAACAACCCCTTATTGGAGATAGGTTAAAGACAACCTTTATTGAAAGCTATCCTAGTGGTAGCTATGGAGAGCAGCCTTCAGGCTAAGTCTTGAAGGAATGTAAAGCAGCTTGTTTTACCAGTCTATAATCTCTTGAGTGATCAAATGAAAGAGCACCACACCAGGTATATATTCAAAATATATGTATTTATTGCTAAACACACCCCTCTAGTCTCTTTATGAGGCTAGAGTTCGAAGTACATAAGTTAGAAGTTATTAAATCACAGTAATAGCACAAATACATGTTTGGGCCCTAGGGGCGTACCAAACCATATACCAATAAAGTGGTATGCGAACCACGACTGAACTAGACACTAGGCCTAGAGCCTCTAGAAGTGCTTGGACCACAAGGAACCACCCAAGGTAGTGACACAGGGGACCCACGGGAGACGCGTGCAGTGTAAATACACAACCGAGATACGCCGTTGACTTCTATGGAGAAAGTCGGGATCGGGAAATTAGAGAAAAGGGACACTTAAAGAGGACTAGGACAAAACCCTTTGAGATCTAGGACTTTGAAGAGTCTCTACCCACGGGAGCACCGGAGTACTCGTGTTACCTCACCCAGGAAGCCGGGTGCATAGGTGCCTTTCGGGGTCGGGTTTCGTCGTTGATTCGAATGGCGATCTGCTGCAAAGTGCTGCTGGCGGCCAAGAGAAAAGTGTCCGGGTGGATCCAAGAGTGGATCGGAGTTCTGAAGAACCTGAAAGCAGAGGGGACAGAGTCTGGGTCACTAGCCAGTGACCAGGAAGGCGATGGACAGATGCCCACCGATGTCGAGTGCTTCAGGTGCGTTGACGGTCGTCTTGACTCTTCAGCCACGAGGTCCAGGAGGTGTTGTCGGCGACCAGGAGCAGGATTCGGGCTGGTACACGATGTTTGTCGAGTGCTGAGGTGTCGGCGACCGGATTGGACCCAACAAGCCTTGGCAACGGCAAGTCTCGGTGAAGATGTAGATCGTCGATGGTGCAGACCAGCAAGGTCTGTGGAACTCACCCAGCGAAGGTACGTGAGGGCAGGCCTGGAGCAACTAGGATGCCAAGTAAGAAAAGGATTGGCCTTCATTAAGGGCTACTAGCCAACTGGCTAGCAACCGCGAAGGAGCCTCGTGACACCGCACGTGGATCTGGCTTACAGGACACTCGTGGAGTGGGGGCCAGTGATCTTCGGTGCAGGTGGTGCTGGAGGCTAGGGCTACTCGGAGCCCAAAGCACGACTTCTTGGGAGACCCAGAAGAGGATGCACTTGCAAATGTGCTCGGTGTCCAGGGGTCACGGTCTCAAGTCACCCACGATAGCCACGGGCCTCAGCTTTGCTGGACTCAGGGTAGCCTCGGGGAAGTCTGAGAATCCACCTCTGGTGATGCGATGACTTCGGCGTCCGACGGGAGCTTCAGAAATGCGAACCGGACAGATGCTTCTTTGGTGCCTGCCAAGCAGGGGAGTCACTCCTTGACCCCAAGGGAGATTCTTCAGTCCTCTAATCGTGAGTAGAGCGTCGAAGGTCCAGGATTCAGTTTCAGAGTTTCGTCCAGGTATAATCTAAAGTCCTAAGGACTGGGTTCCTATCTTTATACTAAAGATAGGGGTTGGACTACTCTGTGGCCCCACCTATGGGTGGGTCAGGGCAGAGGGTGGCTACACCCTTTCCCTTTGTCCAGTTCGCGCCAAAGCAGGGGCTGCAAGCCCCTGATCCGGTTTGAACTGGGGTATGCACAGGGACACCAAATGTGCCCCCAGTGCAGGACTTCAAAGCACCCGAAAGTGCTCCCGCCCAGCCCCAATACACATTATCCTGTCTGGGAGGTGGTCACACCTCCCTGGGACAGGAAACCTGTTGTCCAGGCCTCCCCTGCCGGAGTTTCGTCCAGCAGCAGGAGGCCAGACTCGTGTCTGTGGCAGCAGCATCCATTTTGGGATGCCAGGGCTCTGGAAAGAAGTTACCGGACTAGTCAGAGTTAACATGTCTTTCCCTCTAGAAGGGTGGAATGCTACCCCCGCCGCCAGGATTGGCGGGGGTAGTATTCCAAGATGTTTGACACCAAACACGACATGTTTAGGTGCAGCCATTCCAAAGTTAGCATTTTACCGCAAGGATATAATGCGCTTAAGAGTATATGGTCAGGCTGCACTACAAACAGCATCAGAGATGGTCTCCGAACGCTGCAGAGGGGCCCTTCTCAGGCAGGGGCACCCTCTCACATAGGAACCACGCACTCTGCCTTTAGGATTGATAAGGCCTGCCTTAGGAGTGACTTATAGGTTTATATGTGTGTATGCATTTAGTGATATAGGTAACCTATATCACAGTAAGGGGTGCATGCACCACCTACCCAGGCTGCAGTAGCAGACCTGTGGTGTCAGTTTGGATGGCCTTCCAGGGGTGGCATAATACATGCTGCAGCCCCTGGCAGGCCTCTGAGGTACCTATGCCCTTGGTACATAGTATACCATATACTAGGGACTTATAAGGGCACTCAGATCCCAATCAGTGATGTGCCTAAGGCACATGGAAACCATTTTAGAGAGGAAGCAGCTAGGCTGGGGTTCTGATTAGCAGGGCCCCAGCCAGACTAATGTCGAAAAACAGTGAAGCATCAGCAAAAGTGGGGGTACCCATGTGAAGCAGATCCTACTCTCCTACACAACCCCCCCAAACGTAGGGACATTAAACTAACCTTGCCCAGTTAAGTCTTCATGTTCTAAGTGGAAATACCTAGAGAGTCCATCTGCATTCGCATGGTTACTCCCAGGCCTATGTTCCACTGTAAAGTCCATCCCCTGTAGGGAAATGGACCACCTAAGCAGTTTGGGGTTTTCACCCTTCATTTGTTTTAGCCATAAGAGGGGCTTATGGTCTGTCTGAACCAGGAAGTGTGTACCAAACAAGTATGGCCTCAACTTCTTCAGAGCCCAGACCACAGCAAAGGCCTCCCTCTCTATGGCTGACCAACGTTTCTCTCTAGGGGTCAGCCTTCTGCTAATGAAAGCTACTGGCTGATCCTGACCTTCTTCATTCAATTGTGACAGTACAGCCCTTACCCCCAATTCAGATGCATCAGTTTGAACAATGAACTTCTTGGAGTAATCAGGACTCTGCAGAATTGGAGCAGTGCACATGGCCTGCTTGAGGTCATCAAATGCCTTTTGACAGCTAACTGTCCACTGAACCTTTTGGGCATTTTCTTAGAAGTTAAGTCATTCAGGGGTGTCACTATTGATCCATACCCCTTGACAAATCTCCTATAGTACCCAGTCAGGCCTAAGAAGGCTCTCACCTGAGTCTGGGTAGTGGGAGCAGTCCAGTCCATGATGGTCTGGATCTTGCTCTGCAAAGGTTGAACCTGGCCTCCACCCACAAGGTGGCCCAGGTACACAACCTGACTCTGCCCTATCTGGCACTTAGTGGCCTTGATAGTCAGGCCTGCCTTTTGCAGGGCCTGTAAAACATTCCTGAGGTGGACCAGGTGATCCTCCCAGGTGGAGCTAAAGACAGCAATATCATCTAGATATGCTGCACTATAGGCTTCCAGACCTGTGAGAACTGTATTCACCAGCCTCTGGAAAGTGGCAGGTGCATTCTTCAGACCAAAGGGCATTACCACAAATTGATAATGCCCACTAGGGGTTGAGAATGCTGTCTTGGGCTTTGCAGTATCAGCTAGTCTGATCTGCCAGTAGCCAGCTGTTAGGTCAAATGTGCTGAGATATTTGGCAGAGGCCAAAGTATCTATGAGCTCATCTGCCCTGGGTATTGGATGGGCATCAGTCCTAGTGACTGCATTGAGACCCCTGTAGTCTACACAAAACCTCATCTCTCTTTTCCACCACTGGTGTGAGGTTTCGGTACTAGGACCACTGGACTAGCCCAAGGGCTATCTGAGGGTTCAATAACTCCCAATTCCAACATTTTCTGGACTTCAGTCCTGATACAGTCCCTGACATGGTCAGGTTGCCTATAAATCTTGTTTTTAATAGGCAGACTGTCCCCAGTGTCCACTTCATGAGTGCACCAGGTGGTCTGACTGGGTGTCAGTGAAAACATATGTCTAAACTGATTGAGGACTTGCCTGCAATCAGTTTGTTGCTGGGTAGTGAGGCTGCCTGCCAAGGCTGCACCATCAACTGACCCATCGTCAGGGTTCTGTGAGAGCAGGTCAGGGAGTGGGTCACTCTCTTCCTCCTGCCCTTCATCAGTAGCCATGAGCAAGCCCATGTCTGCCCTGTCCACATATGGTTTTAACCTGTTGACATGGAGAACCCTGTGGGGACTCCTGGGTGTTCCTAGGTCTACTAAATAAGTGACCTCACCCTTCTGCTCAACAATAGTGTGGGGTCCACTCCATTTATCTTGGAGAGCTGCTGCGGCCACTGGCTCCAACACCCACACCTTCTGCCCTGGCTGGTAAACAGTCAGCTACACAAAAAGGAGCTACAGAGGGAAAAACAGATCGGGTCGCCCTCCACTCAAAATCATAAATAACAACAAAGACCTAATCTGCTCGGGCCAACGAATTCTATTCACTTACTGAGAGGGAATGGAAGTTTATTTTCTTCCTTTACAACAACCCTTCATATTTTATAGGTATTGTCCCAACTCAGACTCGCCCTATTTATAAAAGAACCCACCCATGAGTCCAAAGTCACTGCGTTCACACAATATATTCTGTACTTTAACAGGTATACATAACACATAAATGTGAAAAAATGGGAAAATGTGAAAATGCGAGGTAGCACCTCACGTGCGCACCACCAAGGGAGCTTACTGGTTAATTATCACCAGTCATGCCCACGTTTCTCATCATTGGTTGCTACCTCGCAAACAAAGATAAACAAATTCGGTGTCCAGAAACCCAGTGAAAACCAGTGAATATGTGTGTACAATAACACAAATCAACCCCGTGTGAGTAAAATTGAAATAAGCCAACTCAATCGCCAGGGAGCCACTTTTATTCTCAACTCGAGGGCTTATTCAAATTAAAAACATACTGCATGTTTGCAGACCATGTAATGTTGGGCCGACATGTTTCATTGCCTGTAAATTGTAATGGCAATTTCTTCAGGGCACGAGGACTTTGTCCACCTTTTCTGGACCCTTATTGTGAACACGCAGTGACTGTTTAAACAAAAAGAGGGGTTCATTAAAAGCACTTCCAGCCAGCGCAAAATTCATCTGCCTTTGATTATCCTGTATACAATTATTATATCCCCAAATGTATATTTACCTAGTAGCAGCCAAGGCCTCTCGTACCAGCTAGCCACCATGTCACACAGGGACTAAATATTATTATTAGCCCTGTTTCGTATAAAAGGACACATATGTTGTCCGTTTTCTGCAACGACAAACACACGTTAGTATTCTGATATACAACAATTTGCCTGTAATCATGATTTTTATGGCACTTATTCTCACCCTTCACAGTCCATCAAGCACACGGTGGACAAAGTCCTCGTGCCCTGAAGAAATTGCCACTACAATTTACAGGCAATGAAACATGTCGGCCCAACATTACATGGTCTGCAAACATGCAGTATGTTTTTAATTTGAATAAGCCCTCGAGTTGAGAATAAAAGTGGCTCCCTGGCGATTGAGTTGGCTTATTTCAATTTTACTCACACGGGGTTGATTTGTGTTATTGTACACACATATTCACTGGTTTTCACTGGGTTTCTGGACACCGAATTTGTTTATCTTTGTTTGCGAGGTAGCAACCAATGATGAGAAACTTGGGCATGACTGGTGATAATTAACCAGTAAGCTCCCTTGGTGGTGCGCACGTGAGGTGCTACCTCGCATTTTCACATTTTCCCATTTTTTCACATTTATGTGTTATGTATACCTGTTAAAGTACAGGATATATTGTGTGAACGCAGTGACTTTGGACTCATGGGTGGGTTCTTTTATAAATAGGGCGAGTCTGAGTTGGGACAATACCTATAAAATATGAAGGGTTGTTGTAAAGGAAGAAAATAAACTTCCATTCCCTCTCAGTAAGTGAATAGAATTCGTTGGCCCGAGCAGATTAGGTCTTTGTTGTTATTTATGGTAAACAGTCAGAACAGCCTTTTGGTCATGCCAGGCCTTTTGAAGTTCCTGGCTAGCCTCAAGGTTTTTGGTTGCCTTTTTCATGTACTCTGCCATCCTGGAGCGGAGACCAAGTACATAGTCCACTATATCTTGCTTTGGGGGCTTGAGAGGTAACTCCCATCCTTCCTTCACCAAGCACAGTGGACCCCTCACAGGGTGGCCAAACAGAAGTTCAAAAGGGCTGTAACCAACCCCCTTCTGAGGCACCTCCCTATATGCGAATAAAAGGCAGGGCAGGAGTATGTCCCATCTACGCCTAAGCTTTTCTGGGAGCCCTTTAATCATGCCCTTCAAGGTTTTGTTGAATCTCTCAACTAAACCATTGCATTGTGGGTGATAGGGTGTGGTGAACTTATAAGTCACTCCACACTCCTTCCACATTGCTTTTAAGTACCCAGACATGAAGTTAGCACCCCTGTCTGATACTACCTCCTTAGGAAAGCCCACTCTTGAGAAAATTCCCAGGAGGGCCCTTGCCACCACAGGTGCTGTAGTGGTCCTGAGGGGTATAGCTTCTGGGTACCTGGTGGCATGATCCACTACCACCAGGATAAACCTGTGCCCAGAGGCTGTTTGGGGATCCATGGGACCAACAATGTCAATCCCTACCCTTTCAAAGGGCACCCCCACCACAGGTAGTGGTATCAGGGGGGCCTTTGTAGTGCCACCTGCTTTGCCACTGGCTTGGCAGGTTACACAGGAGCGACAAAACTCCTTACTGTCTTCAGACATGTGGGGCCAGTGAAAGTGAGGGACAATTCTGTCCCAAGTCTTGTTCTGGCCCAGGTGACCTGCTAAGGGAATATCATGGGCTAGGGTCAATAGGAAGCCCCTGAACTTCAAAGGTATTACCAACCTCCTGGTATCACCAGGCTTGGGGTCTCTACTCTCTGAGTACAGGAGTCCATCATCCCAATCCACTGTATGGGGACCACTAGCTTTCCCAGCAGCCTCAGCAGCAGCTTGCTGTCTGAGGGGTTCAAGGGAGGGGCAGCTCTGCTGCTCCTGGCTCAGATCTGCCCTAGAAGGTCCCCCTGTCCCCAAGAACTCAACCTGGTCAGGTTCAAGTTCCTCTGGGACAGTTCCTTCTTCAGGGCTGAGATCATCCCCTCAAGGGACTGATCTTCATCCTGAGCCAAGGGGAAGGCACTGCCTTAACCCTACTACTCCTCCTCCTGGAAGGCACTTGGTCCATTCTTCCAGAATCCAAGGCCTGTTCAGTGCTAGACATTTTGGCTTGTGACCTGGTCACAGCAAACACATCTGCAGGGATCCCCAGCATTTCTGCATGGGTCCTGAGCTCCACTTCTGCCCAAGCAGAAGTCTCTAAGTCATTGCCAAGCAAGCATTCAACTGGTAGGTTTGCACTTACCACAACCTTCTTAAGGCCAGTTACCCCTCCCCAGGATAAGTTAACAACTGCCAGAGTATGGTCTGTTCTGACATTGCTAGCATTGGTCACTTGGTACATCTCACCAAGCATAACTTGCCCAGGAAGCACAAGGTCTTGTGTCACCATTGTGACACTTGCCCCTGTGTCCCTAAATGCCAAAGCCTCACGTCCATTGATTAAAGGCTGTTGTCTGTACTTGCCCAGATTACTGGGACTCACAGTGGAGGTCACATCCATGCCTCCATCACAGACTAATACAGCCTGAGTCAGTTCTCTGACTAGGTCAGAGCCCAACTCAGTTCCCAGGGTGAACCCTACTAAACCCTTGGCTGGAGCACTCCCACCAACTGTACTAGGGGGAACAGGTGCCTTAGGGGCATTGGTGGGTGCTGGACTGGAGTCTTTGGACTTGGTGCAATCACTGGTCCAGTGGGTCTTTTGCTTACAGACCTTGCACCATGGTTTTCTTTGGCCTTTCCCTTTGGTAGACTGTGAATCCCCACCAGAAGAAGATTTTTGGGGGCCTGATGAAGACTTTTGATCTTTACTCTTCTCCCCACCCTTGTCAGAGTTCTTAGCATCTTGCTTCTTGGTTTCCCCACCTTGGTTCTGTACCTTCTGCTTCACCCTGGTCCTGACCCATTTGTCTGCCTTCTTTCCCAATTCTTGGGGAGAGGTCAGATCAGAGTCTACCAGGTATTGATGCAACAGCTGATTTTGATAGTTATTAAGAATCTGCTCCCTCATTATCAGATTGTACAATCCTGAGAAGTCACACACCTTACTGCCCATCAACCAGCCTTCCAGAGCCTTGGCAGAACAATCCACATAGTCTACCCAGTCTTGAGTCTGTGCTTTTTGGGTATCTCTGAACTTCAACCTGTACTGTTCAGTGGTTAGGCCAAACCCATCAATAAGAGCACTCTTCAAGACCTTGTAATTATCAGCATCCTCCTCTCTAACAGTGAGGAGCTTATCTCTACCTTTGTCAGCAAAGGAGAGCCACAAGATTGCTGCCCACTGCTCCTGAGGGACCTTCTGTACCTTACAGGCCCTCTCTAGAGCAGTTATCCACTTGTGGATGTCATCCCTATTCTGATAGGGAGGGACAATCTTGCTCAGGTTCCTATGGTCATAGGACCTTTCCCTATCTCTAGGGATCTGGCTGCCACCATGGGACTCTAGTCCCAACTTTCTTTTCTCTCTAAAGAGATCTAGGGACTCCCTGTCTAAGGCTACTTGCTTCTTTCTGAGTTCAAGCTGAGCTTCCTCATATTGAATCAGCCTCTTTCTTCTCTCATGAGAGGATTCCCTCCTATGAGATGAGACAGAGCTCCCTATTGAGGTGCCAGAGTGGTTAGACTCCTGCGAAGGAGACCTAGACCTTCTGGGCACACTCACAATCCTTCCTGGGGGGGCAAAGGGGGCATCATTCTGATCCTCCTCTTCCTCTTCCTCAGGAGGGGTTGGATTATCCAGGTCAGGGTCATTGTCACCCTCCTGGCCAGTTTCAGAGGGGGGGCTGGGGGTACTGGTACCCCTGATCCCTTCCTCATCTTCTGCCCCACCCTCAGCTCCTACCCCTTTAGTCCCCAAGGGCTTACTAAGGTCATAAGCCACCAACAACTCCTTGAGGTGTTAGGTGGTGGGGCTTTGGCCTGTCCTTATTTTTCTCAAGTTGCATAAAGCTCTCAATTCCAAGAATGGGAGTGTATCATACTTGGAGGGTGGAAGCTCAATGGCTTCCTGCAAGGATTCTTTGGATCCTGCCCTTAAAGACATTACTAGTGTGGTGTGGTGTATGCACTACCTACTCTAGTGTGGCCTACTAAACTCTCTTGAGTTGTAGAAAGGGTTGTGCTATCCCTTAACACACAACTCTAAGTTCAGTAGAACTTACTGTATTCTAAGCTTAAATTATATGTTCCTTAGGTACCTTTAGTGGTTTTCAGTTGATCAATTCAATTGAGATTATCTGGTAAAACAATAGCAAGCAGGAATCCCACACGCTGCACACCAATGTGAGAAGTTGGCCTGGTATATGCTGTCCACTAATTATAGTGGGCACCTTGCACCAGTCCAAACAACCCCTTATTGGAGATAGGTTAAAGACAACCTTATTGAAAGCTATCCTAGTGGTAGCAATGGAGAGCAGCCTTCAGGCTAAGTCTTGAAGGAATATAAAGCAGCTTGTTTTACCAGTCTATAATCTCTTGAGTGATCAAATGAAAGAGCACCACACCAGGTATATATTCAAAATATATGTATTTATTAGCTAAACACACCCCTCTAGTCTCTTTATGAGGCTAGAGTTCGAAAGTACATAAGTTAGAAGTTATTAAATCACAGTAATAGCACAAATACACGTTTGGGCCCTAGGGGCGTACCAAACCATATACCAATAAAGTGGTATGCGAACCACGACTGAACTAGACACTAGGCCTAGAGCCTCTAGAAGTGCTTGGACCACAAGGAACCACCCAAGGTAGTGACACAGGGGACCCACGGGAGACGCGTGCAGTGTAAATACACAACCGCGATACGCCGTTGACTTCTATGGAGAAAGTCGGGATCGGGAAATTAGAGAAAGGGACACTTAAAAGAGGACTAGGACAAAACCCTTTGAGATCTAGGACTTTGAAGAGTCTCTACCCACGGGAGCACCGGAGTACTCGTGTTACCTCTCCCAGGGAAGCCGGGTGCATAGGTGCCTTTCGGGGTCGGGTTTCGTCGTCGATTCGAATGGCGATCTGCTGCAAAGTGCTGCTGGCGGCCAAGAGAAAAGTGTCCGGGTGGATCCAAGAGTGGATCGGAGTTCTGAAGAACCTGAAAGCAGAGGGGACAGAGTCTGGGTCACTAGCCAGTGACCAGGAAGGCGATGGACAGATGCCCACCGATGTCGAGTGCTTCAGGTGCGTTGACGGTCATCTTAACTCTTCAGCCACGAGGTCCAGGAGGCGTTGTCGGCAACCAGGAGCAGGATTCGGACTGGTACATAATGTTTGTCGAGTGCTGAGGTGTCGGCGACCGGATTGGACCCAACAAGCCTTGGCAACGGCAAGTCTTGGTGAAGATGTAGATCGTCGATGGTGCAGACCAGCAAGGTCTGTGGAACTCACCCAGCGAGGGTAAGTAAGGACTGGCCTGGAGCAACCAGGATGCCAAGTAAAAAAAGGATTGGCCTTCGTTAAGGGCTACTAGCCAACGGGCTAGCGACCGCAAAGGAGCCTCGTGACGCCGCACGTGGATCTGGCTTACAGGACACTCGTGGAGTGAGGGCCAGTGATCTTCGGTGCAGGGGGTGCTGGAGGCTAGGGCTACTCGGAGCCCAAAGCACGACTTCTTGGGAGACCTAGAAGAGGATGCACTTGCAAATGTGCTTGGTGTCCAGGGGTCACGGTCTCAAGTCATCCACGATAGCCACGGGCCTAAGCTTTGCTGGGGACTCAGGGTAGCCTCGGGGAAGTCTGAGAATCTACCTCTGGTGATGCGATGACTTCGGCGTCCGACAGGAGCTTCAGAAATGCGAACCGGACAGATGCTTCTTTGGTGCCTGCCAAGCAGGGGAGTCACTCCTTGACCCCAAGGGAGATTCTTCTGTCCTCTAATCGTGAGTAGAGCATCAAAGGTCCAGGATTCAGTTTCAGAGTTTCGTCCAGGTATAATCTAAAGTCCTAAGGACTGGGTTCCTACCTTTATACTAAAGATAGGGGTTGGACTACTCTGTGGCCCCACCTGTGGGTGGGTCAGGGCAGAGGGGTGGCTACACCCCTTTCCCTTTGTCCAGTTCGCGCCAAAGCAGGGGCTGCAAGCCCCTGATCCGGTTTGAACTGGGATATGCACTAGGGACACCAAATGTGCCCCCAGTGCAGGACTTCAAAGCACCCGAAAGTGCTCCCGCCCAGCCCCAATACACATTATCCTGTCTGGGGAGGTGGTCACACCTCCCTGGGACAGGAAACCTATTGTCCAGGCCTCCCCTGCCGGAGTTTCGTCCAGCAGCAGGAGGCCAGACTCGTGTCTGTGGCAGCAGCATCCATTTTGTGATGCCAGGGCTCTGGAAAGAAGTTACCGGACTAGTCAGAGTTAACATGTCTTTCCCTCTAGAAGGGTGGAATGCTACCCCCGCCGCCAGGATTGGCGGGGGGTAGTATTCCAAGATGTTTGACACCAAACACGACATGTTTAGGTGCAGCCATTCCAAAGTTAGCATTTTACCGCGAGGATATAATGCGCTTAAGAGTATATGGTCAGGCTGCACTACAAACAGCATCAGAGATGGTCTCCGAACGCTGCAGAGGGGCCCTTCTCAGGCAGGGGCACCCTCTCACATAGGAACCACGCACTCTGCCTTTAGGATTGATAAGGCCTGCCTAAGGAGTGACTTATAGGTTTATATGTGTGTATGCATTTAGTGATATAGGTAACCTATATCACAGTAAGGGGTGCATGCACCACCTTACCCAGGCTGCAGTAGCAGACCTGTGGTGTCAGTTTGGATGGCCTTCCAGGGGTGGCATAATACATGCTGCAGCCCCTGGCAGGCCTCTGAGGTACCTATGCCCTTGGTACATAGTATACCATATACTAGGGACTTATAAGGGCACTCCAGATCCCAATCAGTGATGTGCCTAAGGCACAGGGAAACCAGTTTAGAGAGGAAGCAGCTAGGCTGTGGTTCTGATTAGCAGGGCCCCAGCCAGACTAATGTCGAAAAACAGTGAAGCATCAGCAAAAAGTGGGGGTACCCATGTGAAGCAGATCCTACTCTCCTACAGAAAGAACCAACAGATGTGCAGACAGAGGCAAGAGGGGTGCAGAAAGAGTCAAGAAAAGTGCAGAAAGAAGCAACAGAGGTGCAGAAGGAGACAAGAGAACTGAAGAAAGAGGCAAGAGAGTTGCAGAAACAGGCAGGAGAGTTACAGAAAAAGGGAACAGGGTTGCAGAAAGAGGCAAGAGAGGTGCAGAAAGAGGGAAGAAGGGTGCAGAAAGAGGGAAGAGGAGTGCAGAAAGAACTAAAAGAAGTGCAGAAAGAAGCAAGAGAAGTGCAGAAAGAAGCAACAGAGGTGCAGAAAGAGGCAAGAGGGATGCATAAAGAGGCAAGAGAAGTGCAGAAAGAAGCAACAGAGGTGCAGAAAGAGGCTAGAGAGGTGCAGAAAGAGGGAAAATAGGTGCAGAAAGAGGCAAGAGAGGTGCAGAAAGAAGGAAGAGAGGTGCAGAAAGAAGCAAGAGAAGTGTAGAAAGAAGCAACAGAGGTGCAGAAAGAGGCAAGAGGGGTGCAGAAAGAAGCAAGAGAAGTGCAGAAAGAAGCAACAGAGGTGCAGAAAGAGGCAAGAGAAGTGCGGAAAGAGGCAAGAGGGGTGTAGAAAGAGGCAAGAGAGGTGCAGAACGAGGCAAGAGGAGTGCGGAAAGAAGCAACAGAGGTGCAGAAAGAGGCAAGAGGGGTGCAGCAAGAGGCAAGAGAAGTGCAGACAGAAGAAACAGAGGTGCAGAAGGAGGCAAGAGAAGTGCAGAAACAGGCAAAAGAGGTATAGAAAGAAGCAAGAGAACTGCAGAAACAGGCAAAAGGGGTGAAGAAAGAGGGAACAGGTGGGCAGATTGAGGCAAGAGAGGTGCAGAAAGAGGGAAGAGGGGTGCAGAAAGAGGCAATAGGGATGCAGAAAATAGGAACAGAGGTGCAGAAAGAGGCAAGAGGGGTACAGAAAGAAGCAAGTGAAGTACAGAACAAAGGAAAAGAGGTGCAGAAAGAGGCAAGAGAACTGCAGAAAAAGTCGAGAGAGATGCAGAATAAGGCAGGAGAGGTGCACTAAGAGGCAAGAGGGGTACAGAAAGAGGCAAGAGATGTGCAGAAAGAAGCAACAGAGGTGCTGAAAGAGGCAAGAGGGGTGCAGAAAGAGGCAAGAGAAGTGCAGAAAGAAGCAACAGAGGTGCAGAAAGAGGCAAGAGATGTGCAGAAGCAGGCAAGAAAGGGCCAGAAAGAAGGAACAGGGGGGCAGAAAGAGGCAAGAGGGATACAGAAATTTGCAAGAGAGGTGCAGAAAGAAGCAAGAGCAGCGCAGAAAGAAGCAACAGAGGTGCAAAAAGAGGCAAGAGGGGTGCAGAAAGGGGTAGGAGAGGTACGCAAAGAGACAAGAGGGGTACAGAAAGAGGCAGGAGGGGTGCAGAAAGAAGGAAGAGTAGTGCAGAAAGAAGCAACAGAGGTGCTGAAAGAGTCACGAAGGGTGCAGAAAGAGGCAAGAGAAGTGCAGAAAGAGGCAAGAGAATTGCTGAAAGAAGCAACAGAGGTGTAGAAAGAAGCAAGAGAAGTGCAGAAAGAGACAAGTGAGGTGCAGAAAGAGGCAAGAGAGGTGCAGAAAGAGGGAAGACAAGTGCAGAAAGAGACAACAGGGTGCAGAAAGAAGCAAGACAGGTGCAGAAAGAAGCATGGGAAGAGCAGAATGAAGCAAAAGGGGTGCAGAAAGAGGCATGAGAAGTGCAGAAAGAAGCAACAGAGGTGCAGAAGGAGGCAAGAGAACTGCAGAAAGAGGCAAGAGAGTTGCAGAAACAGGCAAAAGAGGTAAAGAAAGAGGCAAGAGGGGTGCAGAAATTTGCAAGAGAGGTGCAGAAAGAAGCAAGAGCAGTGCAAAAGAACCAACAGATGTGCAGAAAGAGGCAAGTGAGGTGCAGATGGAGGAAAGAGAACTGTAGAAAGAGGCAAGAGAGTTGCAGAAACAGGCAAAAGGGGTGCAGAAAGAGGGAACAGGTGGGCAGACTGAGGCAAGAGAGGTGCAGAAAGAGGGAAGAGGGGTGCAGAAAGAGGCAAGAGGAATGCAGAAATTTAGAACAGAGCTGCAGAACGAAGCAAAAGCAGTGCAGAAAGAACCAACAGAGGTGCAGAAAGAGGCAAGAGGGGTACAGAAAGAAGCAAGTGAAGTGCAGAACGAAGCAAAAGAGGTGCAGAAAGAGGCAAGAGAACTGCAGGAAAAGGCAAGGGAGGTGCAGTATGAGGCAGGAGAGGTGCACAAAGGGGTAAGAGGAGTACAGAAAGAGGCAAGAGGGGTGCAGAAAGAAGCAAGAGAAGTGCAGACAGAAGCAACAAAGGTGCTGAAAGAGGCAAGAGGGGCGTCAAAAGAGGCAGGAGAAGTGCAGAAAGAAGCAACAGAGGTGCAGAAAGAGGCAAGACAAGTGCAGAAGCAGGCAAGAAAGGTGTAGAAAGAGGGAACAGGGGTGCAGAAAGAGGCAAGAGTGATACAGAAATTTGCAAGAGAGGTGCAGAAAGAAGCAAGAGCAGTGCAGAAAGAAGCAAGAGAAGTTCAAGAAGAAGCAAGAGAGGTGGACAAAGAGGGAAGAGGGGTGCAGAGATAGGCAAGAGGTATGCAGAATTTTGCAAAGGAGGTGCAGAAAGAACCAAGAGCAGTGCAGAAAGAAGCAACAGAGGTGCAGAAAGAGGCAAGAGGGGTACAGAAAGAAGCAAGTGAAGTGCAGAACGAAGCAAAAGAGGTGCAGAAAGAGGCAAGAGAACTGCAGGAAAAGGCAAGGGAGGTGCAGTATGAGGCAGGAGAGGTGCACAAAGGGGTAAGAGGAGTACAGAAAGAGGCAAGAGGGGTGCAGAAAGAAGCAAGAGAAGTGCAGACAGAAGCAACAAAGGTGCTGAAAGAGGCAAGAGGGGCGTCAAAAGAGGCAGGAGAAGTGCAGAAAGAAGCAACAGAGGTGCAGAAAGAGGCAAGACAAGTGCAGAAGCAGGCAAGAAAGGTGTAGAAAGAGGGAACAGGGGTGCAGAAAGAGGCAAGAGTGATACAGAAATTTGCAAGAGAGGTGCAGAAAGAAGCAAGAGCAGTGCAGAAAGAAGCAAGAGAAGTTCAAGAAGAAGCAAGAGAGGTGGACAAAGAGGGAAGAGGGGTGCAGAGATAGGCAAGAGGTATGCAGAATTTTGCAAAGGAGGTGCAGAAAGAACCAAGAGCAGTGCAGAAAGAAGCAACAGAGGTGCAAAAAGAGGCAAGAGGGGTGCAGAAAGGGCTAGGAGAGGTGCACAAAGAGGCAAGAGGGATACAGAAAGAGGCAGAAGAGGTGCAGAAAGAAGGGAGAGAACTGAAGAAAGAAGCAACAGGGGTGCTGAAAGAGGCACGAAGGGTGCAGAAAGAGGCACGAGAAATGCAGAAATAAGCAAATAGGTACAGAAAGAGGCAAGAGTGGTGCAGAAAGTGGGAAGAGAGGTGTAGAAAGAGGAAAGAGAGTTGCACAAAGAGGGAAGAGGGGTGCAGAAAGAAGCAAGAGAGGTGCAGAAAGAAGCAAGTGAGGTGTAGAAAGAGGCAAGAGAGGTGCAGAAAGAAGCAAGAGAGGTGTAGAAACAGGCAAGAGAAGTGTTGAAAGAGGCAAGAGAGGTGCAGAAGGAGGCAAGAGAACTGCAGAAAGAGGCAAGAGAGTTACAGAAAGAGGCAAGTGAGGTGCAGAAGGAGGCAAGAGAACTGCAGAAAGAGGCAAGAGAGTTGCAGTAACAGGCTAAAGGGGTGCAGAAAGAGGGAACAGAAAGGCAGACTGAGGCAAGAGGGCTGCAGAAAGAGGCAAGAGGGGTGCAGAAAGAAGCAGAGGTGCAGAAAGAAGCAAGAGAAGTGCAGAAAGAATAAAGAGAAGTGCAGAAAGAACCAACAGAGGTGCAGAAAGAGACAAGAGAAGAGTAGAAAGAGGCAAGAGAGGTGCAGAAACAGGCAGGAGAGGTGCAGAAAGAGGGAACAGGGGTGCAGAAAGAGGCAAGATAGGTGCAGAAAGAAGCTAGAAATGTGCAGGAAGAACTAACAGAGGTACAGAAAGGGGTCTACTTTGACTGTACCTTACAACAGACTCATACAAAGTACCCCAATAACTAATCCTTCTCCGAAAATGTCTTAAACCTCACTTTTCTCTTGAAGGTTCACTATTAATCGACTGCTCAGAATGTTAGGCCTACCAAATATAAAACAGCAATCCTAAGCATATCACTGTTGTAAGTCTGACCAAGTTTGTGAAGGTATGCACGCGTGTCTATGCTTTTACCTAGTGACAAGTAAATGAAAATAAACATACAAACATTTGAATACCTGTGTTTCAAACAGCATACTCTGTAAATTTGTGTAAAAAAAGGTGTATGCATTTCTTTCTGCTCACAATACAAGTCACATGGGTATTCAATAGTATATTTGAGGGGCTCTATAACACATATATACATAAGATATGTCTGCCTGTGCAACCGAATGACAGAGAGGAACTGAGAAAATTTGACCACCTATATGAGAAGTTACCCGCTTTTTAAGCTACATTCTTCAGATGCATAACACATGTAAGAATACATATACAAGTAGACATATACCTTAGTCACGAGAGCACGCAGACCTTTAAACTTGACAGCTTGCACTTCCCATTTGAGTACAGAAAGAGGCGAGAGAAGTTCAGAAAGAAGCAAGAGAGTTGCAGAAACCGGCAAAAGATATGAAGAAAGAGGGAACAGGCGTGCAGACAGAGGCAAGAGAGGTGCAGAAAGAGGGAAGAGGGGTGCAGAAAGAGCCAAGAGTGGTGCAGAAATTTGCAAGAGAGGTGCAGTAAGAAGCAAGAGCAGTGCAGAAAGAACCAACTGAGGTGCAGACAGAGGCAAGAGGGGTGCAGAAAGAGTCAAGAAAAGTGCAGAAAAGTGCAGAAAGAAGCAACAGAGGTGCAGAAAGAGGCAAGACAAGTGCAGAAGCAGGCAAGAAAGGTGCCGAAAGAGGGAACAGGGGTGCAGAAAGAGGCAAGAGTGATACAGAAATTTGCAAGAGAGGTGCAGAAAGAAGCAAGAGCAGTGCAGAAAGAAGCAAGAGAAGTGCAGGAAGAAGCAAGAGAGGTGGACAAAGAGGGAAGAAGGGTGCAGAGATAGGCAAGAGGTATGCATAATTTTGCAAAAGAGGTGCAGAAAGAACCAAGAGCAGTGCAGAAAGAAGCAACAGAGGTGCAAAAAGAGGCAAGAGGGGTGCAGAAAGGGCTAGGAGAGGTGCACAAAGAGGCAAGAGGGATACAGAAAGAGGCAGAAGGGGTGCAGAAAGAAGGGAGAGAACTGCAGAGAGAAGCAACAGGGGTGCTGAAAGAGGCACAAAGGGTGCAGAAAGAGGCAAGAGAAATGCAGAAAGAAGCAAATAGGTACAGAAAGAGGCAAGAGTGGTACAGAAAGAGGGAAGAGAGGTGTAGAAAGAGGCATGAGAGTTGCACAAAGAGGGAAGAGGGGTGCAGAAAGAAGCAAGAGCGGTGCAGAAAGAAGCAAGTGAGGTGTAGAAAGAGGCAAGAGAGGTGCAGAAAGAAGCAAGAGAGGTGTAGAAACAGGCAAGAGAAGTGTTGAAAGAGGCAAGAGAGGTGCAGAAGGAGGCAAGAGAACTGCAGAAAGAGGCAAGAGAGTTGCAGAAAGAGGCAGGTGAGGTGCAGAAGGAGGCAAGAGAACTGCAGAAAGAGGCAAGAGAGTTGCAGAAACAGGCTAAAGGGGTGCAGAAAGAGGGAACAGAAAGGCAGACTGAGGTAAGAGGGCTGCAGAAAGAGGCAAGAGGGGTGCAGAAAGAAGCAGAGGTGCAGAAAGAAGCAAGAGAAGTGTAGAAAGAGGCAAGAGAGGTGCAGAAACAGGCAGGAGAGGTGCAGAAAGAGGGAACAGGGGTGCAGAAATAGGCAAGAGACTTGCAGAAAGAGGAAGAAAAGTGCAGAAAGAAGCAAGAGAAATGCAGAAAGAGGCAACAAAAGCCCAGAAAGAGGAAGAAAGGTGCAGAAAGAAGCTAGAAATGTGCAGAAAGAACTAACAGAGGTGCAGAAAGAGGCCTACTTTGACTGTACCTTACAACAGACTCATACAAAGTACCCCAATAACTAATCCTTCTCCGAAAATGTCTTAAACCTCACTTTTCTCTTGAAGGTTCACTATTAATCGACTGCTCAGAATGTTAGGCCTACCAAATATAAAACAGCAATCCTAAGCATATCACTGTTGTAAGTCTGACCAAGTTTGTGAAGGTATGCACGCGTGTCTATGCTTTTACCTAGTGACAAGTAAATGAAAATAAACATACAAACATTTGAATACCTGTGTTTCAAACAGCATACTCTGTAAATTTGTGTAAAAAAAGGTGTATGCATTTCTTTCTGCTCACAATACAGGGCACATGTGTATTCAATAGTATATTTGAGGGGCTCTATAACACATATATACATAAGATATGTCTGCCTGTGCAACCGAATGACAGAGAGGAACTGAGAAAGTTTGACCACCTATATGAGAAGTTACCCGCTTTTTAAGCTACATTCTTCAGATGCATAACACATGTAAGAATACATATACAAGTAGACATATACCTTAGTCACGAGAGAACGCAGACCTTTAAACTTGACAACTTGCACTTCCCATTTGAGTACAGAAAGAGGCGAGAGAAGTTCAGAAAGAAGCAAGAGAGTTGCAGAAACAGGCAAAAGATATGAAGAAAGAGGGAACAGGGGTGCAGACAGAGACAAGAGAGGTGCAGAAAGAGGGAAGAGGGGTGCAGAACGAGCCAAGAGGGGTGCAGAAATTTGCAAGAGAGGTGCAGAAAGAAGCAAGAGCAGTGCAGAAAGAACCAACAGAGGTGCAGACAGAGGCAAGAGGGGTGCAGAATGAGTCAAGAGAAGTGCAGAAAAAAGCAACAGAGGTGCAGAAGGAGACAAAAGAACTGCAGAAAGAGGCACGAGAGTTGCAGAAACAGGCAAGAGAGGTGCAGAAAAAAGGAACAGGGTTGCAGAAAGAGGCAAGAGAGGTGCAGAAAGAGGGAAGAAGGGTGCAGAAAGAGGCAAGGAATGCAGAAAGAACTAATGGAAGTGCAGAAAGAAGCAAGAGAAGTGCAGAAAGAAGCAACAGAGGTGCAGAACGAGGCAAGAGGGGTGCAGAAAGAGGCAAGAGAAGTGCAGAAAGAAGCAACAGAGGTGCAGAAAGAGGCAAGAGAGGTGCAGATGGAGGGAAAAGAGGTACAGAAAGAGGCAAGAAAGGGGCAGAAAGAAGCAACAGAGGTACAAAAAGAGGCAAGAGGGGTGCAGAAAAAGGCAAGAGAAGTGCAGAAAGAAGCAACAGAGGTGCAGAAGGAGGCAAGAGAACTGCAGAAAAAAGGCAAGAGAGGTGCAGGATGAGGCAGGAGAGATGCACAAAGAGGTACGAGGGGTACAGAAAGAGGCAAGAGGTGTGCAGAAAGAAGCAAGAGAATTGCAGAAAGAAGCAACAAAGGTGCTGAAAGAGGCAAGAGGGGTGCCGAAAGAGGCAAGAGAAGTGCAGAAAGCAGAAACAGAGGTGCAGAAAGAGGCAAGACAAGTGCAGAAGCAGGCAACAAAGGTGCAGAAAGAGGGAATAGGGGTGCAGAAAGAGGCAAGAGAGATACAGAAATTTGCAAGAGAGGTGCATAAAGAAGCAAGAGCAGTGCATAAAGAAGCAAGAGAAGTGCAGAAAGAAGCAAGAGAGGTGGACAAAGAGGCAAGAGGGGTGCAGAAAGGGCTAGGAGAGGTGCACAAAGAGGCAAGAAGGGTACAGAAAGAGGCAGGAGGGGTGCAGAAAGAAGGAAGAGAACTGCAGAAAGAAGCAACAGGGGTGCTGAAAGAGGCAAGAGAAATACAGAAAGAAGCAAGTAGGTACAGAAAGAGGCAAGAGTGGTGCAGAAAGAGGGAAGAGTGGTGTAGAAATAGGCAAGAGAGTTGCACAGAGAGGGAAGAGGGGTGCAGAAAGAGGCAAGAGATGTGCAGAAAGAAGCAAGTGAGGTGCAGAAAGAAGCAAGAGAGGTACAGAAACAGGCAAGAGAAGTGTTGAAAGAGGCAAGAGAAGCTCAGGAGGCAAGAGAACTGCAGAAAGAGGCAAGAGAGTTGCAGAAAGAGGCAAGTGAGGTGCAGAAGGAGGCAAGAGAACTGCAGAAAGAGGCAAGAGAGTTGCAGAAACAGGTTAAAGGGATGCAGAAAGAGGGAACAGAAAGGCAGACTGAGGCAAGAGAGGTGCAGAAAGAGGGAAGAGGGGTGCAGAAAGAGGCAAGAGGGGTGCAGAAAGAAGCAACAGAGGTACAGAAAGAGGCAAGAGAAATGTAGAAAGAGGCTAGAGAGGTGCAGAAACAGGCAGGAGAGGTGCAGAAAGAGGGAGCAGGGGTGCAGAAAGAGGCAAGAGAGGTGCGGAAAGAGGGAAGAAGGGTGCAGAAAGAGGCAAGAGAGGTGCAGAAGGAGGAAGGAAGGTGCAGAAAGAAGCAAGAATGTACAGAAAGAACCAACAGAGGTGCAGAAAGAGGCCTACTTTGACTGTACCTTACAACAGACTCATACTAAGTAACCCAATCACCGATTCTTCTCCGAAAATGTCTTAAACCTCACTTTTCTCTTGAAGGTTCACTATTAATCGACTGCTCAGAATGTTAGGCCTACCAAATATAAAACAGCAATCCTAAGCATATCACTGTTGTAAGTCTGACCAAGTTTGTGAAGGTATGCACACGTGTCTATGCTTTTACCTAGTGACAAGTAAATGAAAATAAACATACAAACATTTGAATACCTGTGTTTCAAACAGCATACTCTGTAAAATTGTGACAGCTTGCACTTCCCATTTGAGTACAGAAAGAGGCGAGAGAAGTTCAGAAAGACGCAAGAGAGTTGCAGAAGCAGGCAAAAGCGGTGAAGAAAGAGGTAACAGGGGTGCAGACAGAGGGAAGAGAGGTGCAGACAGAGGCAAGAGGGGTGCAGAAAGAGTCAAGAGAAGTGCAGAAAAAAGCAACAGAGGTGCAGAAGGAGACAAAAGAACTGCAGAAAGAGTCAAGAGAGTTGCAGAAAGAGGCAAGAGAGGTGCAGCAAAAAGGAACAGGGTTGCAGAAAGAGGCAAGAGAGGTGCAGAAAGAGGGAATAAGGGTGCAGAAAGAGGCAAGAGGAGTGCAGAAAGAACTAATGGAAGTGCAGAAAGAAGCAAGAGAAGTGCAGAAAGAAGCAACAGAGGTGCAGAAAGAGGCAAGAGGGGTATAGAAAGAGGCAAGAGAAGTGCAGAAAGAAGCAACAGAGGTGCGGAAAGAGGCAAGAGAGGTGCAGATAGAGGGAAAAGAGGTGCAGAAAGAGGCAAGAGAGGTGCAGGAAGAAGCAACAGAGGTTCAGAAAGAGGCAAGAGGGGTGCAGAAAAAGGCAAGAGAAGTGCAGAAAGAAGCAACAGAGGTGCAGAAGGAGGCAAGAGAACTGCAGAAAAAGGCAAGAGAGGTGCAGGATGAGGCAGGAGAGGTGCACAAAGAGGTAAGAGGGGTACAGAAAGAGGCAAGAGAGGTGCAGAAAGAAGCAATAGAGGTGCAGAAAGAAGCAACAAAGGTGCTGAAAGAGGCAAGAGGGGTGCCGAAAGAGGCAAGAGAAGTGCAGAAAGCAGAAACAGAGGTGCAGAAAGAGGCAAGACAAGTGCAGAAGCAGGCAAAAAAAGGGGCAGAAAGAGGGAATAGGGATGCAGAAAGAGGCAAGAGGGATACAGAAATTTGCAAGAGAGGTGCAGAAAGAAGCAAGAGCAGTGCAGAAAGAAGCAAGAGAAGTGCAGAAAGAAGCAAGAGAGGTGGACAAAGAGGCAAGAGGGGTGCAGAAAGGGCTAGGAGAGGTGCACAAAGAGGCAAGAGGGGTACAGAAAGAGGCAGGAGGCGTGCAGAAAGAAGGAAGAGAACTGCAGAAAGAAGCAACAGGGGTGCTGAAAGAGGCACGAAATGTGCAGAAAGAGGCAAGAGAAATACAGAAAGAAGCAAATAGGTACAGAAAGAGGCAAGAGTGGTGCAGAAAGAGGGAAGAGTGGTGTAGAAAGAGGCAAGAGAGGTGCACAAAGAGGGAAGAGGGGTGCACAAAGAGGCAAGAGAGGTGCAGAAAGAAGCAAGTGAGGTGCAGAAAGAGGCAAGAGAGGTGCAGAAAGAAGCAAGAGAGGTGCAGAAACAGGCAAGAGAACTGCAGAAAGAGGCAAGAGAGTTGCAGAAAGAGGCAAGTGAGGTGCAGAAGGAGGCAAGAGAACTGCAGAAAGAGGCAAGAGAGTTGCAGAAACAGGTTAAAGGGATGCATGAAGAGGGAACAGAAAGGAAGACTGAGGCAAGAGAGGTGCAGAAAGAGGGAAGAGGGGTGCAGAAAGAGGCAAGAGGGGTGCAGAAAGAAGCAACAGAGGTGCAGAAAGAAGCAAGAGAATTGCAGAAAGAACCAACAGAGGTGCAGAAAGAGGTAAGAGAAGTGTAGAAAGAGGCTAGAGAGGTGCAGAAACAGGCAGGAGAGGTGCAGAAAGAGGGAACAGGGGTGCAGAAAGAGGCAAGAGAGGTGCAGAAAGAGGGAAGAAGGGTGCAGAAAGAGGCAAGAGAGGTGCAGAAAGAGGAAGGAATGTGCAGAAAGATGCAAGAATGTGCAGAAAGAACCAACCGAGGTGCAGAAAGAGGCCTACTTTGACTGTACCTTAC
Source organism: Calotriton arnoldi (assembly GCA_963921515.1). Classification (NCBI taxonomy): domain Eukaryota; kingdom Metazoa; phylum Chordata; class Amphibia; order Caudata; family Salamandridae; genus Calotriton; species Calotriton arnoldi. The sequence goes on from CAWUFW010012148.1 coordinate 299,264, forward strand.
AACAGACTCATACAAAGTACCCTAATCACTAATCCTTCTCCGAAAATGTCTTAAACCTCACTTTTCTCTTGAAGGTTCACTATTAATCGACTGCTCAGAATATTAGGCCTACCAAATATACAACAGCAATCCTAAGCATATCACTGTTGTAAGTCTGACCAAGTTTGTGAAGGTATGCATGCGTGTCTATGCTTTTACCTAGTGACAAGTTAAATGCAAATAAACATACAAGCACTTGAATACCTTTGTTTCAAACAGCATAGTCTGTAAATTTGTGTAAAAAAAGGTGTATGCATTTCTTTCTGCTCACAATACAGGGCACATGGGTATTCAATAGTTTATTTGAGGGGCTCTATAACACATATATACATAAGACATGTCTGCCTGTGCAACCAAATGACAGAGAGGAACTGAGAAAATTAGACCACCTATAGGAGAAGTTACCCGCTTTTTAAGCTACCATCTTCAGATGCATAACACATGTAAGAATACATATACAAGTAGATATATACCTTAGTCACAAGAGCACGCAGACCTTTAAACTTGACAGCTTGCACTTCCCATTTGAATACAGAAAGAGGCGAGAGAAGTTCAGAAAGAAGCAAGAGAGTTGCAAAAACAGGCAAAAGAGGTGAAGAAAGAGGGAACAGGTGTGCTGACAGAGGCAAGAGAGGTGCAGAAAGAGGGAAAAGGGGTGCAGAAAGAGCCAAGAGGGGTGCAGAAATTTGCAAGAGAGGTGCAGAAAGAAGCAAGAGCAGCGCGTGCATTTACAGGTCAGATGGTGATACTGTTTTAACCTCCGGAGTGTTTTAAACTATGTAGCACTATTTTTGTCATTTGTTCTTTTTTAACGGACTCTTTGTTTTAAAATCGTGTGCTGTGGCTTTCCTACCTGCACTTGCACTTTAGCTTGTCAGCTGTTTCCACGCTTCACTCCGGTCCACCACGGGGTTTCCCCACTTGTTGTGGAGAGTGCCGGCGTTCAGGAATCCCGGTCTCCTGTTCGCTGGGGGCTGGTGGGGGCGGAGCAGGGCTGCCTACATAAGTCACATGTTTTACTCGTCGCGCAGCGGACGCGCGCATTTACAAGTCAGATGGTGATACTGTTTTAACCTCTGGAGTGTTTTAAACTAGTTAGCACTATTTTTGTCATTTGTTCTTTTTTAACGGACTCTTTGTTTTAAAATTGTGTGCTGTGGCTTTCCGACCTGCACTTACACTTTAGCTTGTCAGCTGTTTCCACGCCGCACTCCGGTCCACCACGGGGTTTCCCCGCTTGTTGTGGAGAGTGCCGGCGTTCAGAAATCCCGGTCTCCTGTTTGCTGGGGGCTGGTGGGGGTGGAGCAGGGCTGCCTACATAAGTCACATGTTTGACTCGTCGCGCAGCGGACGAGCGCAGCGGGCGCACCTAAGGCAAGCCCGTCTGCACCCATCCGCGGCCGACCGGGGCCAGGGGCCAGCCATTATGCCCGTTTTACCACTTACTCGGCAGCAGAACTGAGGCAATTGCAGGGAACTTGGACCTTAGACTCTGAAACTCTGGCTACTCTTAACGAGGTAGGGATCTTGACTCATGGGGATACAATCTTAGGAGTCACTCATGGTGGGGAAACCTATACCAACAACAAGGCCCCTTCAGTTACCATTATCCCTGAGGCGAAGGATATTACAATTAGCAATTTGAACACTCGTTCAATGGTAAAACATCAGCTCAAAATATTTCAGCTTATCAACTCTGATAAACCTGATATCCTCCTGCTCTCAGAAACGTGGCTTTCTGATGAATCTGCCCCCGACATTTTGGCAGCAGTACCTGATAATTACTACATTCTTCAGTCCAATAGGTCCTCGGGTAAAGTCGGGAGAGGGGTTGCAGCTATTATTCACCAGAAACTTCAGTTCACTGTACTGGGGATCATAGGCATCCCTTCAGTTGACAGTCTAATACTGAAATTCGAATCATCCCAGTCTTCTTTTATCTGCTCTTTATTCTATAGACCTCCTTATCCTATGCCCCCATTCCCTCAATTGCTAGGTGAAATGATTTCACACTTAGCTATAAACCATGCCAGACTTCTCATAGTTGGAGATTTCAATTATTGGCCCAATGACGTACGGGAAAGTACTGATTCTTTAGAATTCACTGATCTCCTTTCTGGAATGAATTGCATCCAACATATGAAGGTAGCTACCCATATAAAGGGGCATACTCTAGATCAAGTTTGGTCCTCTAATTTGGAAATTTCTAAGCCTACAATTCCCCCTTGTACCCGGTTGGACCACCATCTTATCTCATTTACGATATCTAGTATTTCCCCTTCCAAAAATTCACAGAAAAGAAATCACTTGGCCAGAAATTGGAACCGTGTCAACATCAGTGACTTCTGTTCACTATTAACTGCCACTGCCCCTACGGCACAGGAGTCTCTTGACATTCAGGCTAAAAATATCGAGACATGGCTTGAATCTGTCAGCGATCATCTTGCCCCCCTCAAGAAAATCTGAATTATGTGACCACATGATGCCCAACGTTGGTTTTCCGATGATTTGAAACTAAAAAAAATGGCATTAAGGCAAGCTGAACGCCGGTGGAGACAGGACTATTCCCTGGACAAAAAAGCTCTCTATGTAATACAGCTTAAAGAATATAAAAAAGCCATTCTTCAGACCAAAGCAGAATACTTCTCCTTAAAAATCATAAACTCGGCTAATAAGTCCAAAGATATCTTCTCTATAGTGGACGAACTCACCAATCCGGACAGAGTCACTATGAAACCTGTTCCATCGCAAGCCTTATGTGATTCTCTCAATTCTTATTTTATTGAGAAAATCGCTACTATCAAGGCTAGCATCTCTCCTCCCATGTCCACACTGCCATCTCCAGACTTATGTAAAAATTCACTTTTTCTAGACCAAATCCCCCCAATCTCAAAGGAAATTTTTTTCACTCTACTTAAAAGAGTCAGCTCTCGTTCCCCCACTGACTGTTGCCCGCCTCATATTCTACGTGAAGCCTTCCTTACCTCTCCAGATCCTCCCCTTTTATTTCTCAACAATTCCCTCAAATTGGGTATCGTCCCCAGTACCTTCAAAATTGCTGAAATAGTTCCCATCTTGAAGAAACCAAATTCGGATCCCCTGGTCCTCAGCAATTACCGCCACATTTCTCTGTTGCCTTACTTTGGTAAAATTTTAGAAGCCCATGTAACAGACTGCCTTTGTTCCTTTATCGAACAATCTCACTTTCTTGACTCTCGCCAGGCAGGATTTAGACCTGCCCATTCAACCGAGTCGTCATTCTTGCAGTCATGGATGAGCTCAGAGGGGGAGCTGACAAGGGCCTTACCCAGGCTCTGGTACTCCTGGATTTATCGGCCGTGTTTGACACGGTTTATCATGGTCTCCTGATCGACCGTGTTAGCAACGCCGGGATCCAGGGCCTGGCGCTAAAGTGGATCTCTTCCTACCTCAGCGACCGATTCCAAGCAGTCCGCCTCGCTAGTTTCTCTTCTCACAAAAAGAAATTAACTTGTGGGGTTCCCCAAGGGTCTTCCCTTTCGCCTCTTCTGTTTAACTTGTACCTCTTACCTTTGATTCGGTCCTTACGTGGAATGATGGTCGAAACTTTCAACTATGCTGACGACCTACAGTTAGTGTTTGACATCAAATCTTCCACTTCCTCAGTGTTTAATTTTCAATCTACCATGAGTTTTATCAGTGATTTGATGATTGATAATCACTTGAAATTAAACCCTGATAAAACTGAGCTTATTCTCACAGGTGGAATTGCTAATCTGTGGAATTCTAACTTTTGGCCTTCTACGCTGGGCAGCCCTCCACTCCCAGGAAGCTCTGTTAAGAGCTTGGGGATCCTGATTAGTAGTGACTTATCCATGAAGTCCCAGATCAGCTCAGTGGTCTCTGCTTGTTTTTACCATCTACTAAGAATCCGTAAGATCAGTAGATTCTTGACCACTGAGGCCTTGACTCTGGTCGTCTTAGCATTAGTAATTTCACGCATTGACTATGCTAACTCATTATATGCCGGTATTCCGGCATACCAACTGCATCGTTTACAGTTGGTGCAAAATCATTCGGCAAGGCTGATCGCCCGCCAGCCTATACGACATCATGTCAAACCTCTGATGAAGAGTCTACACTGGCTTCCGGTGGCCAAACGCTGTGCCTTCAAGCGGGGATGTACCATTTTTAAAGCCTTAGCCAGGAATGGCCCAGATTTTATTTCCTCGAGGATCCAGCATTATATTCCTTCTCGGAATCTACGCTCCTCCAATTCAAATCTGTTGATTACCCCCTCATTTAAACGCAAAAAACATGGGGGGCTCAGATTTGCGGTCTTGGCTCCGCAATTTTGGAACTCGCTCCCTGTGGAAGTGAGGTTGGCAACACCCTATGTTCAGTTCAGGAAATTGCTAAAGACATTTTTATTTTCTCAGTCATATCAGTAAGCCAACTGTGTTGTAAATGCCGCTTTCTCTTTTGCTCTCAGCGCCATGAAACCGCCTGGTGTACGTGCACTTTATAAGCACTTTTAACATAACAGTGCAGAAAGAACCAACAGAGGTGCAGACAGAGGCAAGAGGGGTGCAGAAAGAGTCAAGAGAAGTGCAGAAAGAAGCAACAGAGGTGCAGAAGGAGACAAGAGAACTGCAGAAAGGGGCAAGAAAGTTGCAGAAACAGGCAAGAGAGGTGCAGAAAAAGGGAACAGGGTTGCAGAAAGAGGCAAGAGAGATGCAGAAAGAGGGAAGAAGGGTGCAGAAAGAGGCAAGAGGAGTGCAGAAAGAACTAACGGAAGTGCAGAAAGAAGCAACAGAAGTGCAGAAAGAAGCAACAGAGGTGCAGAAAGAGGCAAGAGGGGTGCAGAAAGAGGCAAGAGAAGTGCAGAAAGAAGCAACAGAGGTGCACAAAGAGGCAAGAGAGGTACAGAAAGAGGGAAAAGAGGTGCAGAAAGAAGCAAGATAGGTGCAGAAAGAAGCAAGAGAATTGCAGAAAGAGGCACGAGAGGTGCAGAATGAGGCAAGAGGAGTGCAGAAAGAAGCAAGAGAGGTACATAAAGAAGCAAGAGAACAGCAGAAAGAAGCAACAGAGGTGCAGAAGTAGGCAAGAGAATTACAGAAAGAGGCAAGAGAGGTGCAGAACGAGGCAAGAGGAGTGCAGAAAGAAGCAACAGAGGTGCAGAAAGAGGCAAGAGGGATGCAGAAATTTGCAAGAGAGGTGCAGAAAGAAGCAAGAGCAGTGCAAAAGAACCAACAGAGGTGTAGAAAGAGGCAGGTGAGGTACAGACGGAGGCAAGAGAACTGCAGAAAGAGGCAAGAGAGTTGCAGAAACAGGCAAAAGGGGTGCAGAAAGAGGGAACAGGTCGGCAGACTGAGGCAAGAGAGGTACAGAAAGAGGGAAGAGGGGTGCAGAAAGAGGCAAGAGGAATGCAGAAATTTAGAACAGAGGTGCAGAACGAAGCAAAAGCAGTGCAGAAAGAACCAACAGAGGTGTAGAAAGAGGCAAGAGGGGTACAGAAAGAGGCAAGTGAAGTGCAGAACGAAGCAAAAGAGGTGCAGAAAGAGGCAAGAGAACTCCAGAAAAAGGCAAGAGAGGTGCAGAAAAAATTAAGAGAAGTGCAGAAAGAAGCAACAAAGGTGTTGAAAGAGGCAAGAGGGGTGCCGAAAGAGGCAAGAGAAGTGCAGAAAGAAGCAAATGAGGTGCAGAAAGAGGCAAGACAAGTGCAGAAGCAGGCAAGAAAGGTGCAGAAAGAGAGAACAGGGGTGCAGAAAGAGGCAAGAGAGATACAGAAATTTGCAAGAGAGGTGCAGAAAGAAGCAAGAGCAGTGCAGAAAGAAGCAAGAGAAGTGCAGAAAGAAGCAAGAGAGGTGGACAAAGAGGGAAGAGGGATGCAGAAATTTGCAAAAGAGGTGCAAAAAGAGACAAGAGGGGTGCAGAAAGGGGTAGGAGAGGTGCACAAAGAGAGAAGAGGGGTACAGAAAGAGGCAGGAGGGGTGCAGAAAGAAGGAAGAGAAGTGCAGAAAGAAACAACAGAGGTGCTGAAAGAGGCCCGAAGGGTGCAGAAAGAGGCAAGAGTTGTGCAGAAAGAGGCAAGAGAATTGCTGAAAGAAGCAACAGAGGTGTAGAAAGAAGCAAGAGAAGTGCAGAAAGAGACAAGTGAGGTGCAGAAAGAGGCAAGAGAGGTGCAGAAAGAGGGAAGACAAGTGCAGACAGAGACAACAGGGTGCAGAAAGAAGCAAGACAGGTGCAGAAAGAAGCATGGGAAATACAGAATGAAGCAAAAGGGGTGCAGAAAGAGGCATGAGAAGTGCAGAAAGAAGCAACAGTGGTGCAGAAGGAGGCGAGAGAACTGCAGAAAGAGGCAAGAGAGTTGCAGAAACAGGCAAAAGAGGTACAGAAAGAGGGAACCGCGGTGCAGACGGAGGCAAGAGAGGTGCATAAAGAGGTAAGAGGGGTGCAGAAAGAGGCAAGAGGGATGCAGAAATTTGCAAGAGAGGTGCAGAAAGAAGCAAGAGCAGTGCAAAAGAACCAACAGAGGTGCAGAAAGAGGCAGGTGAGGTACAGACGGAGGCAAGAGAACTGCAGAAAGAGGCAAGAGAGTTGCAGAAACAGGCAAAAGGGGTGCAGAAAGAGGGAACAGGTGGACAGACTGAGGCAAGAGAGGTGCATAAAGAGGTAAGACGGGTACAGAAAGAGGCAAGAGGGATGAAGAAATTTGCAAGAGAGGTGCAGAAAGAAGCAAGAGCAGTGCAAAAGAACCAACAGAGGTGCAGAAAGAGGCAGGTGAGGTACAGACGAAGGCAAGAGAACTGCAGAAAGAGGCAAGAGAGTTGCAGAAACAGGCAAAAGGGGTACAAAAAGAGGGAACAGGTGGGCAGACTGAGGCAAAAGTGGTGCAGAAAGAGGGAAGAGGGGTGCAGAAAGAGGCAAGAGGAATGCAGAAATTTGGAACAGAGGTGCAGAACGAAGCAAAAGCAGTGCAGAAAGAGGCAAGAGAACTGCAGAAAAAGGCAACAGAGGTGCAGGATGAGGCAGGAGAGGCGCAGAAAGAGGCAAGAGGGGTACAGAAAGAGGCAAGTGAAGTGCAGAATGAAGCAAAAGAGGTGCAGAAAGAGGCAAGAGAACTGCACAAAAAGGCAACAGAGGTGCAGGATGAGGCAGGAGAGGCGCAGAAAGAGGTAAGAGGGGTACAGAAAGAAGCAAGAGAAGTGCAGAAAGAAGCAACAAAGGTGCTGAAAGAGGCAAGAGGGGTGCCGAAAGAGGCAAGAGGTGTCCAGAAAGAAGCAAGAGAAGTGCAGAAAGAAGCAAATAGGTACAGAAAGAGGCAAGCGTGGTGCAGAAAGAGGGAAGAGAGGTGTAGAAAGAGGCAAGAGAGTTGCACAAAGAGGCAAGAGGGGTGCAGAAAGAGGCAAGAGAAGTGCAGAAAGAAGCAACTGAGGTGCAGAAAGAGGCAAGACAAGTACAGAAGCAGGCAAGAAAGGTGCAGAAAAAGAGAACAGGGGTGCAGAAAGAGGCAAGAGGGATCCAGAAATTTGCAAGAGAGGTGCAGAAAGAAGCAAGAGACGTGCAGAAAGAAGCAAGAGAAGTGCAGAAAGAAGCAAGAGAGGTGGACAAAGAGGGAAGAGGGGTTCAGAGATAGGCAAGAGGGATGCAGAAATTTGCAAAAGAGGTGCAGAAAGAACCAAGAGCAGTGCAGAAAGAACCAACAGAGGTGCAAAAAGAGGCAAGAGGGGTGCAGAAAGGGCTAGGAGAGGTGCACAAAAAGGCAAGAGGGGTACAGAAAGAAGGAAGAGAACTGCAGAAAGAAGCAACAGGGGTGCTGAAAGAGGCACGAAGGGTGCAGAAAGAGGCAAGAGAAATGCAGAAAGAAGCAAATAGGTACAGAAAGAGGCAAGCGTGGTGCAGAAAGAGGGAAGAGAGGTGTAGAAAGAGGCAAGAGAGTTGCACAAAGAGGGGAGAGGGGTGCAGAAAGAGGCAAGAGAGGGCAGAAAGAAGCAAGTGAGGTGCAGAAAGAGGCAAGAGAGGTGCAGAAAGAAGCAAGAGAGGTGCAGAAACAGGCAAGAGAAGTGTTGAAAGAGGCAAGAGAGGTGCAGAAGGAGGCAAGAGAACTGCAGAAAGAGGCAAGAGAGTTGCAGAAACAGGCAAGTGAGGTGCAGAAGGAGGCAAGAGAACTGCAGAAAGAGGCAAGAGAGTTGCAGAAACAGGCTAAATGGGGTGCAGAAAGAGGGAACAGAAAGGCAGACTGAGGCAAGAGAGGTGCAGAAAGAGGGAAGAGGGGTGCAGAAAGAGGCAAGAGCGGTGCAGAAAGAAGCAACAGAGGTGCAGAAAGAAGCAACAGAGGTGCAGAAAGAGGCAAGAGAAGTGTAGAAAGAGGCAAGGAGGTGGAGAAACAGGCAGGAGAGGTGCAGAAAGAGGGAACAGGGGTACAGAAAGAGGCAGGAGAGGTGCAGAAAGAGGGAAGAAGGGTGCAGAAAGAGGCAAGAGGGGTACAGGAAGAAGCAAGTGAGGTGCAGAAAGAGGCAACAGAGGTGCAGAAAGAGGCAAGAGAGGTGCAGAAAAAAGAAAGGTGTAGAAAGAAGCAACAGAAATGCAGAAAGAGGCAAGAGAGGCACAAAAAGAAGCAAGAGTGGTTTGCATACCTTTAGTACCTATTTAATAACTACATTTAGCAATAAGTAACAGGTGACCATTCTAGGTTTGCAAATGACCTTCCACCACGCTCTAACACTTGTCGCTGCATTTTTGGTAGCGTTTGAGCAGTTTGAGCTAGAAACAAGTTTTTTTTTGTTCAAATCTGCAGATTATGCAGCAGATGATGGATTATGTGGCAAATGCGGAAAATGTATAATTGTGCGAAAGTCGGTGCAGCTAAAAAGTCGCATAATTCCAGTGGGCCTGCTCATACCTCTGACTAGGTCCAGAAGTGCCCCTCAGTGGTTCCTTCTTTTTTTTGTCTCATTGAGTTTATAGTTTAGCTTCTATGTAAACGAGGAAGACTAAACCTGAGGTTACCACTCCACAACACAGACTACCATACCACATAATTAATCTCCATAACACATTATCCCACTCTACATAATTCCTATACACTAAATACCACATACCTTCTATCCACATCGAAGTCAAAGTCTATCTACATAATTTCACTGCACATCATACCACATAATTCTACTACACACAACCTACATCCACTCCACTCCAAGAAAAATTAGTAAAACACTTTTACATTCACAACGCCTATAGCTCTAACTCTCGCAAATGTGAAACCTATTACATTTCAAATTCTTCTTTAACTAGTAGTCACGTTTGCAGAGATGTGGAGAAAGTGGGCTGGGCCTCCGACCAGCGCTCAGGAATTCAGCTGCGTAGGACTTACAGGAGGTACCAGGAGGGCTTCTTGGCCCCCAAAGTCCCTCAGGAGCAAAGTGGACTTCATCCCCCAACCCATAGTGTGCCAGGAGGTGCCTTTGCAGAGCGGTGGAGAAAGGGGGGCATGGCCTCCGAAGACGTCTTACCAATACCACTGTGTGGGACTTACTGGAGGTAACAGGAGGGGTAGGTGGCCCCCAAGGACACTACCCCTCCTATTACCTCCAGTAAGTCCCACACACCAGCATTGGTAAGTTCTCAAAGCAGGCCACGCCCCCTTTGCCCACCAGTCTGCAAACGTGCTCCCCGGCGCACTCTTGGATGGGTAGTGAAGTTTCCTTCTCTGCTAGGGGTCCTTAGGGGCCAACTAGCCTACCTGATACCTCCAGTAAGCCCTTTATAGTGGGATTGCTAAGAGGTGGACACAGGCCACGCCCCCTTTCTGTACCACTCTGCAAACGCACCTCCTGGCACGCTCTTGGTTGGGGGATGAAGTCTCCTTGCTTCCTGAGGGTCCCTGGGGGCCAACTAGCCCTCCTGTTATCTGTAGTAAGCCCCACACAGCTAGATTGCTGAGAGTGGTCCAAGGCCGTGCCCCCTTTTTACACCACTCTGCAAACGCGCCTCCTGGTGCACTCCTGCTCAGGGGATGAAGTCCACTTTAGTCCTGCGGTCCTCAGGACACAAGAGGACCTCATCGCCCCACCAGCTGTGTGCCAACAGGCACGTTTGCAGAGTGGTGTAAAAAGGGGCGTGTCCTTGGACCACCTCTCAGCAATCCCAACGTGTGGGGCTTACTGGAGGTACCTGGTGGGCTAGTTGTCCCCTAAGGACCCTTAAGATTCTAGGGGACTTAATCCCCCAACCCAGAACACGCCAGGAGGTGCGTTTGCAGTGTGGTGCAGGAAGGGGGCGGGGCCTCCGGTGAGATGCCAGCTTTTTTTTTTTTTGGTTTGTTAGAAGGGGGGCTGTGTGGCCCCCCTTCCCTTAATATTTTTAGGGCCCTGGGGACCCTATCCCCCAGGGCCTGACCCATTTTAAAAAAAATATTATTTTTTTTAAACGGGAAATGGGCCGTGCGGCCCCCATCCCTTGGCATGGCCACATATTTTTATTTTATTTATTTTATCTTTTTAATGGAGGGGGGCCCCCCTCATGAGGCCTTTATCAGCCCGGGGACCCCATCTCCCAGGGCATTGCCTAGTTTTTTTTATTTTTTCAATTAAATATTCGGGAAGGGGGCTGCGTGGCCCCCCTTTCCTGGGCCGGCCCTCACATTGGGGACCACGGGGGAGCCCCAATGCCCCCGTGGTCCCTGCGGGCTCCCTGCCTCCTGCGGGAGCCGGCATTACTTTTGGACAAGGGGAGGTGCTGACATGCAGCTCCCCTTGTCCAAAAGCAATTCTGCTTTGCATCGTGGAAGTGAGAGCAGGTTTCCTGCTCTCGCTTCCACAAAGCAAAGCAGAGTTTGCCATGGCAGGGCGGGAGCCGTGCTCCCACCCTGCCATTGCAAACTGCAATGTCCCGGGTTGGGCACTCTGGGACATTGCCAGAGCCGACCCTGGGGGCTGGCGGTCCCCAGGGCCAAGGAGGGCTCCAGGAGGGGGGACGCGCAGCACCCCTCCCAACATGATTTAAGCCCCGGGGAGGTAGTCGTCCCCGGGGCCCGGGTGTCCGCAACGGACACCCATCCGTGATTAAAGTTTGCCCCGGGCAGGTGGTGGTCCCCGGGGCAGTGTGGGGAGGGGCAGGAGCCCCCCCCACACTTTCTTACACTTTATTTAAGCCCCCGGGAGGTGGCTGTCCCCGGGGCTTGGGGGGCCTGCAAGGCACCCCGCTCATTATTACTGAATGCCCCAGGGAGGTGGCGGTCCCCGGGGTAGCATGGGGGGGCAGGAGCCCCCATGCATAATTTACACAAGCCCCGGGGAGGTGGCAGTCCCCGGGGCTGCGGGGGGCTGCGGGGGGCTGCGGGTACCCTGCATAATATTAATCAATCAATCAATAGCTTTATTTCGACAGCTTGTATCATAAAAGCATTGTTTGACAGTTGTGCAGGAAATAAAAACATAAACTCAATAGTAAAAAAGCCTTAGAATACTAAAAAATCACTAAAAGTATGCTTGTAAAACATTTTTAGCGTGTTTTTAAAATAGAGAATATGAAACAGATAACACTAAAATCATTTTTCTCAAAAAGTGTCCGTGCAAATTAATACAAGTTCATACTCTGACAAATACTCCAGGTGAATAAGTAAAAATGAGGGGAAAAAAGAGATAATGATTAGCACAATTCATCTCAGCGGTAATTGTGTAAAGTGCTAGTGCTTTGTCCATCAAAAATGATGTTCTAAATTGGGGGTGAGAATTCAAGCTAATCTGCAGTCTTATTAAGTGCAACACCACATAATATTTATTATTGCTGTCACCAGAGTAGCATAAGGCCTAGGGTATGGCACCCCACGCAGTGCTTTATTCCTAACTAACCAAGCATGGCTTAAGAACTTAAGCCACCCCACAAGAGAAAAGGACGCTAGGATCGGATTTTAAGATGTGCAGGGCAACCCGATGGTCGCGGGTGCCCATGTCACTGCAGATAAGTTTTAGCCATTTTGACCTTGCGTTGGTATAAGCTGGGCAAGCAAACATGACATGGGCAACACACTCTGTCGATGACCACAACAAGGGCAACTTTCTGGTGTATTCTCGGCTGAGTGCCACTTTGCTGTTAGAGCATTAACAGGGAGCGAGCCAAACCTAAACTGAATGTACAGAGCCCTATCCCGTGGGACCTGGATCACATCTAGGTAAGGCTCTAGGCCTCTGGTTTGCTTGAACATAAGAAATTCGTCTGTTAATCTCCCCCTGTTTCGCTTGCTAAGCTCCAGACGGTTAGTCCAATCCCAATAGTGGCGCTTAAGTTCCTCCTTGCTCGGAGGGATTTGGGTGTCCCATGATTCTTTGAGGCCAAGTAGTGTCATAGTTTTCTTTACATAAGATATCCACTTGACCCTGTGGCCCACATCTAAGTTCATTACCTCCGATAGGGCTGTGGCGTAGTTGGCAAGCTCAGCAGTGCGCCTCAGACGAGCCCAGAAGAGCAATGGGCGGAGTTTAGCAATGTTTCTAAACGGCCGCCTGCCCATGTCGTACATTAGAGGTGTTAATGGGGTGTTACGGGGAAGCATCACCAAATCCCTCAAAAACTTGTTCTCTGACCTGCTGATCTCTTCTACGTTTTCAAACCCCCATAGCTCGGCTCCATAAAGAGCCGAGCTAACTGCCTTAGCGTCATAAACTGCGAGGGCCGGGGCAACTGGCATACTATATGAGAGGCGATGTTCTTTAGTTAGTGCCCCGGTCACGCGTTTATGATTCAAAAGCATTTTGGCTAAATGGGGCCTCCAGTGCATTTTATAAGAGTCTAATACCAAGGTATTCAAAGGTCCCGACTCTCTCCAGGGGGATACCGTTCAGTGTGACATTGTTCCTGAAAGATTTGTGGGGGTTGAAAGCCATAAGCTTTGTCTTTGTGGTGTTAATAACTAGACCCCGTGAGTCACAGAAAGATTGGTATCTGTCCATTAATTTCTGTAGCCCAACTGGGGTCTTCGACACCAATAAGGTGTCGTCAGCGAACAGGAGCGTCGGCACTTTGTCGCTCGCCAATATTAATCATGCCCTGGGGAGGTGGCGGTCCCCGGGGCTGCGGGGACCACCATGGGCCCCCGCATATACTTTCTTATTGCCCCCGAGACCTGGCCACCCGGGGGCTTATTAAAACAAAGCGCGGGAGACCGCGCTTCGTTTTAAAAAAAAATTCTCGGCGGGATTCGCGCTCCCATCGCGAATCCTGCCATTTGTTTAAAAGAAAAAATGCTTTTTGAGGCCCTGGGGTGTCCCTGTGGGACCCCCTGACCAGGCCTAGGGGGTCAAGGTGTTTCTACCCTGCCCCCTTTTCTTTTTTTAAATAATTTTATTCCCTTTTTTCTTGTGACTCGGTTTTACCGAGTCACATGATGGCTGCCAACACTTCTTGGTTTGGAGTGTTGACAGCCAATCAAAATGAAGCTCGTGATCGGGAGGGTACGCGAATCCTCCTCGGTCACCAGATATCGATGTTTTTTATTTTTGAATTTCTCAGGAACTACTGAACGGATTTACGCCATTTAAAAAAAAGTTGCTTTCTGAACCAAGAGCTACCTTTTTGCCACAATTGGTGTAATTCCAGTCAGCAGTTCGGGCTGTAGCCTCTTCCAAAAATTCCTATGAAAATTAACATGGAGAAAACGCATTTTGGGACCCCCCTTTTTTCTCGGTCCCCGCTTGACGAATTACCCCGAAACTCTCAAGTCAGGAGCTGAGAGGGAGCAGGGCATTAGTTTTGAAAATTTCACGGACATTCATCAAACGGCGCCAAATATATTGGCAAAAGAAAAAAACGCTTTTTGAATAGAAACGAGGTCCTAACTATAACTACCTACTGGCGAGATATATATATATTTATATATATATATATTTATAAACTCCAACTCCAGTCTCCATTAGACACGGACACCGACACAGGGGTAAGAATCACTCATTTGGAATCTCCATTTATTTTTTAACAAGTTGTTACGCATTTCGGCATTTTCTGCCTTGCTCACACAATAAACGTCATTCTCACATTGACCATTTAAAATACAAGGCTCTCGGTCACATGGTATACTGCTCCTATAGCCATAGAAGACAGACTCAACATATTTGTTACTTAACACTTTTCTCTGTGTGCCGTGTTAAAAATTATTTGTAAAAAACATGATTATTTGTCTCATGCTTAAAAATATTCATAAATTGTCATAATATTAGAGGTCACTTTTCTCTCACAGTGAATTCTGTCCCTACTTCAATCAAACTGTATTCAATTTTTTTGGGCAAGTGCCTACATGATTCAACAGTTAAAAATATCACTGCAATAACTGCTACCCTTAATTAAAACACAGTTGACCGTATAGTATACATAACAAATATATATAAAGAAATTAAAAATATTAGACACATTCAAAATTAATAATTATTGATAATAAGTAACGGGCGGGCAAAAAGCATTTTAACTATAATGGTGACCCTTCTCTTAATTGCATGCTTCCATGGTCGGTTATTTGAGTCCTACCATCTTTTCACAGTTAAAGTGCAAGTGCATACATAACTGATTGTCAATTGTCCTCATTTAGCATAACCTCTCATATAGTAGCAGCAATTGAAATACAGTGTTCCAAACGACATAAAGTGCAAGTGCTTTATGCAGTACGGTTATTTAAAGTGCAAATACCCCAATAAAATCATTTCACTAATAAATACAGTACATAAGAACGTAAAGTGCAAGTGCAATGTCATAGATCTCAATTTGTACACTGTTTCTCTTAAGTGAATACAATCTATTCTCTATATGGGACAACTCCTATAAAGTGCAAGTGCATCTTAATTGTAGACCTTGCTCAGGTCATACTGAAGTTTCTACAGAGACCAACTAACCTCATGTAATTCATAATTCAAAGGGCACCATTCATTATATTTTATGCCTCGCCCTAATATCAAAATTAGAAAATCACTCAATACTTTATATAAATAAAATTTACAATTAAAATAGTTCCCTTTACAAATAAATTCAACACTCAATAATACTTATGACGATTTTGTTTCACTAAAGAGCCATGTTGACTTTAAAACAAACCTTTACCATGGATACTACTAGTGGCCTAAATGTATATGTAAATCCTCATCTGAGTTTAATCCTGACGGGAATTTTGTATTAAACAATAATATATACTTTGATTCAAGCTGTCGCAACTTGCGCTCTCTGTTTCCTCCCATTCTCATTTTCGTCACCTGATCGATTGCAAAATATGTCAGTTCATTCACATTGCCATTGTGCATCTCATTTATATGACGGGCCACCGGGTAGCTCTTATTGTTATTCTTAACAGCTCGTAAGTGCTGGAGTATACGCACGTGCACCATATGGATAGTGCTCCCACTTATAGTTTGGGGCAAGAGCACTGTAAAATGTAAACCACGAATTCACTCCTACAATTTAAAAATGTCCTGATCTTCCATGGGCTCATCATGAGTGGAGATATGGCTTGTTTTTCATTTCGGGCAATTTTACATGCCTTGCACTTCAGGCACTTGTAGAAGCCGGGGTTAGCTTTCAGCCAACCCTCAGATTTCACCACTTCTGGACTACTGTCCATCAGTTCCTGCCTCATAGATCTTGCCTTTTTTAATGTAATCTGTGGTTTACGTTTAACTACAGTACTCAGGATAGGATCACTTTTTACTAAATGCCAGTGCCTACTCAAACAGTCTCTCACCCTGGTATGGTAGGCACTGTATCCAGTAATCATCCGTATCTCCTCGTTGGCTCGCCTGATGCCACCATTATTGGGTCTTTAGTTCTAAGTAGTTCATCTCTCTAAATTCCATTGACTTTCTTTAATGCCTGGTCTAAAACCTGCGTATTATAGCCTCTTACAGTAAATCTCTCAGTTAGGCTGTTTTGGGCTTCCTTCAAAGCTTGTCCCTCGCTACAATTCCTCTTCATCCTCAAATGTTCAGCATAAGGGATGCTCATTTTCAGTTTTGCTGGATGGAAACTTTGGGCGTGCAAAATCGAATTGCCTGCCGTGGGTTTTCTAAATGTTTGTGTATGTAAGATGTTATCCTTTACATATATTTCCAAATCTAGGAAGGATACCTGGGACCTGCTAATAGTGTCAGTAAATTTAAGATTTAATGAATTGTCATTCAGCTGCATGACAAAATTTTGAGCAGATTCCTCCGTCCCTTCCCAGACCAGGAAGAGGTCATCAATAAACCTTTTCCATACAATCACATTTTCTTTCCATTCCTTAGCAAATTTCTCTTTGAGCACCTGCTCCTCCCACCAGCCCATATGCAGATTTGCATAGCTGGGGGCGAAGCAGGTGCCCATAGCTGTGCCTCTCACCTGCCTGTAGGTGTCGTTGCCAAACATGAAGAAGTTGTTTTCCAGGCATAATCTGCCCATTTCTGCTAACATCCCTGAGTGCTGGTATAGAGCTATAGTCGTGTGTTCAAATAATGTCGCATAGCATTCAGCCCGTCTTCATGGGATATGCTCGTGTATAGAGAGGTTACATCGAGCGCAACTAGAAGGAATGACTCTTTCCAAACCAGGTTTTCAATTTTGTTTAAAAAGTCTCTTGTGTCCTGAATATATGCATGAAGTTTCTTTACGAACTCCTGCAAGAAATGGTCTAAATATCTGGAGGTGGGTTCAAATATGCTCCCAATAGCAGAGATTATAAGCCTTCCAGGTGGTACCTCTTTATTTTTGTGCACCTTAAGAATAAGGTACAAAATGGGTGTAACAGGGTTCTCCACTTTTAGATACAAATATTCCCCTTGGGATAACATTCCTAACCCCCTCCATCGCGCTAGGTCTTTGTGAAATTTGTTTTTCACCTCTAGGAGGTTGCTTAGCGGTACCTTTTGATAACATTTGCTGTCTCTCAATTGGGACTTGGCTTCTGCATTATACATTTCAAGTGACCAAAGGACCACATTACCTCCTTTGTCCGACTGGCGGACAACTATATCTTTCTTATTCTTTATTTTTTCCATGACCATAGCATATTTTCTGTCATGGAGGTTACCACCTTTCACAAAACCCTGACTCGATATTAGTGATAGTTCTTTGAGATCTTTAATAACTGCTTCTGAGAAAGTATCAATCGAATCTTTTGGAACATTGGGAACAAACGTTGACATTGGTCTAAAAGCGGTTCTAACACCTTCAAAAATATCTAGCCTTAAGGCCCCTGCTGTCTCATTCATAGTCCCTGGTGGCTGTAGGCCCTCACATTCTCTTTCCAGTTCGTTCAGTTCCTGCAATATATTCAAATCACCAACTTCCAGATTTGATACTTCCTCTGGAATGTCTTGCATGAAATCAGATTGTTTTCTGAAAAAGAAAAATTTCCTTAATTTTAATTTTCTCACGAACTTATAGAAATCAATGTGGGTCTGGCTGTAATTGAAGTTTGTTCTTTTACAATATGATAAACCTAATGAAAGTATATTGTTTTCTTCTTCCGTGAGAGTCAAGTCCATCAAATTTATCACTGTGGCCGGATCATCTCCTACTTTCGTTGGTGGGTTTCCTTGGTCTTGGCGCCTGATCTTAATTCCATTCCCTCCCAGTCGGGCTTTGTGCCTCCTTAGTGCCTTTTTCTTTTTTGGCATTGCGGTCTCTGTCTGTTGTTCTGAGTCCTGTCTAGCCGTAAAAAACGTAATTCATCAATCACTGATGGGGGCTCTTGTTGATCTCTATTACTGTGGGAACTGCCAGCACCATCTTCTGAGCCAGTCTCTGCTTCAGAGCTCACATATGAACTTGCCTCAGAACTGCTGTCAACTCCCTGATGCCGCTCAGGTCATTTTTTCTCCACCATCCCACTGCTGGACAATTTCTGTCTCTGTATATTGTCAAATCGATGGACAAATGTATACATTTGCCCTCTTTGATAGTCCTTCCTGTCTCTTAAACATTTAGTGGCTTTTCTCTCTCGTATTGTTTGTTCATGTTTTTTTAGCCTACACTGCAATTCAGCCTCAAATTTCTCCAGGCTTTCTGGTTTCACTATTTTTGCCAATTCAAATTCCACAATTTTAATTTCCTCCAATATTTTCTCTCTGTCCTTTCTGGCATATTTCACCAATATTTTCATCATGTTGCGCGAGGAGTCCGCACTGTTAGCGGCCCGCTCCTCCAGCATCTCAGGATCCGGGTTTTCAAACTTTGGGGCCACAAGTATTCTGAGCCCACGAGGGACTCTCCCAATTTCCAAGTACCTCTCAAGGGACTTAACTTCCCACCATTTTGAAACCTCTACCAGTTTCAGCTTCTCCAATTTACGCATGAGGTTTTGCGAATTAGCCTCATTAGTGGGGATTTCTGAGCCCGGTTTGCGACTGACAGTCTCCACTGCCTTCTCGTCAAAGACGGAATTGGCCGCTTCCTCTCTTTCCTTCAGCCACGTATACATAGTGGCTCACCAGTACAGAAGCGCTTATGTTTCACCAAATATTCACTCAATAAACTGAAGACAACGGGATTCAGAACCCCACCGGGTAGCCACCCCGGCTCCTCTCCCGTCTGAAAATTGCTTGGAAACCGCTCACAGAGGCACAGAACTTACCCGACCGCAGGCGTCCTCCGACCCACTGCTCCCGGATTCTCCTCACCTCGCGGTTATTTTCCAAGTGTCCTCCAATACTGCGGGGGGGCTTCCAGCTATGCACCGCATCTCACACCATCTTGCCGGATACCTGGAAGCATCTGATCGAGGGGTGTCGGTTTCACCACTTTCCAGCAACCGCGGCTCAAACATAAACTCCAGCTCCGGTCTCCATTAGACATGGACAACGACACAGGGGTAAGAATCACTCATTTGGACTCTCCGTTTATTTTTTAACAAGTTGTTACGCGTTTCGGCATTTTCTGCCTTGCTCACACAATAAACGTCATTCTCACATTGACCATTTAAAATACAAGGCTCTCGGTCACATGGTATACTGCTCCTATAGCCATAGAAGACAGACTCAACATATTTGTTACTTAACACTTTTCTCCGTGTGTCGTGTTAAAAATTATTTGTAAAAAAACATGATTATTTGTCTCATGCTTAAAAATATTCATAAATTGTCATAATATTAGAGATCACTTTTCTCTCACAGTGAATTCTGTCCCTACTTCAATCAAACTGTATTCAATTGTTTCGGGCAAGTGCCTACATGATTCAACAGTTAAAAATATCACTGCAATACATGCTACCCTTAATTAAAACACAGTTGGCCGTATAGTACACATAACAATTATATATATAAAAAAATTAAAAATATTAGACACATTCAAAATTAATAATTATTGATAATCAGTAACGGGCGGGCAAAAAGCATTTTAACTATAATGGTGACCCTTCTCTTAATTGCAAGCTTCCATGGTTGGTTATTTGAGTCCTACCATCTTTTCACAGTTAAAGTGCAAGTGCATACATAACTGATTGTCAATTGTCCTCATTTAGCATAACCTCTCATATAGTAGCAGCAATTGAAATACTGTGTTCCAAACGACATAAAGTATATATATATATACACATCTGCACGCTCTATTTTTATCACATTTTTTATTTTTCTGGCACATTTTTATTTTGCACTTTCCGTTTCTCCTGTTTACATCACTACCATTGTACATAACGTCATTTTCCTGGATTTCAAGAATAAAGTATTTAGAACACCTGTGCATTGAACTCTCTTGTAAGTTTCAATGTCATTTTTGAAAACCATAGCGCAAGGATATCAAAGGGGAATAGTAATCAGTTTTTTTCTATATTACCAGTGAAAGCGCTGCAATTCAGTTTAGAGAGGAAAGGACTGAGTTAGAGGACTTGTTACTTAGGGTGATTAGGTAGAAGGACTGTATATTATATTGAGGATTCAAGGTTCTTTACTAATCTGATATTGTTACTTCCAGACTTCCAGAGCAGTCCAGGAGGAAGTGTCATGAGCCTCATATCAGTGTTTTCTCTATCTTCTCCTTACCGTTTCTCCATCTGTGTGGGCTACTGCGACTTCTGTTGCAATTAGAGGTCATGGTCTTTCTCTGGAAGTGAATAGGAATAGGTTTGTGGCACTCCTGCTGATTGGTAAGTCGAAAACTGCAAACTACAACTGGGCTAGCGGTTCACCAGTAATTAATGTTCTGTTTATTACCCATCTAGGACAGGCAGCTCTCCCTCGGAACACAGACATCATCTTGGAAGTGGCTGGAATGCCTTGTAGGATGGGCATTTACAGTATACATGAAGGCTTGACTGTATAGTGAAAACTGTCCATCATGCCTGTTGTGCATACTGTGCACGCACTGTGCATATTGCTCAAGCCTGCTAGATCACCGAGGTCTTGTGGAATCTTCTAACTCTAAGCAAGTCTACAATGGAATGGCAAATCTCCCAAGTGCCAAGTAACTTTCACAGGCCCAGGGAAAGTTTTCCAAATCCTGGCAATGCTCCTCGCTAGCCAAGTGTGAAAACAATACAAAGCATGCTCGAGCCAAGAATACTGTTGACTTTTGACCCTACCGTCCACTCCCTCTCCCACCTGCCGACCCTTACACCCTCATCGCCAGAAAGTGTTGCCCCTCCTGCCGACCTCTTGATCATTTCGGCATGCACTGCTCTCATTTTGTTATTAAAAAAAAATTGCAATCAGGCTCTTATGGGGTGTGTGTGTGTGTGTGTGTGTGTGTGTGTGCGTGTGCGTGTGTGTGTGAGCGTGTGTGCGCGCGTGTGTGTGTAGAGAGGGGCATTGTTGGGAATGTGTGCCCTACTTCCTTGCACAAGTGCTGTGCCACACTCGGTTGTCCTTCTTTCAAAGTCCCCAGCAAACCATAACCGTATTCCTTACCCCTGTTTTCTTCACCTAACTAGTACAATGGCTGCACACCACCTCAAAAGGTAATTCGTCCTACTCGCTTAATAGGATCAATTGAGTTACTGTTCCTGTTGTAGGCAGGGGTCCGTCTCTGCTGGGCATATCTTTTTTTTCATCCACCCAAGGTAAAATGAGCATCACTGACTGAGGTCACAGTAACAAATATTATTACATTCAGTTGGGAACGTGGTATCCTCCATACCGATGATGACCGTTGTTATCAGCCTCAAAGTGTGGTGCACCTGCATGATGGGGCTGGGTCCTAATGGATGTCTCATAGTTGAAAGAATGCCTTGTCACACACTATTTGCCTGTATCTGTTCCCAACCACCACTTCCCTGTGCCCCCAGCTTAAGCAATTATATGTGAGGAGCTCCGATGCCCCAGTGGGGTCTGTTCAGATCTTTAACTGCCCCCTTCAAATGCATAAATACACCTATAACTGTACACCGACCAGCTTCAAAGCGCAGGGGCAATCTTCAGCAATCTGCCCTTGACCTCTGGCATCAGACAAATATTGAGCATCATCTACGACAATTTCAGCTGTGTTGCATATCAAAGTTGGTCACACATTACTTGTAAGTGAGAATTTCTAATAAGGAACAATGCAGCTTATATAATGCCTTACTGGCTATGTAGTCCATTTTGGTCGGTGAGACCAAATTATGACTTTTCTTCTTACTTTAGCATTTAACATAGCTCTTGAAATCTCATCATCAAATGCTGCTGTAATTAATAAGATATCAATCCATTGGTCACAGGTCAGTAAATATTGACTGTAAGTTAGCTAATTAGGGCAAAGTAACCCTAAAATTTCAACTTTTTAGAATCTCTTTGAGAGACCAAGTCACAGCAAAGTACCTGATAAGGGATGAATTATTTGCAGTCTTAGGAAAATACATTTAGTTCTAAGTGTAGGAGTCCGTTGGAGTACCCATAACCTGGTGGTTTCATCCTAGGAAATGTCAGTGCTTCTGCCTTATGCATCATTTTATTAGGAGTCAAAAAGCATACTTGAGAATTGTACTTAGATCACTTTTGACTGACCACAGGCAGCACTGATCCTCCTTTGAAATATGAGCTAAATTTCAATAAACCATTGGCTTGAGGATGGTTTCTGATCAAGTCTTGTTAGAAATCACCATCTTTTGTGTGATATTCCCAAAATTAGGACTGTTTACTGTTTGCTAAACAGTGGTAAAGTGCTTATGCTCTCCTTTCCAAACATAATAAAATTGGCATAGACCTCATTGACATTTAATATAGTCTAAGTCTCTAGTATATGGTACCAAATGTGCCCAGGGCCTGTAATTTAAATGCTACTGCTGGGTTGCTTCACATATTGTGCTACCCACTAAAGAAACACTGTAAAACATGTCTCAGGCTTGTCACTGCAGCCTGTAGTGCAGTTTCAAACTGCCATTTCAACCTGACAAAATAACCCATTTGCCAGGCCTAAATCTTTCTTTTTAAAATGTATAGGTGACCCCTAGGGTAGGCTCTATCCACCCCCAGGGCAGGGTGCATAATATTTGAAAAGTAGGATGTACGGTTACGTTTTACATGTCCTAGCAGTGAGAAACTTCTAAAGTTGTTTTTCTCTGTCGTAAAGCCTATTTCTCCCTGGGTAATACTGGGTTACCTTATTAAATTTAATAAGTGCTAAATTCAGATTGGGAGCAGATAGAGATAGAGGGGCAGATTTACAAGCCCCCTGCGCCACCAGTACGTCACTTTTCGTGACGTACTGGTGGCGCAGGGGCTCCTCCATATTTACAAGGAGAGGAAAAGCCACCCTGCGTGACTTTTCCTCTCCTTGTAAATACGGTCCTTTCACACGCAGCACTTTGCGGTGAAGGGGCGTTCCATGGGTGTTGCAGTGGGTGTTCCCACGCAACACCCATGGAACAAGACACATCTCCAGATTTACGAGAAATCGTAAATCTGGAGATGCGTGTGAATGCTACGCCACCCTAGAGGTGGCGTAGCGAGACGCAACGAGGAGAAATGTTTTCATTTCTCCTCGTTATTCCTCTTTCAATGCGTGCTGCATTCTACAGCACACATTGAAGGAGGAAAATGCCTGTAGTGATTGTTTTTGTGCAGGAAAGTGACCCTTCCTGCACAAAAACAATCTCCCCACGACGCAGGCATCCTTGCACCATGGTGCAAAGGTGCCTGCGCCGGCGCATGGCTGCAGTTTGTGCGCCAGCGCAGGGGGAAGCACAGGAATGTGACATATTCTTGTAAATATGTCGCATTCCTGTGCTTCGGAAGTGCCGCAGCGTGGCGCAGCCAAAGGGCTTGCGGTGCCGCGCTGCGGCACTTCCTCGTAGATCTGCCCCAGACTGTTTAATCTCAAATGAATTGTAACTAAAATTCCTCTTTAATGGTAAAGTCAGATTTTTTAAACAGTTTTAAACTGCCTTATCCATCTTGCAAAATGAACTTTTTGCCACGCCTAACCTTCCTTTTTAATATTCCTCTAAGGTAGGCCCTAAATGCCCATAGGGCAAGGTACATGTAATTTAAGAAGTAGGGCATGCATATTTAATGTCTTTTATGTCCTGCAGGAAAAACCTCCAAAGTCGTTTTTCACTGTGCCAAGCCTTGCTCGCCCATAGGTTAACAGTGGTTTACACAGTTACATTTAATAAGTGCTAAATTCATATTGGAAATAGAAAGAAAAATACTTCCATGGCCACATTTTTATAGTAATTTAAAATCAAACTTAATAGTCAAGTCGGATTTCAAATTACTAATTTGAAAATGACACTTTTAGAGAGTTGTCATGTTCCTAATGAAACCAAAAGGCTGACCCATGATGGCTCCTACATGGTGCAATGTGTATTGCTGTCAGACAGTGGACAAGGGGTTCCTCTCTAAACAGTATGGCCTGGAGTCTGTGCCCAGCCTCTTCCTGAGCTTCAAAGGATGCCTACTTGTCATTGGCAGAAAAAGCACACACCTAGGCCTGCCTGACTTTTGTCTCTCTATTCAGACTGGCTCCAATCTCAGTGGGCTGGGAGGAACTGACTAGAACTCATTTAGGGAGAGGACAAAGGATTGGCCTCCACCCACAGGCTGGCACTGGGCATAAATGTGGACCACACAGCTCTCTTCTCAGAACATTGCTGGACATGTGAAGAATCAGAAGGATTGCCTGCTGTCTGAAGAACCTAAAGTAAGACTGGACTTGCCTGCCTTGAGCCAAGGAACACAGAAGTGATGCCAAGGTTCAGTTGGCTGACCTGTTTGAGCTACCGAGGCACAACAAGCTTCCGGAGGACTCTCTCCCTGCAGCTGCCCAGCTGACCAGTTCCAACATGACCTGACCTGGAGCCTTCTGCTGGCCTTTTATGGAGTGAGTCCTTACTCCCTTGTGATGCCTCTAGATCCTTGGATGATGTTAGAGTTTACCCCTCCTGTTCCCAACCTGAAAGAAGTGGGACTTAGAAACTTCTTGCCAACTTTCTGCCTGGAGAACCGACGGAGATCGAGATTGCTGTGGAAACCGCTACTGTCGACTATGAAACACAGGCCATTCTAAACTTTCTAGTTTGCCCCACTGAATGAGATCTGACTTCCAGAAAAGTTTCTAACTCTGATCATAAAGGGCCTCATGAGGACTGACAGCATCCGAGCGATGTCGAGGCCTACCTCGGCATGGATCTGCACACTTGGAGCTTTCTGGCGGCCGGTTCAGTATTTTGCTCTTATTCATCCTGCCTTTCTCGGCCCAGCTCTTCAACCTAGCCAAAGCACTCTACCAATTCAGCTCTCTCATAACAATTTTTTGCCATTCTCTTCATGTGTGTGCTGATTTTGTTACGTCTTCCCAGGCTCATATATATTAGAAGTCCTGATGATGTGTCCTGAGCCCTGCTAGGCAGGCCCAGGGCCAGTGCTATGTTAAACACACACACATGCATTGAGGAACACTTATCATTGGCATTACCTAGTAGATAATAGGGCAAGGGGATGAAAACTACCTATAAGTCCCTAGTATATAATAGGGCCTGCACGTTTAGAGGCCAGCAGCCTTTTTTGCACCTGCATACATGCACTGCTGAGAGCATGAGGTCATTTTAAAAGCAGCTCTGAGTTGCAGCACTGCTTTTAAAAAGTAAGTTCACTGGAAGCTCGAAATTGGTGGAAGGGGCAATATAAAAGTGATAATCTACATTATTATTACATAACAGGAACCCCCATGGTCTCCCCTAGGTGTTCCAGGGGTGGAAGGTCAGGTAACTATAAGCACGGTCCCTATAAAAGACATTTTATAAACCCTGGTGAGAGAAAACGGCCCATTTTATTTTTCGCCAGTGTAGGAAATCCACTGCAAAATTGACTTTGGTGCTGCAGGCACTGTGAAGTATAAATCTACATCATTTTTACATATTAGGCAACCCCTAGGTCTCCCCTAAGTGTCCCAGGAGTGGGGGATCCTGTAAATATGAGCCGGGTCCTTATAAAATATGGTTTATAACCCTGATGAGGGAGGAAGTGCACATTTCATTTTCCCCATTGCAGATACTTGACCTCATAGGCTAGCATGGCAATATGTTCTGGACGCATAACTATTGCTAGGGAAGTATGAAATAAATATTAGTTAAAGGCTTAATGGAATGGTAGTTATAAATTCAATGGATTACTCTTGTTGAATGTATCATACAGACAAGAGGTTATAACACTTTCTTGTTTGCAAGCCAAAAATTCAGCCTTCCTGCAGTCTTCCCTGATTGGTCAGTGCTAACAGGCTTAGCAAGGCTGCCTTGATTAGGTGATAAGTGGCTATCCAGGGGAGAGGCTATCTGCTGGAGAAAGCTCTGCAGCTACACAAGAATGCCAGGACTTCAAAGGAGTACAGGACTGGCAGGAGATGCCAGGCCTACCTATCCGAGTCCCCCGTACCCCAGTTATATAGCAGGATTAAGGAAGGAATTTGCATATGTTACAGATGTTAGGGTGAGGAGAGCTATAGAAATGAGCCACACTGAGCATTGATTTGGTTAGCTCTTGCTGCTCTGCTGAAATTTCAGCCATCATGGATTTTGAAAGAATAGTGCTTTCTGGGACAAGATGATGCTATACTTTGGAGGAAGTGGTCATGCACCTGGGTGGCACACTGCATCTCATTGTTCAGGGGTGTCCCCCTCTTGATGCCCAGAAGCCGAGAATAAATATGTGAGAGGTGCATATCCTCTCATTTCTGCTGCCTGAAACTCCAAGAAGAAGGAGGAATGTCCTGCTGGAATCCTAATCTGTACTCAAGGGCCTGCCTGGTGAGGACTGCGCCTGCTGCACTATCTGGTACTACAGCTCTGAGGATTTTGGCTTACTTTAAGAAGGAGTAAGGAGTGGACTCCCTGCAGCTACAGGTTAACAGTGCTTGACTGACCCTTTTCCAGCCAGAGTTCCCCTCCTGGAGTGCGTCAAGTGGACTTTTAAGGGATTTACAAAGTGCAGTGTGGGACATGCAGTCCAGGCCTGCCAAGGACCATCTAGGAGATTCCAGACTCTTGGATTTGAGTTTTGGACCCTTGAAACCTACAAGGAAACCTTCTGGAAGGACCTCCAGAAGTGTGGGGAAAGTTTTGGGAACATTTGGGAAAAAAGCTCCATACGGTGACCGACCTGCGAGGGCTATGCCAGTCACCTTCAACTGCGACCCGGCCCAGATTCTAGGATCGTCCCACTGAAGAGCTATGGAGGTACGACTACCAGGATTTGACTGGGAGCTCCCTGAAAGTCGAACCAGTGAACCATCACCGGATCCGGCCTGGTGAAGTGCAGCTAGGGCCCTCGGAAAATAAATCTCGAGAAAAGTTTCTAAGTGTGAAGTTGAAATTTTGACCAGGGTCTCTCCCTAGTGTATCTGACCAGGGCTCCAGCGCGGTCGGCCTGAAACTTTGAATTTGTTTCGGTCAATCGTGACCAGATGTCCCAGAGTGGCGCTACTGGTTTCTAAGCACTAGAAAGTGTTTATTCATTAAAAAGTCATATCTCTGGTTCCCTATATTGGATTTGGGTCATTTTGGTGTAATTCCCAAGATAAAAATATTCCCTATGTTTATAAATTGGTGTGGGATTTTTATTGTGTGTTGTGTCTTACTTATTTACTGTATTCGTGTTTTTAAAGGCTTTATATGCCTGTCTCCTAAGTTAAGCCGTATTGCTCAGCTACCAAATGTTGAGACCCCTTTTTAGGATCCAGTACAGTGTTGGTGGCCTTGTTACTGGTGGTAGGTGCATACATACCACCACCAATAAGCCACCTTCGAACAGGGATGGTTTACTAAGTCCTTGTAATAATCATGATTCTTTCTTCTGAGATCTCTATAATGATGGATAGTTTGTGTTAGACCTGTTAGCCTAAGGGTGGTCTTCCCACAAACCTTTTGCCTTCACCCGTCTATTTTTCTGAATTCGTTTTTGCTAGCATTAGGACTCTGTGCACTTTACCATTGCTAAACAGTGCTAAAGTGCTTGTGCTCACTCCCTAAATCATGGTAAAAGTGTCTTACATCTGACTGGCAACAACGGGATTGGAAACGCGTCGGCTTTTCCTTTTTAATCCGCAAACAAAAAATGTTGGATGTCTCTGAGGAGGTTCCACTTTCATAAACTAACCCCACAGAGAAATATGTGACCCTTGTGGCAGCAATCCCTGAACTAGTGCCAAGGCGTAGGGCCATTGAGATTGCTTAATGTAAACTATTGCTGCTGGTGTAATTCTTAAAAATGTCTCATTATTTGCACATTTTTGTATTTATTGTTTTGTTTTCACGATTGTATGTTTAACTGATCATGTTAACTGGTTGTGTATCTTATTCAGACATGAGTAAATGTTTGTAAAAATACAGAAAATATAAATAATTTGTGAGTATACCACATTAAGCCTATGAACTAATGAGTCTAGGTCGAAAGTCTGCTTAAATAAACAGCAGCAACACAAAATGGCAGCCAGGTCTTTTTTCTTTTGCACTTATAGAAAGTTGGCATTTTCCTGTCCTAGCTATTTTGTGCCTGTAGGCAGTCCCTGGGTGACGTGACTGGGTGTAGCAGACAGTTGGACTTTCTTTATTCCTCCTAGACAGCCTCACAATAGAGTGTGCTTGATGCAGTTCTTCAGGGCCCTCTCCTGAACTATCAGGGTAGTAAGAAGATGCCATGTCTCCTTGCTCCTCTGACAATAGGCTTTAAGGATAATTTGCTTATTGCTCTTATGACAATGACCCTGCACAGTCTTGGTTTTCAGGCTGATTTGGCATTGAACCACTTATTACATTGAGATTTGTTTCAGTTGATGACCTCTATTGAAGGTTTTGCAATTAGTGGCTCACTTCGTTAAAAATGTAGAATGGCTTTTCGTGATTTTTTGGGAATTACTTTCCAACATCTTGTAAAATTCACTGTATTGTCCCAATCTTCACACACATTATTGAGCTCTTGATTCTGTGGAGGTTTTTATACATGTCAGAGGGGTTGTTGTTGTGACCTAAGTCTTCTTTTATCTCGATATCCTGTTGAAACTATACATCAAATTTCTGTGGATGCTGATCTATTCCATCACTCTGGCCTGTTTCATTAGGTCATCCATGGTATTGCTCTCTAGCAATATAACTAATGATGGAGTGAGATTTTCTACATAACCTTGTTTAGTTCGACAGAAAGTTAGATGGAAATGTACCCTTCAAATTTCTTAAATTATGTTGAAAAACAGCTCACATATGTGTTTTCCACGTTTGTTGGACATTAGCTTCAGGAGGACTGAGAGATGAATATTCAAGCAGATTTTATTTTCCACATTTCAGTCTTCTTCATTTTCACAAGCAGTAATGTTTGTGTTAAAACCAACAGCAGAGGCTTTCTTCATTTCTTCATTGCTCATGACAATCTCATTCATAATCCAAAGCAGCTAAATGCTGCAATGCTCACTGTCGCTGGCTACCAGAGGTTAATAATGGTGTAGGCAGAAATTACAGTGATTCACTATCCAGTGTGGATTGTAACTGAATGGTTATGCTTTTGAAAGAATATTAACACGCCTCAGTTCTTGTTGATCCAAGTAGGTCTCTCATTGCCACTAACAGCCTACCTTTGCCTCTTCCACTTGCGCCTGACTAGACATTACTGATAAAAACGCTCTAACATTGATGGCATCCATCGGTTGCCCAGGTTTCTTGGAATGATAAGATATGAGGGCCGGCGTGATAACTCATAAATTAGCTGTTTCCTCACTTTATGGCACTGCCAATCATGTTTCATCTTATAGAGTTCTAAGTCTGGGGCTTCACATCGGAGTTATAGTTAAGATGAGATATGCAATGTTGTCGGCACCACTCGCCAATGTTGTTCTTTGCTTTTTATGTTTAGTTCATTCAAGGAGTAGTAGCAATATATACATTATCATTCTATTCTCCATTATGTTGATCAATGTCATCATCATAGTAATCTATTTTTCTTCTGTGCCAATTGGATTCAATAAAAAGCAGATAACATTCAAATTTCAACTTCAATCATTTAGACAGACATACTCTTTAGCCCTGATGCTGTTTTTTTTTAACTCTGGTCGCAACTTGAATTTTCCTCTTAAATTTGATTAATTTCTCATTACTGAAAAACATAGGATAACAGAATCTGACTAAATTAAATCATATCCTGTTTCATGGATTTTGTCAGCAAATTTAAGCGCATGGTTGCATGTAAAGTTGTTGAGGAATTCCGTTTTATTCACTTTACTCTCTTGAACAACAATCCAACTTTAGAAAAATGATTCATTCAATGTATTTTGCTGCAACTGTTTTTAATTAAGTGACGGAATTAAAGATTTGCAGGCTACTGGAATAATTTAATGACACGTCACTACTCTCTTGGAAAAATTGTACGTTATACGCAAAATTGTGACCTGAGTGGTACATGGGTTTAGTTATCAATATATTATTTAACCTCACTCTGTTTGCTCTGATATGTCTTGTATTAGAGGATACAAGTGATGTTTTCTCAATGTCTAAGGATGTATCAGAAATATGATGCATTGTTTGGTCAGCCAGAGTTTTCTATTGGTTATTGTGAGTGTAATGAAAACGTGGGATGTTCAAGAAAACAGCTGTTTGCTGCAGCTAAACACAGATAAAATGCTGAAAGGAGCTTCAGAACAGTTCTCTGAGGTCTGGGGATGGCAGCTATTTCTCAGAGTTAAACTGGTATGTAGTGCTCTGTCCTGGTGTCTGCTGCTCAGGCATGGGCCCCTATGCACTGTGTTTTCGGCTATGAGTTGGTGCCAACCTACGTGACTCTTGAAATGAATGATATGCAGACTCTTTCACCATGGTATAAAGGGTGGCCTCCAGGATTCCATTTAACTTTAGATTAGCATATGGGTAACAGAGACCTCTCAGATCTTTTCTATGAGACCAGGGGGGCCAGTTTTGTGAAATGTGTAAATAAGTGAAGATACTGGTATAATTCACAAATATATTTATGACTCTGTGAAATGGCCCCAAAACATCTAAAATGGGAATAGTCAATCAATACAATTAGTATAGATAGGAAATATGGTACATTCTGTGCACCTTGGCTGATAATTTGGATAATTCGGCTCAATTCACTAAGGCATGAAGGTGTATGTGAAGTAGTATTCCAGTGGTACTACTTGGATTACTTCACAATGCCTTTGTGAAAAGGCCTCAATGTCTGTTTAGATCAGAAATATAATATATAACATTGATCTAAATGCCCTGATTGTCAGGAGGTAACTTTCAGAAGTCAATACTTCTTATTGAAGACCCTCGTGTTATGAAAAACGTTTCTATCATTTGCTATAAATTATAGGGCATCCCCCACCCCTATTGTTTGCCTGTTATATTGACCCTCTAATTCGCAGGATCGATGCCAGCCCCAGGATAAAACCTATAAGCTTTCATGGGTTTGAAACCAAGATCTTTGGCTATGCAGATGATTTAGCGGTCACTACACCATTACCGGAGTCAGCACTGGTTGAAACAACGAAAGAAACACTGGCCTTTGGGGAAATGTTAGGGTATTCACTCAATTAACATAAAACCAAAATCATAATTAATTAATATCTTGGGCTGAACGATCCTCGGGTCGCTCAGTCGGCAATGTATTTAGGGGTAAATATCTCATCCAATGTAGGACAAATCGTGGAGGACAAATCGTGGAGTTGGATCTAGCCCCGGTCATTCAGAAGGGATCACAGGATTTTGCCCAGCTGAAAAATCTCCACTTATCATTGATAGGCCATTGTAATGTAGTGAAAATGATTTTTTTGCCTAAAGTTTTATTCTTTTTCAGATCAATACCTTTGATATTCGAGATAGTGTGGTTTAAAAAGTTTGATGGGATGGTAAACAGATTTATATGGGCATACGGCAAGACAAGGCAGTCCATGAAGTTCATGTCTCTCCCCAGGGAGAGCAGGATTGTCGGTCCCAGACTTCAGATTATATCACCTAGCATCAGCCCTGCAATATATGTGTGGATTAGTTAGGGGAAACCCCTTCGATCCCTGGAATCAAGGGAGGGTACCAGATATCTACGAGTTACTGGCAGAGAAAGATGCCAGAAACTTATACTTAAGGTTTATCAAGCCTAGTTACTTCAAGAAGGTGAGATTTAAGACCTTATTAGCAGCAGGTCAGGTGTGGAAGACGATAAAAAGAAAGATGGGGATAGAGAGAATAAATTATTATACCCCCTATACATGAATCCGGCACTACCAATAGTCTTTCACGATAACACAATGAAGCGATGGGAGGACTTAGGTGTAGATGTGGTTGGGAACTTAGTTGATGCAACTGGATTCAGGTCATTTTCAGAGATACAGGAAAGATATGGGGTAGACAGGAAAGATTTTTTCAAATACTTACAGGTACGTGGTTATTAGGGGAAGAAAACTTCGGGGCCCAAATGGGTTAGCCAAGAATACCATGATTGATAGGCTAAGGGACGAAGAAGGGTGTATCATCAGTAGAATCTATAGAGATTTGATCGCCATGCAGCCAGAGGACCTAGAGAGACAGGCCGAAAAATGGGACCAAAGGTTTGGGATAAAAGGATCCGGTTTCCTTGATTCCTTAGACAAGGGACATAACATACTCTGTTCATCAAAACTACAGGCACAGCACTTTAAAACGATCTTAGATTTTTACTACACGCCACATAAAATAGCAAAGTGGGGGGGTTCTGTGGGTATTAGATGCCCAAATTGCCAAGTCGCCGGGCCAGGTGTGGTGCACCTGTTTTCGACCTGCCTGTGGCTGGATCTTCTTAAGAAAGGTATAGAACAGTTCCTAGAGCTAACCCTGAAGGTGAATGTGGTCTTAACCCCAGAAGTAATGCTAATGGGGGTTAGCAGTTCAGGATCAGATGGTACCCAACCATACTTTATGTTTCTGGCGATGGCAGTGGTCAAAATCTGTATCGCCACAGCTTGGTTAGACCCGGTGGCCCCATCCTTTTCGCAATGGCTTGCCCGGCTCCTCTCCACTTTTAATTTGGAGAAAGGAATCTATGAAAGAAAAGGCCAAGAGACTCAAAAACTGGGAAAAACAATATGGGCCCCAATCTATCGGTGGAAGGCGGAGGTCGGGGGTTCCTGAAATAATAATGAATTGAAATTTTGCGCTTGAAAACAATGCTGCTACTAACGTATAGGTTTTTATCCCAATGTGTATTTTATCACTATGGAATCTCTCGGAATAATTGTCTGTATATGAATTTATTTATGCGCCCCGCTCAAAAATATCTTAATAAAAATATTTTTAAAAATAAATAAATTATAGGGCGTCCCATGTAAGGAAGGGAATGAAATATAAAAAAAAGTCTAATGTTTTCTTTTTCTATTGACAAGGAATAGAAAAATATTTAACATTCCAACAAGGAACAAAAGATAGCAGGCAAGTAAGCACATTAGTTAATACTGGTTTCATTTGGTTAGACATTTTCAAAGGTTGGTACTGCTCATTTCGCTAGGGGACTTAAAGTTTCTTATTGATATCGTGGATTCTCTCAGTAATGGGAGTTGTGAAGAGACAAGGAGTAAAGAGCTACAAAATGAAATTAAGCAGCTCACAATTTTGTGTAAGTTCACATTCAAGGGCACAATAAAGGTCCTCAGATGTGAAAAGGCAATAGAAATTTCGTTTGATGAATACGAAAGGAAACATTTAAAAAATGAAACAACTTACCAAATTAAGACACCTTAATCTTTTGACAGAAGTAACAGGCAAAGCAACATAAATAGCTAATGTCGTCATTATATTTTGCTTTATTACTGCGTTTAGTCACTAGGAATATTGGTCATCCCAAAAAAGGGATCGGTTTGAACCCCTGAGCCTGATTATGAGTGCGGCAGAATTTTCCTCATCATTTTTCAGGTTTGACCGGCCGACATTTATCGGGGAAAATTACAAGGTGCAGACATTATACGAAACTCATAATTCATATTCCTACGTAACTTCTGTCTTAATTGCTCGAGTTTAAGTTAAGGTATTTGGATCAGTGCCTGGGACAGTCTATGTTCACTGTGGGGGGTCCGAGACCACCGTTTCCTAAATGAAAAGTGCTGTATGGAAAAATATGAATATCACCGGAGTTGGAGAGATGGGGGAATGAAAGGCTGCCGCATTTTCACAATAATAGTCTGTATAGATAACTTTCTCTGCATGTACCTAAGCATTATGAGGCATAAGTAGCGTGGACGTTTCTCCAACTCTGGCATGCTCAATTGACTGGCAGCTGGTGATGCCACGTCTGAGTTCTCGTCTCTGTTCAGTATGCACCCTGTGGCTGGTGTTAAAACACTTTATCACTTGCCAATCAGTTTCTAGCGCAGTACGTAATTAAGATGTTAAATCATTAATAGTTCAACAACGGCAAACGTTTAAATTATTAACGAGGAGATTACGCTCAATTAGTTAACTATTGTTCTCAAATACATTTCACTATTTTGCCAGTGTTATGATTAATTGGACTTCGAAGAATTCTCATTTGACATAGAGGCCTGCAAGACTCCCCTGCGTCTACACGAGTGCCTTCTATTAAGAATAATATATTTTGTGCTGCATTTATGATTGCAGTTGTTTAAGCTCTTATTCCCCTATGGTTACTTTTAAGGATTCGTTCAGTTGGATTAAAAAAATTGCTACTGTTTTGCTCTGGTGAGTACTTTTTTTCAGGGTTTTATCTCTTTATTCGCTTTTACATAGAACAAAGCAAGACTGCATCAGAAAGTAGAAACTTACACCCACAAACCTTCATCACATTTGCAACTGGCATGCCTATTATTAGCAATTTAAATAAAATTTATGTCAACATCACTCCCTGTGCAGCCTGCTGGAAAAGGAGGCAGGGGTGCCTAGGAGTTCAACTCCTAGCCGCTGATATCATGCCCACTAAAATAAACATCATTCACCATCCGCTGGGCGACAACCGAATCTTCCTAAACAATTATTGGATCTCATCACTAAACAGTCTATCTCATCCACACATAACATTTTTCTAGGTGTGGGCATAACCCTGCATAGCTTAATCACGCACAATTCCCCAAGAAATCTGCAAGATTGCGGGGAATTACACAAAATATGTCTTGTACATGTCGCGTCAGAAAAGGAACGCTGGTGAAGGTGCTCGTGCTACAGACAGCACAAATGGCACATCACGTTCCACAAGTGTTTGTGGGCATTTTGTTTTTGAATGATTGCTCCTACCTAGCCATCCCCTTGTGTACCTGCTTCCCCAGGCCCCATCAAATCCAATCCACCATATTTCGTTAAACCTGTCACCCCTTTTTAGGTCGAGCCTAGCAGCAGCATGCATGCAAGACTGCTGTAGTAGAGTATGGGAGAGAAGCCGCGCCCACTCTCCGCTCATATTTTTCATTGGCTTGTGTCATTGTCTTTTGTAAATGCTGCCTTCGGATTTGTTATTAGGCTTGTTAGTCTCTCCTTAGGACAACCTTGTCTTCATTTGTAATCTCACATGGCTACTGGCCATTTTACTTTGGTTTGTTACACAGGACCTGTTATGTAGTCTGTAAGCACTATTTATTTTATTGAGTTTCTCTTACTGCAGGCCGGCCATGTGCTGCTTCAGCTGAAACCGCTTGTGTGTTTTTTAAGCAGCTCGGCCGCCCCATAACACGGGCGCCTGCTTTCAATCACTTTAACCCGGCATTATCTCATATCTGTTTCAACCCCCCAAGAAAAATGGATTTAGAAATGATTTGGCAATTAAGTCATGTGAATTCCCGATAGCACATAATCCTGTGCTAATGGGCTGAAGCTGACAACAGCACATCTGTTTTACATGTCATCTGTACTAAAGCCACCTGATGGGTTATTTTCAAAAGCCTGCTTTATTAACAACAACACCACCACCACCACCAATACCACCAATACCAATACCACAACCTCCACCACCACTAATACCACCACCAATACCACCACCACCACCAATACCACCACCACCAATGCCACCACCACCAACACCATCACCACCAATACCACCACCAATACCACCAATACCACCACAACCAATACCACCAATACCACCACCAATACCACCACCACCAATACCACAACCACCACCAATGCCACCACCAATACCAATACCACCAATGTCACCACCAATACCACCACCAATACCACCACTACCACCACTAATACCACCAATACCACCACCACCACCACCAATATCACCACCACCAATACCATCACCACCACCAATACCACCACCACCAATACCACCGCCAATACCAATACCACCACCACCACCAATACCAACCCCACAACACGACCACCACCATCAATACCACCACCACTAATACCACCACCAATACCACCACCACCACCAATACCACCACCAACATCACCAATACCACCACTAATACCACCAATACCACCACCACCACCAATACCACCACCACCACCAATACAACCACCACCAATACCACCACCACCAATACCACCACCACCAACACCACCACCACCAATACCACCACCACCATTACCACCACCACCACCAATACCACCACCACCAATACCACCACCAATACCATTACCACTGCCAATATCAATGCCACCACCACCAATATCACCACATATACCACCACCAGCAATACCAATACCACCACCACCAATACCACCTATACCACCACCACCAGTACCACCACCATCAATACCACCACCACCACCAATACCACTGGCACCAATACCACCACCACCACCACCAATACCAATACCACCACCACCAATACCACCACCAATACCAATACCACCACCAATACCAATACCACCACCACCAACACCAATACCACCTCCACCAATACCACCACCACTAATACCACCACCACCAATACCAGTACCACCAATACTACCACCACCACCAATACCACCACCAATATCACTACCACCAAAACCACCACCACCAATACCAATACCACCACCACCAATACCACCACCACCACCACCACCAATACCATCACCACCAATAAGAACCACCACCAGCAATACCACCACCATCAATACCACCACCACAAATACCACCACCACCAATACCACCACCACCAATACCACCAGCACCACCACCACCACCAATATCACCAATGTCACCACCACCATACCACCACCACCAATACCAATACCACCACCACCAATACCAATATCACCACCAATACCAATATCACCACCACCAATACCATCACCACCAATAACACTAATACCAATACCACCACCACCAATACCACCACCATCACCAATACCAATACCACCACCACCAACACCAGCACCACCAATACCATACCAATACCACCAATACCACCACCAATACCACCACCGCCAATACCAGTACCACCACCACCAATACCAATACCACCACCAATACCAATACCGCCACCAATACCACCACCACCAATACCACCACCACCAATACCACCACTACCAATACCAGCACCACCAATACCACCACCACCACCAATACCACCCCCACCAATACCACCCCCACCAATACCACCAATACCACCACCACCAATACCACCACCACCACCAATACCACCACCACCACCAATATCACCAATACCACCACTACCAATACCACCACCACCAATATCAATACCTCAGCGCCTCTTGCTCACTAGTAATAGCAGAGGCACTGTACGAGGCTGGAGCTGCAGCCGAGAACATACCTCGCTCCCTCCATGCCTGCCATAAAGCGCAGCCCACCCTGCACCAGGAGGTGAAGCCAGGGCCCTACTACAGCTGGAGTGTTTTTTATTAGGCCAAAGATATCAATGACATTATGCAATGCCCCACTGCACACTCAAATCACGGAGAGGGCAGGAAATAGCCCCCCTCCGGCTCTTCCTCATGAGCCGCAACAGTGTAATCACAAAGCGAAAGGTGTTGGAGCGCTTTGTTAGTGTTTATAGCTCGGATCATATGTAACTCTCATTTCACACTTTGTGTCTGTGCAATTTACACACTTACATATCTTCTTCACTGCACTATTTATCACTACTTTCAAGACATCGCAGGCCGGTCTCTTCTTCTGATATTTACAATCTAACAAGCGGTCGAGAAGGCCCTTTATTGCAATCCAATAGGTCTCGCATTTGCGAGAGTTTAAGCTATTAGTATTGTAAATGACAATGCCTTTTATTTATGTTTTAAAACCCAAAACATAAATAAAAGGCATTGTCATTTACAATGCCAATAGCTCAAACTCGCATGAATGCAAGACCTATTGCATTGCAAATGCTTGTTTCATATATTTTGAAAAATGTTATTAGTTCAGCACTCCTCCATGTGTTTATTTTAATTTGTTTTCCTCCAGTTAATATTTCTTTAGAACCTTTCTCACCCAACGCAACCCCCTAGCCATAGCAGAGGCAGGCAGTGTTGGCGGCTTCTGCACCCCCTGTGGCAGACGGTGGTTAGAGGGGGTGATGCCTCATGACTTGTTTAGAGAGGCTGAGGTTGCGACGCTAATGTTTTATGTGCAGCACCACCTCCTCCCCTGGCCCGGACAGGGCTACAGCCTGGTGGAGAGTCGGGTGAGGTTGTGGAGAGTGCGTCGCTACATATGCCACCATACCTGGGTCTCCTGCACCCAGCAGCAAGTGACGCACTTCTTGGCCGGCATAATCGACAGGAAGCAGGGCCTGTTGCACCATCTGGGAGTGGAAGTGGCAGGGCTAGGTAATCGATGTTCTGTAAAAATAGTTTTTTAATATTATATTTATTTATGACTTTAGCAAGCAGCATTACTTCAAAGGTAGGCAGGTATATACACAGCTAAATCCCACCTTAGCTGTTGCACTATATATATATATATATGGCAGCCGGGATGAGGAACGAGGATGACTGCTTAGGGAGACCAGGGGCCCGTAGCGGGGCGGTTTTCGCGACTGCCAGCGTGGATTCCACGTTTCCCCAGCAAGAAATGCCTTGCCCAGAAGACCGGCGTCATCTGGTGACTGGGCACTGCGGATGGCCTACGCCGATGCGGTGAGGTGGGTTTGGCGTATCCGAATTTTATCCATCGGTCCCCCTCAACCTCGAACCTGTGCCTGGTTTGAATCCATTTTTTATTTGCTGCATGTCACTCTGGACATTGAGACTTTGTTTCCCCTCTATACGACTATTTTTACAAATTGATCAACCTCGTGACTTTGCCTAGTTTGTTTGGTTTCTATTCCATAGACTTTGTTGCTGGATTCCAGCCTGTGTTACCGCATTTTCCATTGGTCAGCAAGCTGCAATATGGGACAGGTAGTCCAATTGGGACGAAAGCAAGCGCTGGGAATCTGATACAACTGTCGAGTAGCCACACTTTGTGCTCAGTTGGGCCCTGGGGAAGCGGCTGTGATTCATCCTGTCCTTTTACTTCTTGGGAAATGCGTTTGGATCGCGATTTTTAAAGACTGGGCTAGAGGGAACATTGTTTCCGCAACAGGGGTCAGAGGCCATTTTCTAATTAATCCGCCACTGGTGTTGACGAAAATGTTGGGTCAGAGGTTGTTGTGATGCGATAATTGAGGGGATAACCAGCAGCATGATTCTTTTATCATAAGCCATACCTTTTGCCTCATTGATTCACAGGCGATACGCAATGAGAGCTTGGCGGCATTAAGCATATGCAATTATTTGTTCCCAACCAAAGCAGATGACATGTACATTTTAAACTCACACAAGCATTTAACCAAGACAATGATATGTTTTGGTGGTTTATTATTTACACTATGTATATTGAAAACATCACTGTATGTTTTTACCTGTTATTTATTCACTACCATATTGGATATTCATCGCAGGGCTGCACTTTGGTTTTATGCTTCAGAGTATTTTGTCTATGTTTATCAATGCTTTAAGTGGGAGGGACTATATAAACTATTGATGCAATGGCGCCAACTAGATTGATAAAGGCTTCTAGTAAGCCAAAACGCGTCTCTCTGTTATCTTTGAGATTGAGGGTGACCTGATCCAATAAAACAGATGCTGTATCCTGACTGCCTCGAGTCGTGCCTTCTTCGATGGATGCCTCTGTGGGAGCTGGTTGTTGTGGTATGTATATATATATATATATATATATATCCACAGGTTCTGGTGTGTTTCCTGGCAGCAGCCTAAACGCCGGTGGTGCTTGGAATGCAGCGCTCCGACGCGCGCTGCGTAAAATTGTACACCCGGCTTCTCAGGATATAAAGATGAAACCTTCAGCACTCTGAAGCAGTTTATTCACTTTTATTTCAATTGGGCACAAGCATAAGTGCCAATGTGTTTTGGTGCGAGCCCGCACCTTGGTCACGGCGCTGACCTAACAGGCAATTACATTTTTTATGTGTTTTACTCGTCACTTCCCATTTGTGAACAACATAAAAGATGGACTTTTTCATCACTATAAATGCAGTGGCCATTTTGAAGTGGCAAAATTCATCAATGTTACATCTTGAAACTCCTTCAATTGCAACTTACAATACTTAATCATTGCATTCATTTACTTCTGTACAAAAATAATTACGTGGGCAGCATTGATAATGTTTTTATCTAACATTTTTCCACTACTGTATGCACAATATAAAACAAATTGAAGTCATTTGTTATTTGGGGTGCAACTAAATGCACTGTTTCTCAAGTACACCGTTACACAATGTATTTATGGTATGATAGTGAATTAAATCAGAAAATAATTTTATAATTTATACAGTATTATATGTTCATATTATCATTACTTTAATCAGTTTACAGTTTAGCCCCAGTGGGCTTTTTATTCCTTTCCAAAATCTAATCTATAAAGCATCAATAAAATAAAATAAAACTATACTCAGCTGACTCCATCGACTTTTGTCCTGTATACTTTTTCTTATTTTCTGGCTGCTCTTATCTAAAGACGAAGTGCTAACTGGCTGCCCCCTCATTTCTCTAGTGTGAAGTCCTACCTGAAAACAGAAAAAACAACAGCAATGATATTCACATTTTAAAACATGCTGTAAAACACCGAACAATTCAAAACAAATAAAACAAATAAAACTTTATAAAAACACTTCGGTTCCTGAGTTGGCAACATGAGAGAAAATATGCTACAGATGGACATAGAGCTCACAGTCCATATTCAAGTCCTGTGGCTCCTTACTATCCATTTCCAAAATATACTTTGATTCAAGTCTTCTGAGCTCCTTTTCTCGATCTCCAGCTCTTCTATTCTTGGGGACACAGTCTAACACTCTATATTTCAAGTGATTATGATCACCTCCATGTACCTTGTGGAAGTGTCGTGCCACCGGATAACTATTATCCTTGTTTTTGATCGCTCTCAGCTGCTGCAAAATCCGTTTATGAACTGGTAGCACCTTACTTCCTACATAGTATTTGGAGCAAGGACATTTCAAAGTGTATACAGCAAACTCTGTTTTGCACGTTAAATTTTGCTTGACATGCAGTGTTTTGCCTAGTGGGGTTTCCAGATCAGTAAGATTCAACCCATTTGCACAGTCCTTGCATTTGCTGCATTTTCTGAAACCTGGTTGCGGTTCAAGCCATGTCATCGGACTGGTAACCTCTTCATTCCTCACTAACATGTCTCTCAAAGATCTTGCTCTTTTAAATGTAACTTGGGGTTTCTTGGGACATTCCGTTCCAATAACTGGATCATTGCAAATGAGGTGCCAATGTCTTGATAGTGCCTTTCTCAGAAAAATGTGTTTTTTATTAAATGTGGTAATGAACCTGACTCCCTCATTCTCTATTGGTGTCTTGAACAGTAAACAGAATGTTCTCCCTGCTTACTTGTAAGGCTTTCCTTTGTGCTGCCTCAAGCACCGTGTTGTTGTAACCTCTTGGCAACAATCTGGTTGACATATCTGATTGTGTTTGCATGTAACTCTCTACTGTGCTGCAAATGCGTCTTGCTTGTAGGAACTCTCCATAGGGGATACTACGTTTTAAAGCTTGTGGATGAAAGCTAGTCGCATGCAGGATGCTATTTCCTGCAGTAGGTTTTCTGTGCACCGTGGTAGTCAATTTGGAGTCTTTCACTGTAATCTTCACATCTAATAAATGTATTTCCTTGTTACTTATTTCACTAGTGAAGTTCAGATTGAGGGAGTTAGAGTTGATCTTATCTACAAAGGCTTTCCCTTCCAAATGGCGAACACATCATCTATATACCCCACCCACAAAATTAGAGGTTCAATCATTTCTTTGTGTTCTGGACTGTGTAGCACCTGCTCCTCCCACCAGCCCATATGCAAATTCACAAAGCTGGAGGCAAAGCAGGTGCCCATGGAAGTCCCTTGTAACTGCTGGAACAGTTCTCCATTGAACCAAAAGATGTTATAGTGTAAACACCATTCCATCATATTAAAGATCATCTCATTATGCTTATAAAATTTGATGGCTCTAGCTCTTAAGAAGTGCTGTGTCGCTTTAAGGCATCCCTGTGTCTAATACTCGTATAAAGGGAGGTCATATCTAAAGTCATTATAAGCATGTCATCCTCCCACATTACATCAAAGATGATCTTCAGGAATTCAGTGGTATCTTTGATTTATGAGGGAAGGTTACGAACTATCGGTTGTAGAAAATGGTCGATATATATAGACACATTTTCAAACGGACTATCGTTTGCAGCCACTATTGGTCTACCAGGAGGTCTAGTTTCGTGTTTGTGGATTTTTGGTATGAGATTAAAAAACGGTATTTTAGGTTCATCCTTTTGAGATATTTCCACTAATCCCAATTCAAAAGCCCATCATTCAACCATTCAATCAACTGTGTATGAAACTTTACTTTCATACGTTCATACTCTGGTTTGGCAATTCTGGTATAACAATCTCCGTCATTCAACTGGGAGTATGTTTCTCTCATATACATGGCTTTGTCCCACAAAACTACATTTCCCCTTTGTCTGACAGTCTCACTACACAATGTTCTCTGTCAGTCCATTTTTTTATCACCTGTTTCAACTGTTTATCTTGTCTTTCAATTAGTTTTGTCTTAGCCAAGGGTTTCCTTTGTATCCTTGTATCTTTTTTAATTCAATAGAAATGAGGTCTAAAAATATCTAATACCATCATTCATACTTGGAGGAACATATCTGGATTGCGCACGGAAACCTGCTGTTTCTAAAATCTGTATTTCACTCTGCTCGCCTATTTCCTCCATGTCTAGCATCAAAAGCGTGCTTAAGCCTTGTGCATCCGCTACTTGTAAATTACTTTTAGTAGGATTCACTGTGGGTCCTGTGTGAGTCATTGTCATTTTCATTCTAAAGAATTTTTTAAGTCTTAACTTTCGAACAAATTTATATAGGTCCACTCTTGTCTGTACATAATTAAAGTTGGAAATCGGACAAAAGGAGAGACCCAGGGATAATACTCTTTAATCTTCCTTAGTAAGTTAAATATTGGTTAAATTAATCACCGTTCTGTGTTTTGTGGCCATTGCCTGTAACTCCGTGTTACTCTCCCTTTGGGCTAAAAGGAGTCGCAAACAAAGGAGAGGGGGCCAAGGGAAACGATCAAGAGCCCAAAGGGAGAGTAACACAGAGTTAACCTTGCAGACCTGCTGCCCTCATTTCATTTTGGGAGGACTGAAAGTTTTGCGGTGTTTGGTCAGCGGGTGCAAAGAAAAAGGATGGATCCCAAAACAGGGTTGAAATCCAAAGCATTTTCCATAGACTTTGTATTTCGCGTAGCACGAAAACCGCAACTTTATTTTTATGAAATTTGGCAGTATTACATATTAGGGGGCCCAGATGATTCTGTAGGGTAGTGCAGGTAAGCAGAGAAAGTATTTTGTAAGCAATAAGGTTTTTCAACTTAGTGATATCTTGTAGTACAATACTACTAAAAGTAGCAACAAAGCCCAAAGAATAAACTAGACTGCATATGTAAAGTTTATGATTTACTACACGAACAACTGAAAGACCCATTTATGGTAACTTGCTAATGGAAACATATAAACAAATGCATAATGAATAGAGTACATCACATAAGTTTTCTTTGCATTCTGTCTGGCTCACAAAATAAAACTTGGAAAAGTGACCTGGCAGTGAGCTACACAAGCTACTATATGGAGGACATGATAATTGACCATTAGGAAAAAAAAAATCTTAATTTTTATAACAACAATGAATGGGGTTCGTTAACTTTGAGCTTCATATGTAGCACAATCTTATTAAAAGTAGCAAGGAAGCCCAAAAGTAAACTAAACTACATATGTAAAGTTTCAGAATTTCTACACGAACAACTAAAAGACTCATATATGGTCACATGATTATGTAAACTAATAAACAAATACATAACAAACATAGATAAAAATAAAGAAAACACCTTAAATCTGACTGTGGCTCTGTAGTTATAGTTAGTATTCCCAAAGATAGGAATTCCTTGGATATTAGCCCCCTAATAACTTTCCATCCATTCGACGAATTACCACAAAACTTGCCACACCAATAGCATTTTTAGCATTTTGAGATGATAGCTGCGGGGATCTCCTCAGCTCAGAGGCTGTAGAGAGGCTTTCAGCACTACTACGACCCTGCTCGCCACCAGACAACAAAGGGGCATATTATCAAGCGGCAGCGATAATTATCGCTGGCCGCGCTTAGCGTGGGAATTTTTATCGCCGGCTATCGCTGGAAATTAACGCCATGCTAGCGCTGTATTAACAACGCTTAGCGCAATGGCGATAATTATTCCAGCGATAGCGGTGTTTTCCATGGAACATCGCTGGTTTTCCAGCAATGTTCCATGGAAAACGGCGATATTCTTGATGATAGGGCCTGTGGTCTTAGCCACACAATCCACCCCCCATGTTAGGTATGCCTTAGTCTGGAATTTAACAGACGTTAAATTCCAGCGTTAAGGCATAGTTAACGCGATTTCATTTATCGCTACCCCTCGTTGATAATATCGCAAAGCTGGGTTAGCGATATTTTCACGTGGGGTTTTGTCAGGCACGCCTCCTTTGCATCTCATTAGCGATGTGATGCGAGGCGTGCTGAAAACGGGCGCTAAGGCAAGGAAACACGCGCTAGCGTGTCCTTGTTAATATAGCAATAATATTATCGCCACTTTTCGCCCGAAAACGGACGCTAAAGCGGCGATAATCTTATCGCGGCCCCTTGATAATATGCCCCATAGTTACTGCTGCAACACATTCCAAGAAATCGACTGTAAAAATGGTCCTGGGGTCAGGCGAGCCAGCAGGCGGAGCCTGAAAGGTTTTGAAAGGCTGTGAGCACCCTAACAACTGACTGCTCCTTGTACCAGTTCTCCAGGGATAA
This sequence comes from Calotriton arnoldi, assembly GCA_963921515.1. Lineage (NCBI taxonomy): Eukaryota > Metazoa > Chordata > Amphibia > Caudata > Salamandridae > Calotriton > Calotriton arnoldi. The sequence continues at coordinate 343,975 of CAWUFW010012148.1, forward strand.
TGAGTGTCCACTCTCATCTCTGTAACTGTGCTTGTATTGCTACTGGGGTGGGACTACGTCCCCAGCAGTCTTGGCTTCAGAAAGAGGAGGGCTGCATTGCTGCATCGTGCTCATCAGTGTTTTCTACTCCCCGCGGTGGGCAAGCCCGTAACTGTGCTGGTGGTGGTGCTGCTGGGGTGGGACTACGTCCCCCAGAAGTCTTGGCTTCAGGAGGAGGAGGTCCGCATTGCTGCATCGCGCTTTTAAGCACTTTCTGCTACCCGCTAAGCGGGATGCGTGTGGAAGCACCCGGTTGAAAGAAAGTCTACTTCCGTAAGGGACAACCCACGAGCGAGCACCATAGTATCTCATTTTACGGTATGCCATGGGAGCCCTTGAACAGGAGATTTGCTGAATGTTCTTTCAATGCCCTTCAGATTTGGTATCGAATTCTGCATCAGATGCAGAATTCGATACCAAATCTGAAGGGCATTAAATTATCATTGTAGACATTAATAATTTGGTGACACTTTGTTATGCAAACAATGACCCAAGAAGATTGGTGACAGCAAAAACATACAGTGTTGCTTATTGTGTGCTCCCAATCTATGTCTTTGTGTTATGTAATGTATTGTCTTTTATTGTATAATACAGCCTTCCTCCCTTGCAGAAAGGGTTTTTTGTAAATATGGAGTTTTAGTCTGTCTTTTTACATTTTATGAATGTGTATCGATACATGATTTGTTTATGGATTTTAGAATGAGATTTGATATATGAATAAAAGGCCAAGAGAATATTCTCTCTTTTTTACACAACATTACAGATGTGGTGTTATACCTTAATGTTATCGGTGATGCACATGTTATATTGAATGGAATCAAAGTGAATGTGTTGAACGCGCCTGAAACTGTATATAGAAACCCAGTGGGAGTTTTTTTTGGCTGAATAGAGCACTCTCTTATGCGCAAGTAAGTACACTAACTCCAGAATTTTTGGGGCTCTGGTGAATAGACAATTGAATGTAAACCATGGCATGGGTAGCACAAACATCACAGAGCCAGAATGGACCACGTTTCTCATCAGTCATTTTCATGGAAGAGAAGGAAAAGATCATCTACTGAACCATACTGCAATATGTCTATCAGCAATATTGAGGAAGCATCTAGCTCAACTTCAGGCTCATCAGCTCTCTTCCAATGCAGAAACTTACCCCGCATCAAGCAGGCTGGTCAAAATAATATCAACGGGAAGGTCTGACGGGTCTCCATATCCCAATGGTCTGCCACAGGCCCTCTTTAAATGTAATCCCTCATTTTGGGCTAGTCAGTTAACAAGTCTTTTTGATTACTGTTTGCAGAATTCAACCATACCCGACTCATGGCATGGGGCAATAATTCACCCCATTTACAAAGGAGGCCCCTGATCTGACCCCAGTAACTACAGGATGATAGCATTACTTGATAACAAGGCCAAGTATTTTGACAGCCTTTATTTGGAAGATTTGAGACAGTGGGAGAAGTTAAACGGGCTTGTCCCAAAAAATCAAACAGGTTTTGTAGTCAGGCACACTCACCAAACTCTTAGCCCTATTTATGTTGACCATCAAGGCAAAGACCTCTTTTCCATTTCCAACAACCTAGAGGTCAACTTGAAAAAGTCAAAAGTATTCACATTTGGCAGAAAAAGGCATCGGAGGGGGGCTGGACATATAACAACCATCAGATTGTAGCAGAACAATCTTACAACTACCTGAGGGTGTACATCGAGGCTAAGGGTTCTAAGCAAGCTTATCCAAACTTTCAAAAGCATTCTTAGGTCCAAGCCTATCCCCAATGTTGGAAGTAATGCGAGCTAAGATTTCTTCCACTTTATCTTACGGCTCTGAAATCCTTCTGGGCAAGTTCAGCAGCGCATTGTAACCAACATATATTAAGGATATACAGATGTGTCCTGCGACTGCCAAAGTCTTCGTCCAACGCTCAGATCAGACTGGTACGTGGTCTCTTCAACCACCAAACGGTAGGTGATGGTGCCTTTGTCAATCTAGGCGAGTTCCCCTGGTCAATTTACCTCAGGAATCATGGTGTACTCTAGTGAAGAGCTACGGCTGTTAGATCCCCAGAAAGAAACCTCCAACTGTCCTCGGTCAACTATGAGTATGACGCATGCTAGTAAGAATAATAATAATACATGCCCCAACTGCTATGTCACCCATCCTGTTTTATTAGATATCCCGGTGAAAGACCTATCTGCTACTCATTCTAAGAAATTAAGGGTAGCCGATGCTGGCCCGTTAAAATGTATCTTATTTAACGCCAGGTCTTTAGTTAAACATAGTACGGAGTGTGCCCTACTATTGGAGGAGCGGATGATAAAAATTGCTTTTATCACGGAGTCCTGGACCGATAAAACCTCAGGACCCGATCTGGTAGAAGCTATCCCCCAGGCTTTCTTTACCACATGCTAGACAGACCTCATGGAAGGGAGGAGGCCTGGCTGTTATCTACCATGACTCTTTAAAGCCTATTTTTCATAAGGCTTCTAATCCCTGTTGTGAGGCCCTTTCATTCAGCTTTCACTCTGTCTACTCTAGCACTTTTAAGGGCATCCTGCTCTATCGACCTCCTGGCCCCAGAGGGGGCTTCTTGGAGCTGTTGGGCTCATTGTTGGAGGAAGGGCTATGCCTTAAATCATTTACGGTGCTCGGCGACTTTAACTTTTACTTGGAGGCCGCATCTGACCCCGACACGTCCCGTCTACAGCAAATCATGGGAGTGGGAGATTTTAAGCAGCTGGTGGGTAATCCTACCCACGATAAGGGACATACCCTAGATGGGATTTTCTCAAATAATTCGGACCTTGTCTGTACTGCGGTACTCCCGCTGCCTTGGTCCGACCACAGGGCGATTCTGTTTCAATTAAACCCACCCGCTGATCCCATAACTCCGCCAACTATCGCTAATGAGATTGAGACCAGAGTTTGGAAAGAGGTAGACAGTTCCAAATTGGAAGATGAGCTTTGGAAACATCTGCGTCCTCTCCCCGCTGGAGTAGAAGAGGCTACCTCAGTCTACACCTCATGGCTTGAGTCCACTTGTAATACACTCGCCCCTGTCAAAAAATGGTTTCCAAAACGTGTTACACCTTCGGCCCCCTGGTACACCGAAGAGCTTAAAGCTCAAAAACTGAACTGTAAACAGTCAGAAAGGGCTTGGAGGAGAGAATACAATAAGCTAGATAAGGACACCTATAGACACAGCATCGCCATCTATAAGGGGATGTTGCTGGAAACCAAAAAGAAATACTTTCAGGATCAAATAGATCAAGCCAAATCAAATTCCAAGGAACTGTTCAAGACACTCAAAAAACTAGCCATACCTATTGCCCCTAAGAGCTCCTGCAGCCCTAAATTCTGCGATCAACTAGCCGACTTCTTCAAATTAAAGGTGGAATCTATTTTTTCTTCCTTCTCCCTAGCAGATAATAAGGAGCCTGAGCAGTCAATTACCTTCGGCCAAGACAGTTCTACAACCTCTGCCGTATTAGAGCACTTTCAACTTCTCACGGTTCCTGAGACTATCACAATTCTGAATTCTATCCGCTCGGGAGCTCCTTCTGATCCCTGTCCAGCATATCTAGCAAAACAAATTTCAGGAGTCATTGGCTCGGCTCTCATGCCCCTACTGAACGAGATACTCAGCTCTGGCACGTTTCCTAAGAAGTGGAAGGTCGCCTCCATCCTCCCCTCCTGAAAAACAGAACCTTGATGCAGGTGACCCCAATAATTATAGGCCTATATCTCGACTCCCGCTTCCTGCCAAGGCCTTGGAAAAAGCAATGAATATTCAACTTAATGCTTTTCTTAAACTTAATCAGACTCTTGATCCAACACAATATGGCTTTAGAGCAGAACACAGCACTGAGCTTGCCCTAATTAAATCTACGGAAGAAATTCGGGAGGCCCTGGACAGTGGAGGAAGTGCTGTATTGATCCTGTTAGACCTGTCCGCGGCCTTTGACACGGTCCATCACAAAGTTTTGATGGACCGTCTGTTTGGGGCCGGATTAAGGGGCTCTGCCCTGAAGCTTCTGCAGTCATTTCTCTCCGATAGAATACAAACTGTGGACATGGATAACTGTCAATCCAAACCTTTCACCCTTCCTTGTGGGGTCCCACAGGGCTCCTCCCTCAGCCCAACGCTTTTTAATGTTTATGTGGCTCCCCTAGCTGGTGTGATCAGGTCTTTCGGCTGCCAGCTGACCTCTTATGCTGACGACACCCAGATAGTGTTGTCACTAAGGAGGGCTTTGAAAAGGAAACTGGTGCCCGTTTCCATGACTGTATGGCTGCCATCTCCAGATGGATGTCGGAAAATTGCTTAAAGCTCAACTCCAATAAAACAGAGGTAATAAAATTTGGGAAGAATCCGCTATTGTGGACCCCAGACTGGTGGCCGGCTGACCTTGGCACTTGCCCCACACCCACTGAGAAAGCCAGAAACCTGGGAGTGTTAATGGATAATAAGTTGACACTAGGTGACCAAATTAGCTCAGTTACCTCGGCCTGCTTTTATGTTCTAAAGATCATAAACAAGGTTAAGCCCTATCTCAACAATAATGGCCTTAAAACAGTAATTTCGGCTCTTGTTATGTCCCGGCTGGATTACTGCAACGGGCTCTACATGAACGCTCAAAAACAACTTATTAACAAGCTTCAGATGGTCCAAAATGCGGCAGCCAGATTGTTGTCAGGGACCTCAAACTTTGCATCTGTAAAGGAAGAGATCAAACGGTTGCACTGGCTCCCTGTCAGACACAGAATACGCTTCAAAGCATTGTGTACCGTCTTTAAAGCCCTTAATGGCAAAGGTCCTGACTATCTACAACAAAAAATTCAGTGGTACATTCCTAGGAGAGCGCTACGATCATCGGGGGCGAAGAAAGTCACAATTAGCACTGTTAAAAAGGAAGGCTGGGGAGGCAGAAGCTTTATTAACAGTGCGTCCAAATCTTGGAACGAGCTTCCTTTTCAACTGAGGAGTGCCACAGACCTCCTCTCCTTCAGGAAGGGACTCAAAACATGGCTGTTTAATCAATAAACCTTGTGTCAACTTATCTCAGGTTCAGCAGGCAGTGCACAGCGCCAGGACACCCTCGGGTAACAGAGCGCTTTATAAGTTTGATAATAATATAATAATAATAAGCTGAGAAGGGCCACAGCTGACTCTCTGGAGGCCCTGTTATGGGCCGATATCAGCTCCAGTGGGCCAGATGGGTCACATTGCCTGTTCTTAAACGATTGTGTGCAGCTATTGTCCACGAAAGAACTGTGGGACTTAAACCAAAGTCAATAGTCCTTTAAATTAAGCATCAAGAAACATATCCATCTCCAGTCCTACCAGCAGACAGAGCAATCCTAGCCAAAAGCAAACAAGCATGGGCTGTTATCAACTCGTACCAGCCGACCTCTCTACCCCATATCTTGCATGTATATATTCCAATCACTTGAAGCTAAGATTCATGGCTCTCAGACTGGGGGAGTGACTTTTTTCGAAACATCTACTGTGCTGGCAAATCCGACGAATCCCTGGAGCACATTCTATGCATTTGCCCAGCGATTGACATGCATAAATCAAGTCTCAGGACTGAGTGGAACAGGCTGGGAGTCCGAATTTGTTGGCAGAGCATTATAGCAGCGCTTATTTTATACATTTGTTTTTAACTTGTCTTTATACCATCTAGGATCTGTCTACTTTTATAATATGGATTGGTTTTTATCACATTGTATATTGTAAAGATTTTAATTAGCCATACACAATAAAGATAAATATATATGTATATGCCTCTCTCAACAATGTCTTTGCCCATTCTGGGAGAGTCAAGGTCCAAGGGGCAAAAATAAGATGGATTTAGGTGGCAATACTGTAGCTACGCATGTGATGGGAGAGGATCAGCCCCCAACACCCTGTACATCAGGTCTTCCAACTCTTGGGCTACCCCCACAGGCCACTCCTTTTGTGCTGGTCCTTAAAGGTGTGACTTAGTTGAAGCCATGCACTCAGGAAAATCATGACCAGTTAATAAATAAGGTAGTGCATTGTTTAAATAGGAGGGTGGAAGGTCTAAGACAACTTTACAGTCAGATCAAGCTTGTGCGGAAGGTGTCCTGAGTAAGCATTCATCCAAAACCTGATAACAATGACTGCGTTCATGTCAACTTCAAGAACAGAGCCATTGTTAAGCACATCTTGGATCTTAGATCTCTTCTACACAGAGTTGTTCAGCATTCAATCTTCTTCCAATAGGCTTGTTTTACAGACCAGCTTTGGACATCTTCGAGCATTACCAACACTGTCACTACTATGAATAGGCTTCTGCCCTTGACATAATTAGATCAACTGCATTGATTATCAGCTCAGCCAGCCGATCCAAACAAATTCACTGCCAAAAATGCAGGATGTAATATGCCCAGTCCCCCAGCGATGATGCCCAATCTATCCACTTCATTGGCCGGAAAGCCCTGTACTATGTGCTCTGAAATTAATGGTGACGGAGTAACAAGGTTTGCATCATTTAATGTGGCAGGTCTGGGTGGAAAACTGGCAAACTTGGACTGGTTAAATTTCATCAAACCCTATGCAGTTCTTTGTATGAAAGAATCATGGCTCCTATTACCTTTTTTTAATTATGTTTTTTTTACCTATTTCACTTCTGCGATAGCAGGCTCCATGTGCACGGCCAAAGGAGGTTTAGTTACACTGGTGGCCCTTACATTCCCGGGTCGGGTCGTGTGGGCTATCTTGCCTCTCCCCACTATAAGAGGTTATTTATAAAATGTGATAGAGAACATATGTTGCTGGTCAATTTTTATAACAATATCTTTGATGCCAGTAGTTCTGCCAAAGTGAGAGCAAAGTTTGAGCAGATTCAATGGTAGCTATGTGATTGTATGGATGGGGGATTTTAATGCAAAACATTATCAACTGTCTCCAGCAATGTCTTGTGGCCTGTTGAACACCAAAGGGGAGCCTATTATGTGCTTTGGTCACAGCTCATACGCAGATGAACTCAATTTGTTACTAATGAGGTATAACTTGATGTTTGCTTTTGAGTCTTTAAATAGTGGCCCATCTGTTACTCCCAATTTCGTTGGGCATGGCTGTTTTAGCTTATTCAATTTTATTTTATTTTCATACAATCTTAGGATATTAGATTGAGAATATGAGCTGCTAGATTCCCGTTTGAGTGATCACAGGCTCATAGCTGTCTCAATAAGTAAAGCTTTTTTCATAAACTAACAGGTGATGACCCACCAACACCACTGGCACACTCAACTAATGAGGGAGTATCATGAGCTGGGTTAGAGTTAATAATGAGACTTTTTATCAGACTTAATGGCCACAACCTATTGCGATTTTTTGATATGCCTGGAGGAGATCAAGGAGGGGGGGCCTGAAATAGTCAGCAGTTTTGATAGAATCTGTGGTATTGCACTGGAAAGTTTCACTGACAAATAGCATTCATAATAATAAACATGTGAGATGTTTGTCTCTACCTGTACCAAGGCTCACAACCATTTATTGTCAACACTTATAGTGGTGCCAAAAGACCCAGAATGGATCCACATTTGTAGAAAATGTACAAGAAGGCCTTACTGGCCAGAAAAGGATCATAAGAAAATAAGCCTACCATAACTTAATAATGGCTAGTGAACTTAAAAACAGTAAACTCTTTTGGCAAACAGCGAACTGTATTTATCTAGAGAAATCTTATGGGTTCGACACAGTGATCCTCCAAGATGTTTGGGTCAGACACTTTGCCCAATTATATTCAGACCCTGTGCCTCGGGATGGCCCTGTTCTGAGCGAGACCCAGACAATAAGATCTGCAGTCCCAGTAGCTTCCACCCAACCCTTCCGTGGCCTGGAGGTGTATCTCAGCGATGTAATGGAGGCCATTTAAAGATGGTCTACTGGGAAAGCTCCAGTCCTAGATGGGATACCAGTGGATCTTTTTAGGGCAAAAATATTTTCCACGACTAATGTCCTTAAGGCTTCCCTAATTTCAGGCCCTCCTAAGGCTTGGTCACCTGCGACAATCATCTGTATTTTTTGGAATGGATCTAAGGGAGACCCCAAATGTTACCGACCCATTTCCTTAATTTCTTTTTACAGACAATATAACTGCCAGGATTCAGCTGGAATGTCTGTAAATTTGGGTGACTGATAACAACGTGCTTTTGGATCTCCAGTTTGAGAACTGCACTAGTCTTGGTACTGTTGAGCAGTGCCTCAATCCATATCTTCTGATTAACAAGTACACAGTAGCAAAGGAAGGTAAAGTGTACTTAGCTTTTATGGATTTGTGCTCAGACTTTGATTTGTCAATAGGTCAAAACTCTGGGCAATTATGACGGATTTATGGGTTGAGTCCAGTATTATTTACTTTTTGAGGGAGCCCCATCTAGAGGTAACTGTAAGTGTGAGGTTTGGCCCAGCTGGGGAAACAACTGAAGCCTTTAAACTTGATTGAGGTGTGCGACATGCTGTGTATTGGCCCCATTTTTTTCATTGTATGTTAATGGTTTGAAAAAACACTTTTTGAATGTTAACGTTGATGGTCCCAGGGTCGGCAATCATAGTGTACCTGCTTTGATCTAAATCGATGACACTGTCCTATTGCCAGAACTGTGACTGGCTTTCAGCGATTATTAGCTTAAACCTGATGGTAAACCAAACAAAAACTCATATAATGGTCTTTGGATCCTGAAACAAGAAAAACAAGGCATTTACTGTTAAAAGCATGAAAGTTAGCAAGGTTTCTTTGTATTCTTACCCGGGAATACATTTTGATGATAGACTCAGCTGTGGTACTTTGAAAGCTGGCAGTGCAGCCACATTAGCAAGGAGTACAGAGGCGGTCCTAGGTTTTGCAGCCAGATTGAGTAGTTCCTGATCAAAGTGTTGGTAACAATCTACAAGACTAAGTGCTGCCCAGGTGCTACATATGGGGCCACTGCGACCAAGCGGGGTTGGAGAAGGATGGAAAATGGTTTTATAAAAAAGGTTGTTAGCCATCCCTAAGTCTACCAGCAATCATATATGTCACACTGAAATTGGGCTAGGGTACTTAAGCAACACTGTGAAGTTGCAACCACTTTTGCTATGGCTGAACTTTAGGACTAAAGAGGAAACCCCATTGAATCATTTAATTTTAGCGAATTGTCATACATTGGAAAAGGGCATAAAAAATATCTTGGCTCACGTACATATATGAGACTTGTAATTGGTTGGATCTGAGTGAATTGTTCAGAAATCCATGTACCTTCTCTGCTAGTTTTTCAGATCATTGACCAAATTGTTTTTAGTCAAATGTGCGGAGGAGAGAATGTCCAAAAACATAGGAAAATCCACTGTTGCTGCCCATGCTCAAATTTGTACCTGTCTTGTCATTGTGCCTTATTTATTATGGGTTAATAACCTACATCATAGGTTCTTGCTAACTAGATTATGATTAGACACTGTTCATTTCCTTGTTGCACATCCCAAACAGGGTATGTTTGCTGACAATTTGCCTGTCTGCTCATGTGCAGGACACACTGAACAAAGCACACTGTAAATTTTATTCCTCACTAAGGAAAATGTTTATTCTACCTTTTCTGAAGGAGACAAATTTTAGATAGTGTAGGGCTGCCATGGAGTTTTTACAGACATTGCCAACAGTGAGGGCAGACACGGTCCGTAATTGTATCATCAAATGCTGTTCTTGCCTCACATGTCTCAGTTTTATGTATTTATGATTTTGCATGAAGTAACAATTTTTAGTATTGTTTTAATCATTTTTGTGTGTTTTTATTGTACTTTGATTCTTTTATGGTCAATAAATAACCAAATAAAGATTGATGATGATGATGATGAGATGATGTACATTTTTGTGGTGAATCATTAAGGGGGTGCAAAGTTAAAAGGGGATCCCAAAACATGTTTTTCCACCAATGCATTTTTCATAGACTATTGTATTTGATGTAGCACAAAACGGCTGAGTGGATTTACATGATATTTGGCAGGATTATATATTTTGGTGCAGAGAGGATGCTTTTTAAGTTATAAGGCAATTACACTCAGTCATATCTGTCACTGCGTACTTTTGCAGACATGGGGAAATACTGCTTCAAACTAGTTAGTTTTTTTGTGCAATCCGGATAGGAATTTCCCCCAGTCTGCTGGGAATTTTACCCACAATTGCATTAATAATAACTTGACTGAATGCAGGCATTGCTAAATGCGGCTGCGCTGCTTGAACAGCCCTCGCTGGGTTTGTTGTTGTACGCATAACAAACTGTTTAAAGTCTGTATAGTCTAACTAGACCTGTGTAAAGTGTATGAAGCTCTACAACTGTGAGTGCTCCTAATTGTGGATATGGTGTGAAATCGGCAAGACTGGCCATGTTGCCCCATCATTACTGAGGGGACCCAGTCTCACATTCGGAGATGTGATAGGGCACCTTGGAACCAATTTGTATGTTCCTGAAATGTTTATGATATTTCTAAATCTTCATAGGCTCTATATTGGCCTAGTATGACTGCTTCTGTGTATGTATGAAATATTCCAGTGTTGGCATCTGCTGCTGGAAAAGTGACCCATGAATAGAATACCTCTGTACCTCTGCTTTATAAGCTTTGTGGGCTTCTACCATGAAGGTAATATCTCCTCCAGTAAGAGGAAGCCCTTGGTGTTGTAACATGTGTGTTACTGCATGTCTGCAATTTAGTTGAATAACCACTGGTACTACATTTGCCAATTTAAGGAGCAGAATTCAGAGAAGGGGGTGATCCTTTTAAAGGTTCAAGCTTGAACAACTGCAGACAAAAATAGGAGTTCCCTATTTAGCTCAAGACGAGTATTCCCTAACACCACAGACATCTCCACATAAGGTGACTTGGGGCTTTAGGCACATGTAAGAACTACTCAGGAGACTTACTAAATAAGTACCTGACCTATAACATTGGTGGTGCCATGTTGTAAGGTTCCTACTAATTAAGTAAGACTGTGTGTTTGGATAATATATGCGTCAAAATAATCAGAATATGTTGGGCCAAATCTTGGCTAGCTCACTGTGTGGCATCTGAACCCCTAAACCTGATAGGGTGCCGAATGGTGTCTGCAACCTCAGAACATGAAGACTATGGTCATCATTATTTGCATAAATCTGCATACCCTAGAAATGTGTATATGTTTAACCAATGGGAGCACTGTCCTACACCACCACACGGTAGTTCAAAAACATTTGCTAACAAGTTTCCATATTTTTCAGGATATAATACATCTGATCCAGAAACATTTTACTATAAAAATGTAACCAAAACAGGACTGAAAATTATGTTAACAAATACAAAACAGATTTACACTGCAACATTTATTGCCCAACTGTCTAGACAGGGTTTCGACTTATGGAAAGACACGATAGACACAAAAACTGTCTGGGGTACTAAAGAATGGCAATTGCAGGGGATAGAAGCTTTATTTAGAGCATGTATGATCCCTGAACAAATAATGTTTTTGAATGAAACTGTCCAACAAAACGTCTTGTCTTGGATTAGCCAAGATCAAAGAGATGAAAAATCCTTCTGTACCAACACCTACCAGTGATAACAATACACAGGCAGCGGTTACAGTTGACAATATACTACAACTCAACAGATCTAATCCTGATTGGAAAAAATGGTTGATCTGGCCCACAGACACGAACAACTGTCAGGAAAGATTCCTGAATAAAACTCAGGGCTTTACTATTCATAGGCCAGACCCAAGATATGTCCAAAGACAACATCCGGGGGTAGTAACAACATACAGTGTAGGGAAATTATGCCTCGATTGGCTACAGAAATCTACACTACAGGATGTGAAACAACACTTATACTTACTTAAAGAAGACGCAGACCTTAGAGAATTCTTGCTTGGACCAAGAAAACCGCGTCAAAAACGTTTCATATATGCCGGCATTTATGCTGCTTATAATGAAGCATGGAAGGTGTCACAGATAGAGGCCGCAGAACGAATACGTGAACTTGATCGTATTAATTTAGAGAAAACTCTCTCTGTGGTCGACAATGGGTTAACAACTTTGTCCTCCAGAATATATTCACTGGACGGCATTGTATCCTCTGCTATCGACATACTGGAACAAGATTTGGCGATGTTACAACAAGGCCAATCTCAATTACGTTCTATTGTGTTATTAAGCTGGACGCTGCAATCTTTGCGAGCGGGCTATGTGCCTTGGCGTTTTATCAACACAACAGCTCTGTTTGCAGAATACAATCTCACTGATAAACAGATCGAACTGGCACAAAGAGGAGCAAGGTATACAGTGCTGGGCATTGAAAAACTGGAAAAGTTACCATTCACAGTGGCAGAAAAACCGGCTACAGAATGGCTTATTCATGGCAAAATCACACTACCTGTGACTACTTTTCAGTTTCAGTATTGCCTCAAACAAATGCAAGCAGGCAAATATGAAAGGTTGGGTAAGGAATACATTAAGACATCTTGGGATTTACCGTATACATATAGATGTTGGAGTGGGGATCGTGAAGTGTTTTTGAGCGGTACAAACTGTAAACGTGCACTAAGTGGTTCGCTTATATGTCGGGACATTTCTTTACACGGGGCTTGTAATGGCTCAGTGGCAAATTTGTCTTGCCATCAGCAGGGTACACCAGCTGCTGTGATTAATCCAACGTTTGGACAACTTTCTAATGGGAGTTACCTCATGTTGAATGATCAAAGTTGCTGCAGCATGTTGCCAGGCATCCCATATCTAGTAACGGTCAACTCCAGGGTCACTTGCTGTATGCAAGTATTGTTTGCCCCAATAGACACAGTCAGGGAGTCGCCTCTATGGCCTTCGCTGAACGTCTCTTTTATAAGATTTGATACTTTGAGCAGAATGAAAGCCATGCTTTTACAACAAACAGTGCCTTTGACCTCGGCCAAAGAAACCTATGATCTACAAGTAGCAAGGACTTCGGCTGAGATACAAACTTTAGTACGTACAAACTGCCCTATACATTTCGTGGAAATGATAGGACGTATCTTTAACATGTCTGATACAACAGGAATTGTACATGTATTTAAGTGCATCTGTAACGGTCTGTTAGCACCTTTCCAGGCAATACTGGAATCATCCCGAACTTTGCACATTCGGTGTTTGGTGGCATACCATTAATTCTAGCACTTGTTGCCGGAATTCTATTTCTCTTCCTGCTATTACGCTATGGCCAGCCTATTCGCAGACATCACTCCGAGCGAAATGGAAAAAGCTCTCCTTGAACGAAAGTGCCATGAGCAAATAGTACAGCTTTAGGGCATAACTCGTCTACGGGACCTTAATACTACGTGGTTCCTGTCATTCAGACCAATCTGGCAAGATTGCATCTTACCTGTTCTACGATGCCTGCTATGCGGTGTAGAATGCGTGTTGGACACCTGTCTAACATATCCATCGGATACGCCAACGGATATCGATACTCTGCTGGACCCGATAACGGCCCATGCTCTGTGTTGTCCCCAGAGGCTGCCAATCCTGATGTCAGCATTCATTGAGATCTCACAGACGCTTCTGGCTGCTGCTGAGGTACGAGAAAGATCTACAGGCACACAGGTAACAACGGACGCGAACATTGCTGCGGCGACCAATGCTGAAAGCGATGCTTCACATCTCTGTGTGATTAATCTACTACACAAGGTGTTCCAACTGACACCAACCTCGGTGGATGATGTTTTGTCTACAGAAATAGATGATCTCATGTTTACACCAGATCTGTAAAACTGACTCTGATTCAGTCCACAGTATTCTAGAGATACAGTGACAATTTGGCCTTCATTCTACAAAAACTTGGAACTCTTACCAAAATTGATTTTTTTTTCCCCATTTTTTCGAACTAAAATGGCACTTCAATCTGCTTAAAGTAGAACTAGCCTTATAGTACAAACTTAGCGGAACTTCCACAGACACTTTGTCATCTTATTTGTCTAAAAAGTTTGTTCATTTTTCATGATAAGAAATAACTTTGGTTTTTCTATCAAATGTAAATATTACTGCTAAATTTCATTCATATTGTATTTTATTTTATCTATATGCCTGAAATGAAAAGCAATGCTTCATATGTACAGTACCTTTTGCATTCTAAAAAGTTTTTTTTAACAGCCTTTTATATGGTTTTATGAAATGTTTTAGAAAATATGCGGTACTCGATTTTAATGTTTAGCATTTTAATGTTTAGCATTTTAATATTATCGTACACACGAAAGTGGAGTGGGTGTTGTATTCCTCTTAGGGTGTCCATACACGGGCTTTCCTGTATCATGTCCTTATCTAGGCACAATTCGACCTACCCTTATATAGGCATAAAATCCCAGGCCTTATTTAGGCATTAAACCGTGCACTCCAAATACAGGCATGGTCTCCGACATCCGTCCACCCTAACGTCACAACGAGTTCTTGAAGAACAGACCCTTAGGCTTCGGGAGTTTCCCTAGCACAGGACTATTGATTTCTTCAAGGACTCCTCTATTATGCATGAACCGTTATACCTTAGGGGTTCATTCATGACGTCTTCCGCTGTCCGATTCACGTCAATGCTAACATTATGAGGTACCTCTCAGGTATAAATATACCTTCCCTAGCCCTTGTAAACTAGAGGAGACCTCGACTTCAGAGGAGCCCGTTTCCCGGCCTGACGCACTGAGAAGACGCTGTCATCCCTGCACGCAGAGAGTCCAGCTTCCAGTGATCTGACTTCCCTTGCTGGGTGTTGGAGTTCGAGTCTGGCAAGAGATTCCCACCTCTCTCATTCTTAAGGTATGGAGCTGACTAGATCCTAGAGGGACTCTTGGCATACTTGGCATACTTGGCATTCTTGGCATACTAGGCATACTAAGGAGTAACATACTCTTAGTATACCCTAGTAAGGAATACTTCACCTACTTCATACCTCTCCCTACACCCAGGTCAGGTTAGGTACATTGGGGTAGAACTAGTTTAGAAACGCATCGTATGAGTACTCGCATTTTTTAGTCTGTGTTATTTATATAAATGAATATCTGCTAAAGATAATGCTATCGCAGTACTATTTATTTCTACTGCTTACGCTGTACATTATTTATCTTGCATACTGTCTTGTGATCGTAACTGCACATATTACTTACACGAGAAACAAGACTGTTCAATAAATCCTTTTATTGAAACACCCGTCTATTTCTTTCTGTGTAACTTTGAGGAAAACTAAGCATGCACGATTGAGCTGAGTGAAACGGTTATCTATTGTTTCCACGACTCTGGGACACATTCTGATTCTAAAGGGAAACAAAGTTGTCATGTTTTGCGGCTGCCAGAAACTACTCCCTTCTTGTTATCCAAGGAGTTTCTAGTGGCCTCTGAGCTAGCTGGCACAAGTAATTAAGTTTAATATACTCGATAGGGACATACTGACCTTAGTCCTATGTCAAACCTATAGGGGATATTATTCCAATGCGCAGAGCCTATTAGGGAAATAGGAGCTACACTACAAATGGGTCCTGCCTCAGAAGTCCGCATGGGAGATTCAAAGCTGCTTATGCTGTGTGCACACTACAGAATGTGGTTGATAGGAATTGCATTCTTCAATTATCAGCCCAAGCAGCAGAGTTAGTAGCCTTCACACGGCCTGTGAGATAGCGAAAGGGAAGGTAGTAAACATTTACACTGACAGTCAGTACACCTTTGGTGTTGCACTTGGTTTTGGGTGACTGTGGTGCAAAAGGTACTACATGACGGCAAATGGAGAAAAGATAAAACATGGCTCACTATAGATGCATTATTGAGAGCTCTGATATTGCCACAAAAGTAGCATTTATAAAATGTGCTGCACACCAAATTATTCTTGACCATGTGATGCAGGAAAATAACTTGCAGACGGGACAGCAAAAGAGGCAGCATTGCAGAACAGGGTAGCAGAGGAAGAAACATATGTTAAAAGGGGAGAGATAGATAACTTGACAGCACAAGACATACAAAGATCCTGTGCAGAAGAAGAGAAGGTTAAGTGGAATAAAAAAGGGTCCTGTGATGAGAGTGTGATATAGATGGGCCCAAATGGCAAGGCTCGGTTGCCAGATTGCCTAATGAATCAAATGGTACAGGTATTTCATAGTCCATCACATATAGGATGTAATGCAATGGTCAGATCTTTTTCACAATACTGGTAAAACCCAAAGTTTAATGTTCAAGCTGATTAATTCCTTGAAAGAGTGAAGTCAGAAGCAAACCCCTGTCCTCAACCCTCTGGTAGCTTGGCACAGAGCAGTCATGCTTACCTTAGAAGGAATGTGTAAAGTGGTTATGTAACACTTCAAACAGCAATAAAGTGAAACACAACACAAGAAAAATCCCACACTAATTTAGGAAAATAGAGTAAAATACAATAAATAATTTAAGACCAAAACCAAAAAATCCAATCAGTAGAACCAGAGATATGCAATTTTGACGATTTAAGTAAAAATAGTGCCAAAAAGCACAAAGCGCTTACTGTGGATATTTGGTCATACTAGACCGGGATAAAGTCACAAGTTCAGGCCAACTGCAATGGAGTGCGGGCTGGCTGCAGCTAAACAAGAGTACCTTAAATCTTAGTTGCGAAGAGTTGGAGTGTCTGGCATTGAGGATGCATCACGCAGCCGCAGTTTTTGAAGCACAGGGTCGGAGATGCGTAGCGCAGTGTCGGTTCCTAGGAGCTGATAAGCTTTGATGCAAGGTTCTGCGTCGTCATCAAGGAGGCCATCAACGAGGAGGTTTGTGATACGAAGTCCTGCATTGAGGATATGTCACGCACCAGCCGGTTCCCAAGAGACTGAGGGACATGCGATGCGGAGTCCATGTCGTTGTCAAGGCTGCCGTGGAAGAGAGGCTTGCGATGCGGCAGCCTGCACCGAGGATGCATTGCGGCTATGAGGACAATGCACAGTCCTTGCACCGGGAAAGTCCATGCAGCAGAGGCGATGCGCCTATTCTGCTCATGAATGCGCCACACAGCAGAGGATATGCGTCAGGTCTGTTGGGTCCACAGATGGGCTGGCAGAGCCCCTTCAGGCCCACTTCCATGGGTCCAGGATTGGGGTGGCACTACTTGGCAGGATAGGACTCATAAAGGACAGGGCCTTTGTGATGTGCAAGTATGGTAGGTGACAGTTCCTCCCCCTCGTTAACTCAGAGTGCCCCATCCTGCCAATACTTAGCTTCTCTTTGTCTCACCTCCTGGTAGCAATACACGAAAACCAACAGCCAACTACACCTAGTCATGTGACCCAGGATACAGACAGCAGACACCAAATGGTTGGGACAAGAAGATGCCAACTTTGGCATTTTCAGAATTGTGAATAAAATCTGACTTTACCATTAACGAAGACTTTTAATAACAATTCTTAAGACATCAAACTCAAACTGCCTATCTGCTCCAAATTGGAAGTTACCGCTTATTAAACATAACAAATTAACTTCAATGTTATCCTATGGGAGAGGTAGGCCTTGTAGTAGTGAGAAATATGTTTGGGAGTTTTTTCCACTATCAAGACATGTTAAACGTATATGTCCAACTTTTTAAATACATGCACCCTGCCCTTAGGGGTGATTTATACTTATTAAAAAGGAAGGTTTGAGCCTGGCAAGAGGTTTTTCTTGCCAGGTCGAAATGGCAGTTTAAAACTGCATACACTGGTTGCAGTGACAGGCCTGATGCATCTGTAAAAAGCTACTTAAGTGGGTGGCACAATCAATTCTGCAGGCCCACTAGCAGCATTTAATTTACAGGCTCTGCGCACACGCAGTACCACTTTATTAGGGACTTACAAGTAAGTAGACTAAATTGGCCAAATGGGCATAAGCCAATTCTACCATGTTTGAAGGAGAGAGCTAAAAACACTTTAGCACTGGCTAGAAGTGGTAAAGCACACAGAATCCGAAAGGCTAGCAAAACCTAGTTCTGAAAACAGGAGGGTGAAGGGAAACATTTTGGGAATGACCCGGCAGAAAGGGCCAAATCCAATACCTGTGGACTGTACAACAGTGATAAAGGTATACTAACCAATCAAGGACATTTTCCTCCATCAGTGGCACCCTTCGAACACTTACCTATGGACTTCATCGAGATGCCACCAACTAATAAGTATAAATATGCACCGGTGGTGGTCTGTATGTTCTCTGGCTGGGTAGAAGCTTACCCTGTAAAGACTAACAATGCAATGACAGTGGCAAAATCTTTGTTATAGGAACTGATACCCTGGTTCAGGAACCCGTGATTGTTATCCTTAGATCAGGGGTCTCATTTTACAGGTAACGTGCTAGTATGGATTACAATGGCATTCGGGGTAAAAGAGAAGTTTCACTGTGCATTTCATCCTGCAGTTGCAGGGGCAAGGGAGAAAAGAAATGGCATGCTGAAGGCAAAAATAATCAAGATTTGTGCAAAAACTGACTTGTCTGTGGTAGATGTCTTGCCTATGGCCCTCCTGAGTATGAGATGTACCCCTAATTCTGAAAAAAGACTGAGCCCCCATCAGATTCTGACAGGATGACTATTGTTAGCATGGTATGGGCCCAACAAAACAGCTTTGCTCCACATATTAGATGACTTAGTCAAAGACCATTGTATTCAGCTAACAAGGAAATTGCATATTTTACATGGCCAGGTCAAATAAATACTGCTACAACCCTTGACGGAGCCTGGTCACGACTTGCGGCCAGGAAATTGGGTCTACTACATTAGGGGTGGGTGTAACCTGCATAATTCAGTGTAATGTAAACATGTGGAAATACCTAAAAATTCCATGAGATTCTGCATAATTACGCAAGAAGAGTAATTCTGGTTTAGCGCTATAGCTAAAATGAAAAATTACCTCTCGAGTCCAAAATGGACACCAGAATGCATTTTGCTCTAAGAATAGTGTTAAATGCAACAGAACATGAATAGCAAGCAAGAGCAGCTGCTTGCATTCACTAAAGGTGCTCTTGGGATAGTATTTTCACCCAACTTACCCCCGGTAGTTAGCGCTACTTTCTTATTGCAAATTGACCCTCTCACTTCCATAATGGGCACAAGACGTCATTTTGCACTACGACATAGAGCTAAATGTGCTGTTGAGGTAGAATTGCCTCCCCCCAACATTTTCCTTGCATATAGCACAGTTTTCTTAGTGCAAAATGCATCCTTGCATCCAAAATGGACGTGAGGATGCATTTTGTGTCAAGAAATAGCTCTAAATGCAGCAGAACACAAATAGCGAGTGGCTGCTCGCAGTCACTAATATTGTTCTCATGATAGGATTGTTTTCTGCCAAATTACGTTTCATTACATGAGTAGGTGTAATCGCATTGTTATTTGTAATTCCACATCAAAGGGTAATGCAGAATTACCAAAATAACTCTGACTATGTCAGCGTAATAAAAATGATGCCTGAGCCCAGTCTGCACCAGGAATTTCTCCCAGAGACATTGCCTGCAGCCACGGAGAAAAGGCCCTTTTCAAGTACAACTACAAACACTGCCATCAAGTGCACAGTGCACAGAAGCTGGAATCGACACCAGTCACACTAAGAGGACTGTTTCTCCAGCACAGGTAACAAGACCAGAGCGCACTGAAGTACATACTTCTCCTCCACAAGCAGTGCATACTGGAAGACTCAGATATAATCTTCCAGTACTTCCAGTACCTCCTTAGACTCAATCAACAGTCTTGACAAGCTGAGCCTGGGTCCAGGGTGCCCACATGCTAGTAACATCTGTGTTGCAATATGGTACAGAAGACAATGACAGGCAACTAGCAAATGAGATCACCATAGTCGAAAATGTTATGTATTGTTGGACTTATACTAACTGAAGTAATTTTATGATTTATTTTAAGAATAGCAATTAGAGTAAAGCCAAAAACTAAATTAGAGAGTTAGATTTGAAGAAGTTGTCAAATAGCCTGAGGTCGAAGGGTATCCGTGAGGGGAAGGCAGAACTTGATAGGGACCAGTATTGGTCACATGATGGGATATCGAATAAGACTAATATGCATCATTCAGATAGTAAATGGTAGCAGTTGTTTCTATTTTTCTATGAACTTAACAAGGCTCACAAATTAGGTATGTATTCTTATGCCTCATTCATTCATAGACTCTTTTTCAGTAACCCCATATTAACAAAAGAAGAAGCTATTTGTGCATAGCTAGCCCTGTATAATGCCAGGAAATTGGAAGAAGGAAAGGATAGCTATAAACAATTTGCAGAAATAATGCTACACTTTGATAGGCTGTTATTAGTGGTAGTCTAGGAAATAGTACACATTGAAGAAATACAAGTCTGGGAAATAGTATATACTATAGAGACAAATGCCAACCCTTTTATTCATTCCTCAGAATAGCTGATGGTCAGACAGAAATGGCGCTTGCTCCCTTGGTGGTCCTGAAGGAAGTGACCCGAAAAGGGTCACCCGGGTTTCCTACAACCACCTTATAGCCTTCCCCAAAATGAAGAGTCGGTCAGACAGTAGAGAATACAAAACAATCGTTTATTACCAATACTCTGCAGAGGAGTCCAATCTGACCTGCACCCTAAGATGTCTGTCGAGGGACTGGCCCCCCAACAGTCGGCCACGCATAATCATTCCTCCCAAAGGTCTCCTAACCACGCCCACAATGGAAAGTTACCGGCTTAGGCCGAACATGAACAAAGGAGGCACAGAGGGATAGACTACCACCTGCCAGATGGGTACATGTTATCACTATCTCAAGGTTGCCATGCTGGGTTTCGGCGGCTCCTAACGTGGGAGCCGAGCTACACACAAAGATAGGTATGCGAGGGCAAAATGGCCTATTCATTAGTAAGTCAGAAGGCAACCTTGAGCAAAAGAGAAAATAATAACTGAATACAGCGTTCTGCTGAGGCAAGCAATACGAAAAGTGAGGCCTGGTACAGACACAGCCTAATTGGGATTACGAAATACAAAATGGAGTCACACTTGTTAACTGAAGCCCGCACATTGCATGGATAACACAGTGGGTTACATGACATGAATACAAATGATGTCTCATTTAGCCGCACACTGCTGACCTAATATAGTGTAAAACGAGTATATAACGAGAATGGGATTTTCAAATCTAACAGACCCTCCTTTTAGCAGGGGGAGGCTAAATGCTTTATTGGCTAGCAGGTAGGATTTTTACAATTCTAAGCAGGGAAAATAGGAAATGCATAATGACAGTAATATCCAAAAGAAATAAGCAACATACGTATTGCAATATATATTTCTAATATTCAAAAATACCGTCATCTATCTGCATTATATCCTGTAGTTCCTGCATCATCATCATATTAGAGACTTTATCATTATGGCCTGACAATTTAGGGGCAGGGGTGAGTTTACTCACACAATAGGTACAGCATGCTGGAAGACAGTTGACACATAGGCAACACGTGAAGATGACACCTGCGATAGCTACTAGGAAGAGAAGTATCTTCCAACCCCAGGATAAAATCAGACCCCAAAACCACCCTGTCAAGGACCATGAGCCATTCTCCTGATGAATATCGGATCCAAGCCTGTGTAACTTCTGGATAGCGGAGTATACGTTAGGGGCGTGGTCTGGGATGTAAACGCAGCAACTGCTGCCTATGACACAACAAGCTCCACCCCTATCTGCAAGGATGACGTCTAAAACCATAAGATTCTGAAGAGCAACAAGTCTTGTAGCCTGAAGCTCAGCTGTGATGTTGGTGAGTATACCTGCTGTAGTGTTGATGACCCCTTCAACAACCCTGGTGAGGCGACGAATGCTGACACTATTATACATAGGTCCCCAGAAAGGCACAATACCCTTCATGGCATCCATGAATTGCTGTAGAGTAGTATCTGTTTGATCAATATATGCTGTGTCAATAATTCTCCTGACTCGGGACAAGTATACACTTCTCCGCTACAGCCTGTGGTCTTTGTGATAGTTGGACGGTGCAATGTAGACAGGAGGTAGAAGGAAAGAGACATAACACTGGCCAGACCATCCCCTAGGGAGCCAGGTGTAAGCCTGCTCTCCACAAACAAAATATACATTAGGGGGGTAAGCAAAGGGGGGCTACTAGTAGTGTTTAGTCGATAGGTATAGTTGCAACTGCTCTGACCCACTGGAATATTCCCAGATCCTTCAACACTGAAACTAGCTGCTGTATGAACCACAAGTACGGGCAGGGCTTTATCTTCGGTGATATTTCGTGCATGGAAACATTTAAAATATTCGGTAACATTGAACCCCTGAAAATCCAACATTTCGTTTTGCAGCCATGTGGCATTCTTGTTTCCCTCATAAACATTCATGCAAGCATGTGGATGTAAGGTACCCTCCTTTCCTCCTGTCCCAGGTGTATAACCTAGGTGTACTACTATGTATTCCAACACTGCCTCTTAATCAGACTCCGTCATATTCATGGCGTCAGTATGATAATGTATATACACCATGGAAAGCAACAGGAACCATGCCTCACAACTACTTAGATAGGACAGTGGCAAAGACACCAGCAAATCATTCTTGTGCATGACTGAGGGGAGTAACCCACACACCCAATAATTCGTGGCATTCGTCGTATTGTGTACCTGGTGAAGCATTTGCAGGAAGGCATTTTCGACATATGTCTGTCTGTGTCTCTGTTTATGTGGGGGCAATGTAACGAACCGATGCTCAGGTGAAGCCGGGGTAGTCCCTATTAAAGTGTGCACAGGATGCTGTTCTTGTAATTACCATACTACTCCAAACAGTGTTATCATTACTATGAGGATGAACACTACCACTTCTATCTTACTCTTAATAGACCAGCTAGACCACACAGGATCACCCTGCCCTGGTGGCGGTGCTGCTAGGGGCTGTTCTTCTTCCATGACAGCACGGCCAAATAGGAACATGAGAAAAACGTTAAGAACTGGAGCCACAAAAATACAACCGACCAGAGGGGCCACAAGTTACCCAGCGTCCTTTTTAGAACCTCGCTGGCAAGCTCCTATCGTTCATCAACAATTATTCTTTGAAGCACTCCCTCGTGGGGGTCGCGCGATCGCGGCCCTTGCTGGAAACAAATCCTTCTTCTCGCAGGATAGGGCACCCGCCCTCCTGGGCAAGTACCCTCAACGATCCTGTCCAGTGTCTCAGGCAGTGCACCAGTGTCGTTCACCCTAAGCTGACGCAGGCACCGCAGACGTAGTACCTATACCCTAATCTCAAGTCCTACCCTCACTCCTGAACTATCCCTCTGGTGCACTGACCTTCTTTCGTGGGCGCAGATTGTACCTGTCAGCTCCAGGCACTGTTTCATCAACAAAAAGGGGTTGAAACCCAGAAAGGCAGGAGGACTCAGGTGCCTGTGAATCAGATGGGGGAGAAACTGGGGCTGCCCTTGTCTCCGGAGGGACCGCCTCAAGCAGGGCGGCATCACTCTCTGCTTCCGTCTGCACCCCCCTTAGCTGGGCGTCAGAGAAAGGAACAAAGCGGGGCACCTTTCCCCTTCTTGGTCAGCAATACCGTCTCGCACCCACTCGTCGTAGGGGAGTGGGAGAGGTATCCTTTTGCAATGGGTGGCATGCACCCAATGTTTCCGGCTGTCGAGTTTCGCTGCTGTTCGGGTGGCAAGCAGGACCAACAGGGGGCCTTTCCAACGAGGCTCCAGGCAGTTCTTCCTCTGGAAGTTCTTGACTAGTACATATTCTCTGGGCTGTAGCTGATGCCCGGGCCCCTCTGGTACCGGCTGCAGTGTCTCCTGAATCTGTTGGTGAAGAGAGCGAAGATCTTTAGTTAACTCATACAAATAGTCTATAAGTAAAGGGTGCTCAATTTCAGAGAAGCGCTTTGGTCTTTGAATGCCCCAGTTATTGGCAGGGCGACCAAACACTACCTCATATGGTGACAACCCTGTCCTAGAGTGTGCCATCGCCCTGGTGGATAACAAGGCCAGGGGCAACGCATCTGGCCATCGCAATCCTGTGCTTTCCTAACTTCAGTTTGAGAGTACCATTGTACTTCTCAACCAGACCTGCTGACTGGGGGTGGTTGGCTGCATGAAACTTCTGCTTGATGTGCAAACCGTCGCACACCAGTTGGATGACCTTGGAATTGAAGTGACTTCCGTTGTCATTCCAAATCACACGTGGCAATCCGAAACGCGGGAAGAACTCTTTTAGGAGTGCCTTCGCCGTCGCCATAGCTGTATTCTCTTTAGTGGGGTAAGCTTCAATCCATTTAATGAATGCACAAATCACTACCAGCACATACTTCAAATTGTTGACTCGTTCCATTTCGATGAAATCCATCTGGAGGACCTCGAAAGGGAAAGAAGGCGGTGCAAAATTACCAGCGGGTATAGGAGTACCCTTCCCAGGATTATGTGTCATACAAATCATACAGTGTTTCACTAAATGAGTGGCTACCTTGGAAATATTGTCATTCTGCCACACTGGGTCCAACACCTTACATATTCCCTTGGCGCTAATATGGGCTGGGCCATGGGCCATGGTAACCACAGGAAGTACATAGGCATTAGGTAACATACATCGCTGTTTCTCAGACTTATCAGTCCAGCACCCATCCTCATCCAGACGCCCTGTACTCTCCTGCCATATTGCCAATTCGTCTAGGGTTGCCTCACTTTGTATCTCTTTGACACTCTCTACTGTATCCTCGAACATTCCATTGTCTGGGACCCACCTAGCCGGACCTGCCACAAACATCTTTTTCATCTTTGATCTCGCTGTCTCCTTAGCTACTTGATCTGCGAACGCGTTTCCTCTACCAACATCATCTGTTATTGCTTTGTGGGCACTACATTTTATTATCGCTAACCTTTTGGGAAGTGTTAGAGCTGACAAGAGTCTATGTATCAATGGGCCATTCTGTATTCGTAATCCATGTGATGTTAAGAATCCTCTCTCCGCCCAGAGGCGTCCAAAATTATGGGCGACCCCAAAAGCGTACTGGCTGTCAGTATAAATATTGACAGCCAGTCCCTCACTCAACTCACAAGCCCTAAGAAGAGCAACCAGCTCCGCAGCTTGGGCTGATTGGTATGGAACACGGGATGTCTCAACTATAGTGTGTAATGTTGTAATTGCATATGCTGCAGTGGTGGTGCCATCTGGTAGTTTGAAGCAAGAGCCATCGACATATAGTTCCCCTTGGGGTTCAGATAGGGGAACATCAGTCAGGTTTACCCGTCCTTTCGTTTCCTCTTCTGTTCTGTATACACAATCATGTGCATCTGTGTCATTGCCCGCCGAAGGGAGGGGTAGTAACGTGGCTGGGTTCAGAGTGGCACATCGTTTGATGGTAATGTGCGGAGCAAACAAGGTTAGTTCATATCCGGTCAGACGTGCAGTAGTAAGGTGCTGTGTCTTTGTCTTATTCAAAAGCGTATCCACAGCATGGGGTACCATAACCGTGAGAGCAGTATCAAGAACGAGCCCCACCGATTGCCTGATAGAAACCGCCACCGCCGCGGCAGCTCTCAGGCAGCTTGGGAGCGCTCTGGCTACGTTAGCCAGCATTGCAGAAAAATAAGCGCAGGGTCTTTGCTTACCACCAAAGCCCTGTGTTAGAACAGAAAGCGTGCAACCGTCTGCCTCATGTACGTAAAGCACAAAAGGCTTCTGTTAATCAGGAGTACCAAGCACAGGAGCAGAGCAAAGCGCAGCCTTTAATTGCTCAAAAGCTTGCTGGCATGCAGATGTCTAAGGCAGGGGTTCATGCACTTCTTTGGTGGTTAGGTAAAGGAGAGGTTTTGTTAGTAAGGAATAATTGGGGATCCAGTGTCGACAATACGAGGTAATGCCAATAAATGCGCGCACTTCACGTTGAGTCTTGGGAACAGGCATATTAGTGTTAGCAGCTATGCGCTCAGGTGTTAGCTTGTGTCCCTCCTTCAACAGTAGGTGACCTAAGTAGGTGACCTCCTGTCGACAATATTGAAATTTAGAAAGGGACACCTTATGGCCATGATTTGCCAAATGCAACAGCAATGTAACGGTGGCTTCTCTGCAACCATCCTCAGTATCGTGGCCACAAGGAGATTGTCCACGTACTGCAATAGCACATTACCAGTGGGAAGCACCAAGGAATCCAATTGACTTTTTAGAGCTTGACTATAGATACTAGGACTTTCTGTATAGCCTTGAGGAGCACAACAGAATCTAAAACTCCTGCCGGCTACTGCGAATCCAAACAAATATCTGCTATCTGTATGAATTGGAATGCTAAAGAAAGCCTTCTTCAAATCAATGACGGAAAAGAACTTTGCTGACGGGGAATCATTGTCAATATCGTGGTAATGTCTGGGACTACAGGATATTGGGGCACAACTATTTTATTGACCTCTCTGAGGTCAATTACAAAGCGATAAACATCCGGGTGAGCATCAGAAGAGTCCAATGGGGCCCTCTTAAGAATCGGAAGGATAGGGCTGTTACACACATTCGCTACTGTCTCCTCAACCACACCAGACTTAATCAAATCCTGTATTATTTGCAACAAAGCCCTTTCTCCTGCTTGTGAAATCTTATACTGGGGAGTACGTGGCAATACAGCATTATCCTTAACCGTAATAGAGACTGGCTGGATTTGGAGTAACCCTACGTCCGTGTCTCCTGCCGCCCAAAAACTACGGGGCACGTCCTTAAACTCTGCGGGGAGGGGTGCATCTTTTGCAAAGCATTGTTTTGTGCGAGCCACTTGTGGCCCATTGGTCATGTAAACACCATCCGGAGAACAAAAGATTGTGGCATGTATTCTCTTCAACAAATCCAATCCCATCAAATTCTCCCCACAATTTGTCGTTAACAGAAATGGCAAGTCCACCATAAAGGGACCTATAGTCAAAGCAAGAGGTTTGGAAATGGGGCTAACAACCGGCATGCCTGAAAAACCTACCGAAACATTGTTTTGGCCAGACAGAGCTGCCCCTGGGACCAGGGAACGAGAAACAGAGCTATTCATAGCACCCGTGTCAAGTAAGAACGTCTTGGGCGTGCCCTGTAGTTCCGCAGTGACATAAGGTCCCTGCTGATCTACAGGCACTGGAACCGGTCCCTTTCCCTGTCCCTGGCTGTCCTAGCTATGGGACATCCCCGTCACTTCGTCCATGTCATAGTCGTCATGATAGTACTGCCTTCCCCGATGGTCGTCAAAATAGTTCTTACTGTGCTGATCATACGATGCATCCTCAAACTGACCCTCTCTGCGGCCACCTCCTCCTCTACCACGTCCTCTAAAACCCCTACCTCTCGGGGCCTCAACTTTCTGCAGCAACTCCAGACACTCACTTCGCCAATGCCCCTCCTTTTTACAGTACGCACATTGGTTGTACCCTACGGGCGCACCCGATGTACTGTTCCGATCAGACCGGGATCCCCGCGGAGCTGGACCCGAACCCCTTCCTCTCTGTTCCCCCCTTGCCACCTGCTGCATCAACACCCTCGTCTTCAACTCCTTTGACTTTTTCTCCACCTTCTCTTTGTCCTCATTCTCCCTATGCTCGTAGTACTGTGCCATACTCAATATTACTGACGGGGAGGAGGTGGTCCAAGTACTTTCCGCTGCCTGCAACCTAGTCGCAATCTCAGGAAGCAAATTAGTGACAAACCTGTTAACAAACAGACGAACACCACCCTCCAGCGATAGATCCTGACCACTAAAATCCAGAAACACCCCTTCAAACCTAGTAAAGAAATCGGACACACTTTCATCCTTCTTCTGACGACATGCAGTCAACTTGTCCCAATCCACTCGTCTTGGCGGGATAAGGGCGTGCATGTAAGTGATAATACATCCCGGCAAGGCCAATAGCTCCGCTTTTGGCTTCTCGCCGGGCTTGCGCTCCTTATTCCATGCCCTAATCTCATCCCATGTTCCACCCAATTCCACCACATGGTCCTGCATATGCACCTGTCTCCATATATCCACCGGTACCAACAGACCGACAAACAACTCTTTATCAGCTAATGTCATCACTGTGGAGGAGGACGCCTCCGTCAATTCTTTATAGTACGCTGTCGGATTTTTCAGAGGGTCCGGTAACTGCCCTTTTAAGGATATTACCTCACTCTTCTTCCAAGGAGTGTAGATCCACTGTTCCTGGAAATGGGCCGCCACTCGTGGGCGAGTAACAATATTATTCCCATCTCGCAACTCTGGTATTTCGGGGTGGTAAATGGGATGAACTTCCCTCATGGGGAACTGTGACACTGTTGTCGGGACCTTCTGAAGCAATCTACCCCGATAACCCACCAATGTCGTCACATTACTGAAATCCTCATTTGGGGCCATATCTGTAGTATATACCCTGTCCCGAATGTCATAAATTATCTGTGGTGCAATACCCCTGAAACACTGTTCCCACAATCCTATCAGAGTGGCCGACATATGCTTAAGAGCATGTTGCTGTATAACGGCTTGTAATCTTTCATAACACTCCACACATCTTCCACACTATGAATTGGATTCCGGGCTCACTGTGCAGCCTGGTCAGCCACCATTCTCTTTTCCTCATCACCCACAGCAGAGCACACCAACACTTTATCCATGCGTTCACGTGCCGCAGCCCAAATTCACTTCATGCACTCCACGCACAGGCGTCTCGGCATTCCGCAATGTCTGAGGTAACACACCCAAAGGGGAAAGAGCAGATGAAGAAACAGGTACCATCGCGCTCAAAGACTGTGCCGCAGGAGTAAGAGGAGGCGTGACCACGGGCACGGGGTCGGGAGACATAGTAGAGGAACGGACGGCACCCGCCCCTGTAACTGGCGAAAGTGGGGAAGAAGCGGGGAGGGGCGAGGCTGAAGCAGTAGAGCTAGAAACAGAAAGAATAGGAATAACAGAACCAGAGTCCGAAGACTGAGGTGTTGGAATTACGGGATATAGTCGTTCGGGGGCATAGGGTGGTGGGGGTCGGGAATCCAACAACTCCTCAACGAAGACATCACCTTCCTACCTAGCCACGTAACACTTATCACTCTGCAAGCGAAACTTCCTGTCCGCACACTCTATGCCTTTCTCGATCTTTTCTCTATCATAAGCTATTGCCTTCTGCGTTATCGTTTGCGTCTGCCCCTTCTGGGCTTGCTTCTCTGCTCTCATACGTCATTGCTTCGCTTCCTTCTGCCATGTTCTCAGAGAATCAAACATCGACTGTCTACTCTTTTTGGCAAACAATTTGTCCTGCAAGTAATTCAATTTTTGCTCATCAAATGTGCCAGTAAGCGGCCACTGTAGATCGACATTGTCCCTTGTATATTTATTCCACAACGTGCTAAACATAATAGGGCCAATGCCATGCTTGACGTATACATAAAAATTTGGGGTACCCTCTGGAGGCACCGGCTGCCACTCTTCCAATCGAGCTTCAGTGGAACAACACCGACATCCAAAACACCCTAACTTACTTAGACAACGCATCTTAATATAAGACACATACACTGTCCCCAACGGATAAATAGAACACAAACCAACAACTGATCCAAGAACCAAATCCAAGCGGTCCAAAACCGCACAAGACAGTCCGCAGACTGTACCAAGACAAGAAGATAGGCTCTAGCCCCAGACCTTTTCAAGAATAAGCCGAATTTCCAGTTGGCCTGGCAGATAGTTCGCAAACAGCCCCAAACCTTTTCAAGAATGGGCCGATTTTCCAGTTGGTCTGGTAGACCATTCACAAACACTCTGTGTCTTTCAAGGGTCTGCAAACCCACCAAGTTCAAGACAAGACAGTCCGGAGACTGTACCAGACACAGCCCGTAGGCTCGTGCCGTTCAACCATGGTGCCACATTTTCAAAGAATGCAAGTCACTCACCTGGTGCACTCAGGTCGAGCAATATTATTCTCCACTGCCACTCAAATCCAAGGTTCCGCCTTCTCAGGACTCCGGCTGGTGACCACTAGATGAGGAGTCCCCGATCAGCCGGGCGGGGCAGCCAAGAGAACCGGGCTCTTATCATGAGGGGATCCCCGATCTGCCCGACCGACCGGACACCACCCAGAACCTACAACCCGAATACGGGCTTGCCAGGTCACCTTGCGGAGTCCCTGTTCGGGCGCCAAACTGAAGGAAGTGACCCGAAAAGGGTCGCCCGGGTTTCCTACAACCACCTTATAGCCTTCCCCAAAATGAAGAGTCGGTCAGACAGTAGAGAATACAAAACAATCGTTTATTACCAATACTCTGCAGAGGAGTCCAATCTGACCTGCACCCTAAGATGTCTGCCGAGGACTGGCCCCCCAACAGTCGGCAACGCATAATCATTCCTCCCAAAGGTCTCCTAACCACGCCCACAATGGAAAGTTACCGGCTTAGGCCGAACATGAACAAAGGAGGCACAGAGGGATGGACTACCACCTGCCAGGTGGGTACATGTTATCACTATCTCAAGGTTGCCGTGCTGGGTTTCGGTGGCTCCTAACATGGGAGCCGAGCTACACACAAATGGCCTATTCATTAGTAAGTCAGAAGGCAACCTTGAGCAAAAGAGAAAATAATAACTGAATACAGCATTCTGCTGAGGCAAGCAATACGAAAAGTGAGGCCTGGTACAGACACAGCCTAATTGGGATTACGAAATACAAAATGGAGTCACACTTGCTAACTGAAGCCCACACATTGCATGGATAACATAGTGACTTACATGACATGAATACAAATGATGTCTCATTTAGCCGCACACTGCTAACCTAATATAGTTTAAAACGAGTATATAACGAGAATGGGATTTTCAAATCTAACAGTCCGCAAGATAAATAATAAAGACCCCTGCGGCATCTGTGCACCCCATTCAAATACTTCCATTTAGGTAGGATACACTTCCTGTATGGAGTGTTTTGCATAGCCTAAGTACAAACAACTGTCCAATTCAGCATTACCATATAACATCACGGTTCCCACAAACAATGTCCCAAAACATCTAGCAGTCGTACTCTCCCTATTTGTGCCAGGAAGGAATAGGATTGGGGCAATAAAAGATCATTATTGGATTTGTGGCACCAATGCTTATACTTATTCACCCTATAAATGGTCTGGCTGTAGTTACTTGGTGAACTGGACAAGCCCTTTTATTGTAATGCCTGAAAGCCATTTCTGCTATTGCACCCTGTGTAGAAGAAAAAGGTATGTAGGTACTGCTGCCAACTGTACCAGGATCCCAGCATTAGGCAAAGCGTTAGCTGATTATTACCTTGGTATGGTGTAGTAAACAATACATATTCAGTTGATAAAATGTCATTGGTACTAGAAGAATTAACAAATCTCACCAGACTTGAATATTTCCTCCTTACAAGAGAAGTCCAGGCAATAAAGTATAATAGCTCCACAAAACAAGGTATCCTAGACTATGTACGGGCTCGCAAAAGAGGAGTATGTCACCTCATTGGGGATCAGTGTTGTACCTAACTTCCATGTGAAAATACATCTATGACTGATGTCATAAGTCATCTTTCTGTTCTCAGAGACTGTTAGACCTGTCATTCTTGGTGTGGTATTCCCCCAAACTTTTTCCTTCAACCCTCCTGTTTTGCTGAATTCATTTTTTTGGCTTTAGGATTCTGTGCACTTTACCACTACTCACAAGTGTTAAAGTGCATGTTCTCTCTTTTTCAAACTAGCGGTGGGTGAAGAATTCCGCTCCTCTGGCGTAGTTTGCAGAATTTTGCCCATTCCGCGCTCTGTGCTGAGTTCTGAAAAACACCCAGAAGTGACGCAGAGCAGAGTTTTTCTCTCAAGTGGCTCGCCAACATTGAGTTGCTGAACGGGACTGGGAAAGATTGCACGCTAGACCTCCTCCCGGCAAGATTTCTCAATGCGGGTGGTTGCGGCAGGTCATGACCGCTCGTGCTGAGAAACCTGCTGCTCGCGTTGAGGAAGCTGTCACTCCAATTGAATATCTACTCAGGCGGCAGAAAGAAGCAGCTCCCTCTGGTGCAATGTATAGTACCGTTCATGGTGATGTTTAACAAGAGCAAATGGTGCACCACTTTATGAACAGTCACACAGCAAGTTATTAGATCCGTGTCCAAAGTTGTTTCTTCAAATCTTCATTTATTAAAAATATTAAACAAATCAAGTTGAAATGAACAGCCGACGCGTTTCGTCCAAACAAATGGACTTCTTCAGGGCTGTAGAATAACAGATATATATACACACATCAATACAATTTAAGACAATAAAAACGTTTAAATAGGACACAAGACTTTACAATATGACCAATAGAACAAGTACATTGTGACAGGACCACTATATACATACGTTTTTACAGAACAAAAAAACACATATACAATAACTCACCAGGACATGACGCAATACATCAATATATTTACAA
This sequence comes from Calotriton arnoldi, assembly GCA_963921515.1. Classification (NCBI taxonomy): domain Eukaryota; kingdom Metazoa; phylum Chordata; class Amphibia; order Caudata; family Salamandridae; genus Calotriton; species Calotriton arnoldi. The sequence continues at coordinate 376,363 of CAWUFW010012148.1, forward strand.
CGAGTATACATAAATCTGCCTATGTACCATTACCATATAGTGAAAAGCAACATCATTCTCCCCAAGGGGGGAAGGACCATGGAAAAGAGTACAGACAGGTGTGAAAATACCACTGTGCAAAAGCAGCACTCCAGGTATATAGAAAAAGAAACAAGCGTTAGACTTGAGAAGGGAGAAAAGAATGACCAAAGTAACCCACCGAAGAATAGCCATAAACGGTTGGAACAGTCGTAAACTACTGAGTGTAAATAGAAAAGAACAACAAAGAGACAGGTTCAGAAAAAGTGAGTGAGCAGTCAATAATACCCACCATCTATAAGGCACTCCTACCATGTAACGTCAGGGTGTCCGTGATGGATAAAAACAGCACAAGGAAATAGGCAAGTCCAGTCCACTCCATCTGGGTGAGAAAAATAAATGGTATAGCTCAGTAATCCCAGAGTACATGTCGATTATGAATCTGAGATACGGTGGTATTTAAAAGGAACAAAATAGATACTCACTTTATGTAAGAGCATAGCGTGCTTCACGTAAATAAAAACTAACCCTGGGCGGTAAATTCCGCTCCGCTCGCGGAATTTGCGGAATTGCGGCAATTTCGCGTTCCGCAGAGAACGCGGAATTGCCGAAATTCCGCGATCCGCAGCGGAGCGGAATTTTTGTTTTCCCTTGTTCGCGCTTCCTAGTTTTAATTGCCATTGACGACAAGAAATACTGACATTGTGGCCTACGAGTTGTACAGAAACATAAAGGTATGGATATCCATATGTTCTTTTCCTTCTACGTAGCCAATGAGCGCGAAAAAAAGTGACCGGTCCCTTGTTGACACTGTAGCTGGTGCTATTTACTAAACTATCATCCGTAATTGCCCCTCAGCAATTTGTTTGAATGCAGAAAAGCATAATTGGCGGATTTGGAAACTGTCGTCGAGTCCTTTCATCGACCAGCTCTTTAACTATTCGTCACTAGAGCGCCATCTGCTGGCTAGTATCAACGCCTGATGGTTAATAATTGACAGGTTGCGAAATCACAAGAACAGTCATTGTGAATTAAATTAAACACATTTCGAAACAGGATGACGGCGGTCTAGGCTGAGCGCGCCTCTCGAGGAGCTTATGAGATTTGCATTTCTGATCTGGTGTCAGCCTCGCAGGGTTAGTGTACAAGCCCGATTTTACTCTCTCAGACAGTAAGGATTCAGGGCTGAAAAGCAGTCTAAGAAAACCGCAGATAACGGCTGTGACTGTCTGCCTCCAGAGCAGTCGCAGCGCATCTCCATTTGGCTTCGTTACCAGACTCCTTTGTGAATGAGCAGGCAGCGTTCAGGCACTCACAGCGCCTCCTCTGGGACAGTCCCCGACTCTGCAGTTCGGGTGTCTGCTCTAGGCGGGCTAAACCATTCTGCCGGCTCTCTGTTCGTGTATTTAAAGTAAACCACAATGCCCAAGGGAGACTGCTTTTGTTCTACCCTGCGAAATTCTATTTAAAAACACTAGTCATCCGAGTAGAATGACCATCAATGTACATGCATGGTGCTGAGTCATAAAATATTAAAATATGCAGATGTGATAAGCGCCCATTTATTCGGCTCACATGAAAGCAGACCGCGCTCTCAGCCTCCAACGTTTATTAAAAGATCTTGCCAAGACCTTGCTGTACCAAGTGTCAGCAGTGACAAGGCAGCAGGAAATAATATCGTTTCATAGTAACTAAAATCTTCAGCAGCAGAAGCACGAGTATTCACTTGCACCTCGTCTACATCGATTTGCTTATGTTACATAATACGTTTATCCCGATAGCACATACAGTGAAAATACTTTAATACAAAATGTTCATGTTTTAAACCAAGACTTAACAAGTCGCTTAAGTAGCATCGAACACCGAGAATATTGTTAGGTATCCATTTTTCAAATTTCGAGTTGGCAAAACATCTGCACTGCAGTACGTACTCTTGCAATTCCTTAAACGGCCTCCTCAGTTATAGGTTGAGCCCTGTGGCACAGTGAGCATGGGACACACTAGGCATACTTCAACACAGTCATTCTTAAGACATCTTCTGCAAACAACCCAAAAAGTTATAGAACTACTTGGATTAATCTCAGACACTGGCGATCCTTTGAGTCTGTATTCCAGCCCATTATTTCTCTCCCACTATGTCACTCTAGTAACGCCCGTGAACGGGCGGAACAAACAATTCCGCGTGCTCGCGAAATTTCGCGTGCTCGCTGAGTTTTTTTACCGTTTCGCTGAACTTTGCGTAACGCGACTACGCAAATTCCGCCCACCCTTAATAAAAACCCAGGAGCCAAATTAAGTCCAGGTAACAAAATTCATTCAGTCACTCAAATGTGAGATAGACCAACCAATTGGAGCAATCACAGGTTCCAAACCTATAGTGAAAAGAGTCTTTGTAAGCAACTTGCTTCTGGCGTATAGCGGTGCACCTATAGGTCTAAGGATATTGGTCAATAGTGTCGACAGCCATAGAAATGGGTGAAAAATGCTCAATCACAAACTAAAGATGGTCAAGTAACCACATGTAGCTATACTCTATTTAGAGAAATCTAGGATCACGAGCAAGAACTATTATTAACGGGAGAAAGTTAAACACATCTCCCCAAAATCCCTTCATGCAACCACCATTGCAGTGCGAAGGGAGAGGAAGTCCCGACCCTGCCAGAGAAGCAAACATGGTACCGGGGAGCCATTATTAACGGGAGAAAGTTAAATGCATCTCCCCAAAATCCCTTCATGCAACCATCATTACAATGCAAGGGGAGAGGAAGTCCCGACCCTGCCAGACAAGCAAACATGGTACAGGGGAGCCCATTCCCACTCTGTGTAGTTAATAACAAACACAGGGAAACCACGTATGCGGACTTACCATGATATGCCCGGAACCGCGACCAAATCCTGCCTCCTTCCGAAGAGTCGTCGGGAAAGACTGACACCCCGTCGTCTAACCGAATATAAAGCCCGCAAAGTTGTTAGAGATTTCGGACAGCTGTAGGGGGTGTGTCTCGAAGCTACAGAACATACCGCAGTACCGTGGAGGTATGTTATGGCCACCATCTTGGAACGGTGCACGAAGCCTATCTATGACCGGTATTCTTTTGTAAAAGGATACAATGGCCGCGTAATTATAAATCAAAGTTAGAAATCATGATAAGTGAGTGCAAAAATCCTGAAATAAGTAAATAAGAGAATCGGGGCAGCTGTAGGGGGTGTATCCTGAGGCTACAGCTATGCCACACTGTCGTGGCGGTGTGTTTATGGCTGCCATCTTAACATGGTAAATAGAGCCTATCTAAGGCCGGTATTCCCTTGTTTAGACAAATAAACAGGCCGCATAAGCATGAATCAATCACGGTGGGTGAAGACAATAATCCGAAAATAGAGCCTATCTAAGGCAAATACAAGGTGGTTGGAAGCAACCAAGATACACCTTCTTACAGCAAGTACATGAGACAATGTTATCAAAATACCAAATAAAAGAGAGCAAAAAAATAGAAAAAGGAAGAAAAGGGAGACCATGAGTGATAGAGAATAACCATAGAAAAGTAGAAATATAGGAGAAACAGATCGGGGTGTGTACGTTAAGATTCTGGTACGCACACCACATTTCAAAGCCCATTATGTACTATTCAGTGATATGTGATGTCAAAGGATCAAAACTAAGTATTGTTTTATAAATAGGACGAATACTAACTACACGTCTATACATTCAGATTCCTTTAAATGCACAGGGATGACAATACGAGAATAGGGGCACACAAATCATGATCGGGGACGCACACAGTATCCCAAAGTTCAGAATGTACATTGCTCAACATTTTAAATTCTTCTTGTCTAAAACGGTAATCTCAAGAAAAAAAGAGAGGGGCTGCGATAAACAAGTTGTTATATATGATCAAATCGCAGCCTATTCAGTATTCATGCGGACTTCAGCATACTTGTGAAAATCCAAGTAAAGACCTAGATGCCATTGAGAGGCTAATGGCAACTGCAATATATACATTTACATATATTCGGAGAGCATAACAGCCAAATATCTGCTTACACAGAGTAATAGTAGTGTACATTGAATTAAATATACATAGCCGTACATATGACCCCAATTTGAGTCATCCAGCATAGAAAACAACGGTGAGTAAGCAGAGTTTGAAGAGCTAACCATGTTTTTACAAGAAAAAATGTAACTCTTCATCACTGTTATGAACAAGTTCCACACTGCGATTTTGCAGATCCAGCCCGCCTCGTTTTTTCTTAGGGATAATTCCCTATCCCCCCCTCTGGGGTTAGCCGGTATGTGGTCAATACCCAAGAACCAAACCTCATTGCAGCTGGCATGATTTTCTTGCATGTGAAAGGTTAGGGGATATTTGAGATCACCATTACGTATCGCACGTGTGTGTTCTTGGATTCACATTTTCAGTGGCCTTATGGTGCTGCCCACGTAGATCTTATTACACTGGCAGCCCACAATGTAAGAGACATATTTCGTCTTTCAGTTGATCAGATGGTTGATATCGTACACACGACCGGTATTAAAACTGAATGTCTTAGTTTTATCCTTCCCCAATCTGCATACATTACGGTCTTTACAGGTATAAAAACCCTTGGTTGTATGAGACAACCAGGTTTCCGTCCTAGGTGTAGTGATATAACTGGGACATAACAAGTTTCTCAAGTTCTTCCCCCTTCTGTACGTCACTCTGGGTCTAGATGCTAGGGTGTCTTTTAGACTCGGTATGTCAGTGAGAAGGTGCCAGTGTTTCCTAAGCACTTTGTACATCGTATTGCTCCGATTGTTATATTAAGTATTAAAGAAAATCGGGGCTATCTTTGTTTTTGAAGGGGCCTTAGCTGTTAAGGTAGTTTCTCTCGGCATCTTAGAGATCCTCCTCTCTGCTTTTTCCAGATTCCCTGGGAGGTATCCCTCGCCAAGAAACGATGTTTGGTCTCATTAATATTCCTGGTAAAGTTCTCATCAGTACTACAATTCCTCCTAATGCGCACCATTTCTCCATGAGGGATGTTGTTAATTACATGTTTAGGGTGTGCACTCCGGAAGTGTAGGGTGCTATTACAAGCATTACTCTTACGATGAATGGTACTTTGTATGCAGTTGTTTTGTACAAAGAAATTAATGTCCAAGAAGTCAATCTGTTCCCTGCTGTAGTTGATGGTAAAGCGTACATTAAAGGGATTCTCATTCAAAAACGTGTGGTATTCCAACAACTTGGAGGCAGGTCCATCCCAGAGCATAATGACATCATCGATGTACCTGCCTCAGAAAATAATGTGTTCCGTCCAGTTAGTGGCCCGATGGCCCAAGGCATGCTCCCGCTCGTACCAGCCCATAAAGAGCCCGGCATAAGCGGGAGCAAACCGGGAACCCATTGCGGTGCCCTGCACTTGATGGTACCATTGAGTATCATGCAAAAATAATTTTTTAGACAGTATAATATCTGTCATTTCCATTAGCACCTCATTATGCATATAATGGTCAGCAGTTCTCTGTCCCAGAAAGAACTCCAAGGCCTTAACCCCAAACTCCTTCTTGATACAAGTGTATAAACTGGCCACATCCATGGTGACAAAAAGAAGATTCTCAGACCATGCAAAGCCCTCGAATTTATTGAGGATGTCCTTACTGTCTTTGATATAAGCTGGCAGATTGTGGACCAAGGGTTGTAGATATTGGTCCACATATTTGGACAGTTTTTCTATAGGGGAATTGACCCCCGAGATGATTGGTCGTCTAGGTGGAAACGGGCCCCCCTTATGTATTTTGGGGAGTACGTATATGCAGGGGAAAGAGGGTTCTCTAACCATCAGGTAGTTACACTCTTCATCACTTATCAAACCACTCTCCCGCCATTCGACTAGTCTCATATTGATGTGATTGCTGAGTGCTTTAGTTGGATTCCCTGAAACTTTTGTATAGTAAGATGTGTCTGCTAACTGGCGGTCGATTTCCTGCATGTACCTCACCCTACCCATCACCACAACATTCCCCCCCTTATCAGCCTCCCTGATCACAATAGAAGGGTCAGACCTCAAACCCTTCAGTGCATTATTTTCTGCCACAGTGAGGTTGAAATTGATTTTTTGAGGGGGGATGGGATGTTCTAAGAGCTTGTACAAACCCTGGGTAACCTTCTCTCTGAATAAGTCAATATTCAGGTGCGTCCCCACTGGGGTAAATTTGGAATGTGTTTTCAGCCCACTGTCAGTTTCCACATTTTCTGAGATGTTCAGTTCTGCTCTTAACGTATTAACATCAACTGGCGTATCATCCTGCAGTGACATCATCAGTTGTAATACATGTAAGTCAGAGACCGTATGAGTCGGTGGTATGTGTTCCCCAGAGTTCTTAGTAGACAGAGACGGATTACGAATGAAGTGATCTTTTAATTTTAATAGACGTATAAATTTATACAATTCAACAAAAATGTCAACATCATTCCCAAATTGTGTTGGGCAAAACCCCAAGCCTTTACTCAGGACAGATAAATCAGTTTCAGATAACATTCTATCAGAGAGATTCACAATCATAAGCTCCTGTGTCGGACCCTCAGTATGTTCCTCTAATGTAACCTGTCCTAGTTCTTTTTGGACCTGGTGGTCATTGCGACAGTCTCGTTCCATACTCTTTTGTTTCTGTTTGTGTTTGTGTTCTTGCCATCTCCTCCCCCCCTTCTTGTTTTTGATCTCTTCTCATAGTTTTGACCCCCAGTCTTAATCTCTCCATTTCTACTAAAGAAGTAGACCGATTTTCTGTATCGGATGTATCTTGTATCTCTTCAGTGGGGACTGAGCTAGCTACTGACGATAGAGGGCTAATTTTACTTGCAGATGCCAATTCAGATGTATCCTCTCATTGTCTCTTTCCTTCCCCTGATACTTTTAAATTGTCATACCTATGTGCAAATGTATAAATCCTCCCGTCTCTATAATCTTTGTCATCCCTTTTGATTTTTTTGACTTTTTTGTCTCGCAGATAAAATTGATAATCCTCCAGTATTTTATCTAGGATATCATAGTTTTTCTTAACTATATCCTTTAATTCTGAGGATGCAATCTCTTTTTCTAGTTCCTCAATCTCCGACTGTAACTTACAGCCTTTCTTTTCCGCATTTTTAATTAATATGCGCATCATAGTGAACGATGCGTCACGGAGGTTATCCTCCCATTCCTTAAGTGACTCATGATCAAGGTCCTCAAAGGTTGGGAAGATTGAAATTCTGAGGCCTCTCGGTATTTTCTCATTCTCCATATATTTTGCCTGAGTGGTGCCGTCCCACCACCTGGACATTTCTTTTTTTTTCATTTTCTCAAGTCTCTGAAATTTAGTTTTTTAGGCCCTCTACATTCGGGCCACCAGTTGTTATTCCTCCCACATTCTGTCTTGGTGAGAAAAGATCCTGAGCTAACTCCTGTCTTCTATCCTTAAAACCTGGCATGTCTACTGTATGTGAAGCGTTAAGTGTTTAAGTAAGTAGGGCAGGTCAGTGCAAAAAGGGATTAAGTTACTAAATCATACAAGCTTGGACAGTGGAACCCTATAAAAGACTAGCACCTGACCTGCTATCCCTATTTATAATAAATATTGGGAAGTACCCAAAGTTGCGTGTGCACACAGTAAGCGCACCCGCTGTCACGGTGCAGTCCAATACTGGAATTAAAAATGTTTAACAAGAGCAAATGGTGCACCACTTTATGAACAGTCACACAGCAAGTTATTAGATCCGTGTCCAAAGTTGTTTCTTCAAATCTTCATTTATTGCAAATTTTAAACAAATCAAGTTGAAATGAACAGCCGACGCGTTTCGTCCAAACAAATGAACTTCTTCAGGGCTGTAGAATAACAGATATACATACACACATCAATACAATTTAAGACAATAAAAACGTTTAAATAGGACACAAGACTTTACAATATGACCAATAGAACAAGTATATTGTGACAGGACCACTATATACATACGTTTTTACAGAACAAAAAACCACATATACAATAACTCACCAAGACATGACGCAATACATCAATATATTTACGAGTATACATAAATCTGCCTATGTACCATTACCATATAGTGAAAAGCAACATCATTCTCCCCAAGGGGGGAAGGACCATGAAAAAGAGTGCAGACAGGTGTGAAAATACCCCTGTGCAAAAGCAGCACTCCAGGTATATAGAAAAAAAAACAAGCGTTAGACTTGAGAAGGGAGAACAAAATGACCAAAGTAACCCACAGAAGAATAGCCATAAACGGTTGGAACAGTCGTAAACTACTGAGTGTAAATAGAAAGGAACAACAAAGAGACAGGTTCAGAAAACGTGAGTGAGCAGTCAATAATACCCACCATTTATAAGGCACTCCTAACATGTAACGTCAGGGTGTCCGTGATGGATGAAAACAGCACAAGGAAATAGGCAAGTCCAGTCCACTCTATCTGGGCGAGAAAAAGGAATGGTATAACTCAGTAATCCCAGAGTACATATCGATTATGAATCTGAGATACGGTGGTATTTAAAAGGAACAAAATAGATACTCACTTTATGTAAGAGCAAAGCATGCTTCACGTAAATAAAAACCCAGGAGCCAAATTAAGTCCAGGTAACAAAATTCATTCAGTCACACAAATGTGAGATAGACAAACCAATAGGAGCAATCACAAGTTCCAAACCTATAATGAAAAGAGTCTTTGTAAGCAACTTCCTTCTGGCGTATAGCGGTGCACCTATAGGTCTAACGATATTGGTCAATAGTGTCGACAGACATAGAAATGGGTGAAAAATGCTCAATCACAAACTAAAGACGGTCAAGTAACCACATGTAGCCATACTCTATATAGAGAAATCTAGGATCACGAGCAAGAACTATTATTAACGGGAGAAAGTTAAACACATCTCCCCAAAATCCCTTCATGCAACCACCATTGCAGTGCGAAGGGAGAGGAAGTCCCGACCCTGCCAGACAAGCAAACATGGTACCGGGGAGCCATTATTAACGGGAGAAAGTTACATGCATCTCCCCAAAATCCCTTCATGCAACCATCATTACAATGCAGGGCAGAGGAAGTCCCAACCCTGCCAGACAAACAAACATGGTACCGGGGAGCCGATTCCCACCCTGTGTAGTTAATAACAAACACGGGGAAACCACGTATGCGGATTTACCATGATACGCCTGGAACCGCGACCAAATACTGCCTCCTTCCAAAGAGTCGTCGGGAAAGCCTGACACCCCGTTGTCTAATCGAATATAAAGCCTGTAAAGTTGTTAGAGATTCGGGACAGCTGTAGGGGGTGTGTCCCGAAGCTACAGAACATACCGCAGTACCGTGGCGGTATGTTATGGCCACAATCTTGGAATGGTGCAAGAAGCCTATCTATGACCGGTATTCTTTTGTAAAAGGATTCAAAGGCCGTGTAATTATAAATCAAAGTTAGAAATCATGATAAGTGAGTGCATAAATCCTGAAATAAGTAAATAAGAGAATCGGGGCAGCTGAGGGGGTGTATCCTGAGGCTACAGCTATGCCACACTGTCGTGGCGGTGTGTTTATGGCCGCCATCTTAACATGGTAAATAGAGCCGGTATTCCCTTGTTAAGACAAATAAACAGGCCGCATAAGCATGAATCAATCACGGTGGGTGAAGACAATAATCCTAAAATAGAGCCTATCTAAGGCCGGTATTCCCTTGTTTAGACAAATAAACAGGCCGCATAAGCATGAATGAGTCACAGTGGGTGAAGACAATAATCCTAAAATAGGCAAATACAAGGTGGTTGGAAGCAACCAAGATACACCTACTTACAGCAAGTACATGAGACAATGGTATCAAAGTACCAAATAAAAGAGAGCAAAAAAATAGAAAAAGGAAGAAAAGGGAGACCATGAGTGATAGAGAATAACCAAAGAAAAGTAGAAATATAGGAGGAACAGATGGGGGTGCGTACGTTAAGATTCTGGTACGCACACCACATTTCAAAGCCCATTATGTACTATTCAGTGATATGTGATGTCAAAGGATCAAAACTAATGATTGTTTTATAAATAGGACAAATACTAACTACACGTCTATACATTCAGATTCCTTTAAATCCACAGGGATGACAATACGAGAATGGAGGCACACAAATCATGATCGGGGACGCACACAATATCCCAAAGATCAGAATGTACATTACTCAACATTTTAAATTCTTCTTAACTAAAACGGTAATCTCAAGAAAAATAGAGAGGGGCTGCGATAAACAAGTTGTTATTTATGATCAAATCGCAGCCTATTCAGTATTCATGCGGACTTCAGCATAATTGTGAAAATCCAAGTAAACACCTAGATGACATTGAGAGGCTAATGGCAACTGCAATATATATATTTACATATATTCGGAGAGCCTAACTGCCAAATATCCGCTTACACAGAGTAATAGTAGTGTACATTGAATTAAATATACATAGCCGTACATATGACCCCAATTTGAGTCATCCAGCATAGAAAACAACGGTGAGTAAGCAGAGTTTGAAGAGCTAACCATGTTTTTACAAGAAAAAATGTAACTCTTCACCACTGTTATGTCCAAATTCCACACTGCAATTTTGCAGATCCAGCCCGCCTCGTTTTTTCTTAGGGATAATTCCCTATCCCCCCCTCTGGGGTTAGCCGGCATGTGGTCAATACCCAAGAACCAAACCTCATTGCAGCTGGCATGATTTTCTTGCATGTGAAAGGGTAGGGGATATTTGAGATCACCATTACGTATTGCACGTGTGTGTTCATGGATTCTCATTTTCAGTGGCCTTATGGTGCTGCCCACGTAGATCTTATTACACGGGCAGCCCACAATGTAAGAGACATATTTCGTCTTTCAGTTGATCAGATGGTTGATATCGTACACACGACCGGTGTTAAAACTGAATGTCTTAGTTTTATCCTTCCCCAATCTGCATACATTACAGTCTTTACAGGTATAAAAAACCTTGGTTGTATGAGACAACCAGGTTTCCGTCCTAAGTTTGGTGATATAACTGGGACATAACAAGTTTCTCAAGTTCTTCCCCCTTCTGTATGTCACTCTGGGTCTAGATGCTAGGGTGTCATTTAGACTCGGTATGTCAGTGAGAAGGTGCCAGTGTTTCCTAAGCACTTTGTACACCATATTGCTCCGATTGTTATATTAAGTATTAAAGGAAATCGGGGCCATCTTTGTTTTTGAAGGGGCCTTAGCTGTTAAGGTAGTTTCTCTGGGCATCTTAGAGTTCCTCCTCTCTGCTTTTTCCAGATTCCCTAGGAGGTATCCCCTCGCCAAGAAACGATGTTTGGTCTCATTAATATTCCTGGTAAAGTTCTCATCAGTACTACAATTCCTCCTAATGCGCACCAATTCTCCATAAGGGATGTTGTTAATTACATGTGTAGGGTGTGCACTCCGGAAGTGTAGGGTGCTATTACAAGCAGTACTCTTACGATGAATGGTACTTTGTATGCAGTTGTTTTGTACAAAGAAATTAATGTCCAAGAAGTCGATCTGTTCCCTGCTGTAGTTGATGGTAAGGCGTACATTAAAGGGATTCTCATTCAAAAACGTGTGGTATTCCAACAACTTGGAGGCAGGTCCATCCCAGAGCACAATGACATCATCGATGTACCTGCCCCAGAAAATAATGTGTTCCGTCCAGTTAGTGGCCCGACGGCACCAGGCTGGCTCCCGCTCGTACCAGACCACAAAGAGCCCGGCATAAGCGGGAGCAAACCGGGAACCCATTGCGGTGCCCTGCACTTGATGGTACCATTGAGTATCATGCAAAAATAAGTTTTTAGACAGTATAATATCTGTCATTTCCATTAGCACCTCATTATGCATATAATGGTCAGCAGTTCTCTGTCCCAGAAAGAACTCCAAGGCCTTAACCCCAAACTCCTTCTTGATACAAGTGTATAAACTGGCCACATCCATGGTGACAAAAAGAAGATTCTCAGACCATGCAAAGCCCTCAAATTTATTGAGGATGTCCTTACTGTCTTTGATATAAGCTGGCAGATTGTGGACCAAGGGTTGTAGAAATTGGTCCACATATTTGGACAGTTTTTCTGTAGGGGAATTGACCCCCGAGATGATTGGTCGTCTAGGTGGAAACGGGCCCCCCTTATGTATTTTGGGGAGTACGTATATGCAGGGGAAAGAGGGCTCTCTAACCATCAGGTAGTTACACTCTTCATCACTTATCAAACCACTCTCCCGCAATTCGACTAGTCTCATATTGATGTGATTGCTGAGTGCTTTAGTTGGATTCCCTGAAAATTTTGTATAGAAAGATGTGTCTGCTAACTGGCGGTCGATTTCCTGCATGTACCTCACCCTACCCATCACCACAACATTCCCCCTCTTATCAGCCTCCCTGATCACAATAGAAGGGTCAGACCTCAGACCCTTCAGCATTATTTTCTGCCACAGTGAGGTTGAAATCGATTTTTTGAGGGGGGATGGGATGTTCTAAGAGCTTGTAAAAACCCTGGGTAACCTTCTCTCTGAATAAGTCAATATTCAGGTGCCTCCCCACTGGGGTATATTTGGAATGTGTTTTCAGCCCACTGTCAATTTCCACATTTTCTGAGATGTTCAGTTCTGCTCTTAACGTATTAACATCAACTGGCGTATAATCCTGCAGTGACATCATCAGTTGTAATACATGTAAGTCAGAGACCGTATGAGTCGGTGGTATGTGTTCCCCAAAGTTCTTAGTAGACAGAGACGGATTACGAATGAAGTGATCTTTTAACTTTAATAGACGTATACATTTATACAAATCAACAAAAATGTCAACAGCATTCCCAAATAGTGTTGGGCAAAACCCCAAGCCTTTACTCAGGACAGATAAATCAGTTTCAGATAACATTCTATCAGAGAGATTCACAATCATAAACTCCTGTGTTGGACCCTCAGTATGTTCCTCTAATGTAACCTGTCCTAGTTCTTTTTGGACCTGGTGGTCATAGCGACAGTCTCGTTCCGTACTCTTTTTTTTCTGTTTGTGTTTGTGTTCTTGCCATCTCCTCCCCCTTCTTTTTTTGATCTTTTCTCAAAGTTTTGACCCCCAGTCTTAATCTCTCCATTTCTACTAAAAAAGTAGACCGATTTTCTGTATTGGATGTACCTTGTATCTCTTCAGTGGGGACTGAGCTAGCTACTGACGATAGAGAGCTAATGCTACTTGCAGATGCCAATTCAGATGTATCCTCTCGTTGTCTCTTTCCTTCCCCTGATACTTTTAAATTGTCATACCTATGTGCAAATGTATAAATCCTCCCGTCTCTATAATCTTTGTCATCCCTTTTGATTTTTTTGACTTTTTAGTCTCGCAGATAAATTTGATAATCCTCCAGTATTTTATCTAGGATATCATAGTTTTTCTTAACTATATCCTTTAATTCTGAGGATGCAATAGCTTTTTCTAGTTCCTCAATCTCCGACTGTAACTTACAGCCTTTCTTTTCTGCATTTTTAATTAATATGCGCATCATAGTGAACGATGCGTCACAGAGGTTATCCTCCCATTCCTTAAGTGACTCATGATCAAGGTCTTCAAAGGTTGGGAAGATTAAAATTCTGAGGTCTCTCTGTATATTCTCATTCTCCATATATTTTGCCAGAGTGGTGCCGTCCCACCACCTGGACATTTCTTGTTTTATCATTTTCTCAAGTCTCAGAAATTTAGTTTTTAGGCCCTCTACATTCGGGCCACCAGTTGTTATTCCTCCCACATTCTGTCTTGGTGAGAAAAGATCCTGAGCTAACTCCTGTCTTCTATCCTTAAAACCTGGCATGTCTACTTTATGTGAAGGGTTAAGTGTCTAAGTAAGTAGGGCAGGTCAGTGCAAAAAGCCATTATTAACGGGAGAAAGTTAAATGCATCTCCCCAAAATCCCTTCATGCAACCATCATTACAATGCGAGGGGAGAGGAAGTCCCGACCCTGTCTGACAAGCAAACATGGTACCGGGGAGCCCATTCCCACCCTGTGTAGTTAATAACAAACATTTTTGTTGATTTGTATAAATTTATTCGTCTATTAAAGTTAAAAGATCACTTCATTCGTAATCCGTCTCTGTCTACTAAGAACTCTGGGGAACGCATACCACCGACTCATACGGTCTCTGACTTACATGTATTACAACTGATGATGTCACTGCAGGATGATACGCCAGTTGATGTTAATACGTTAAGAGCAGAACTGAACCTCTCAGAAAATGTGGAACTTGACAGTAGGCTGAAAACACGTGCCAAATTTACCCCAGTGGGGACGCACCCAAATATTGACTTATTCAGAGAGAAGGTTACCCAGGGTTTTTACAAGCTCTTAGAACATCCCATCCCCCCTCAAAAAATCGATTTCAACCTCACTGTGGCAGAAAATAATGCACTGAAGGGTTTGAGGTTTGACCCTTCTATTGTGATCAGGGAGGCTGATAAGGGGGGGATGTTGTGGTGATGGGTAGGGTGAGGTACATGCAGGAAATCGACCGCCAGTTAGCAGACACATCTTTCTATACAAACGTTTCAGGGAATCCAACTAAAGCACTCAGCAATCACATCAATATGAGACTAGTCGAATGGCAGGAGAGTGGTTTGATAAGTGATGAAGAGTGTAACTACCTGATGGTTAGAGAACCCTCTTTCCCCTGCATATACGTACTCTCCAAAATACATAAGGGGGGCCCGTTTACACCTGGATGACCAATCATCTCGGGGGTCAATTCCCCTACAGAAAAACTATCCGAATATGTGGACCAATTTCTACAACCCTTGGTCCACAATCTGCCAGCTTATATCAAAGACAGTAAGGACATCCTCATTAAATTCGAGGGCTTTGCATGGTCTGAGAATCTTCTTTTTGTCACCATGGATGTGGCCAGTTTATACACTTGTATCAAGAAGGAGTTTAGGGTTATTGCCTTGGAGTTCTTTCTGGGACAGAGAACTGCTGACCATTATATGCATAATGAGGTGCTAATGGAAATGAGAGATATTATACTGTCTAAAAACTTCTTTTTGCATGATACTCAATGGTACTATCAAGTGCAGGGCACCGCGATGGGTTCCAGGTTTGCTTCTGCTTATGTCGGGCTTTTTATGGGCTGGTACTAGCGGGAGCATGCCTGGTGCCGTCGGGCCACTAACTGGACGGAACACATTATTTTCTGGGGCAGGTACATCAATGATGTCATTATGCTCTTGGATGGACCTGCCTCCAAGTTGTTGGAATACCACACGTTTTTGAATGAGAATCCTTTTAATGTACGCTTTACCTTCAACTACAGCAGGGAACAGATCGACTTCTTGGACATTAATTTCTTTGTACAAAACAACTGCATACAAAGTACCATTCATCGTAAGAGTACTGCTTGTAATAGCACCCTACACTTCCGGAGTGCACACCCTAAACATGTAATTAACAACATCCCTTATGGAGAAATGGTGCGCATTAGGAGGAATTGTAGTACTGATGAGAATTTTACCAGGAATATTAATGAGACCAAACATCGTTTCTTGTCGAGGGGATACCTCCCAGGGAATCTGGAAAAAGCAGAGAGGAGGATCTCTAAGATGCCGAGAGAAACTACCTTAACAGCTAAGGCCCCTTCGAAAACAAAGATGGCCCCGATTTCCTTTTATACTTAATATAACAATCGGAGCAATACGATGTACAAAGTGCTTAGGAAACACTGGCACCTTCTCACTGACATACCGAGTCTAAAAGACACCCTAGCATCTAGACCCAGAGTGACGTACAGAAGGGGGAAGAACTTGAGAAACTTGTTATGTCCCAGTTATATCACTCCGCCTAGGACGGAAACCTGGTTGTCTCATACAACCAAGGGTTTTTATACCTGTAAAGACCGTAATGTATGCAGATTGGGGAAGGATAAAACTAAGACATTCAGTTTTAACACCGGTCGTGTGTACGATATCAACCATCTGATCAACTGCAAGACAAAATATGTCACTTACATTGTGGGCTGCCAGTGTAATAAGATCTACGTGGGCAGCACCATAAGGCCACTGAAAATGTGAATCCAAGAACACACACGTGCGATACGTAATGGTGATCTCAAATATCCCCTAACCTTTCACATGCAAGAAAATCATGCCAGCTGCAATGAGGTTTGGTTCTTGGGTATTGACCACATACCGGCTAACCCCAGAGGGGGGGATAGGGAATTATCCCTAAGAAAAAACGAGGCGGGCTGGATCTGCAAAATCGCAGTGTGGAACTTGGTCATAACAGTGATGAAGAGTTACATTATTTCTTGTAAAAACATGGTTATCTCTTTAAACTCTGCTTACTCACCGTTGTTTTCTATGCTGGATGACTCAAATTGGGGTCATATGTACTGCTATGTATATTTAATTCAATGTACACTACTATTACTCCTTGTTAGCAGATATTTGGCTGTTATGCTCCCTGAATATATGCAATTGTATATATTGCAGTTGCCATTAGCCTCTCAATGTCATCGAGGTCTTTACTTGGATTTTCCCAAGTATGCTGAAGTCCGCATGAATACTTAATAGGCTGCGATTTGATCATATATAACAACTTGATTATCTCAGCCCCTCTCTATTTTTCTTGAGATTACCGTTTTAGATAATGTACATTCTGATCTTTGGGATATTGTGTGTGTCCCCGATCATGATTTGTGTGCCCCTATTCTCGTATTGTCATCCCTGTGGATTTAAAGGAATCTGAATGTATAGGCGTGTAGTTAGTATTAGTCCTATTTATAGGACATTTATAGCCCGCCAAATGTCCTGTTTCACCCCCGCCATATTAGTATGGCGAGGGGTACCGCGGCGGACGGAAAGTCCGTCTGCCGCTTTTCCGCCGGTTGGATTGCCGGCCGGGCGGAAAAGGCAGACAATATGGTGGCGGTGCCTTGCAGGCACCGCCATCCATATTAGCATGCCTGCGGTGTGTATGCCTTTCCATGGCAGAGACTCCGCCATGGAAAGGCATACGGTAAATGGCTTTGGGGGCCCATTGCGGGCCCTTGGGGGTGGGGGGGTGAATGGCTGCTCTTGGGGGGTACCCATGGTACCCCCTTCATTGGCATGCACAAGGTGGCAGGCACCGCGCAGTGCCTGTCACGTTGTGCATGCCAATGCACAGCATGCATATTCTACATTGCGGCGGGTGCTGCTCACAGCACCGCCTGCCGCAATGTAAAAGGTGCGGGATGCGACCGCCAGGGTGGCGGTCGCATCCTAATTGTCATAGCGGGACTGCCGCACCTCTGGCGGTCGGTCCCATTTACCGTTACGGTGGCGGGCGGACAAAGTCTGCCCGCCATCGTAATGGGGCCCTTAGTTTTGATCCTTTGACATCACATGTTATGTTATGTTACATAATTTTATAAGGCGCACAGATACTCATGATTGTCCCGGCGAGGTGCCTAGCGGAGTATGGAAAAAGAACTTTAAGCAAAGATATGTGTTTTCAGTTTCCTCTTAAAAGCCACTGGATCCTGAATATTGCGCAGGGCGAGAGGAAGGGCATTCCAAGCAACAGCAGCCTTCAAAACAAAAGAGCTGCCCCCTAACCTCTGATACTTAAAGCGAGGAACCTGAGCAAAGCGTAGGGACATAGACCGCAGGGGTCGCGAAGGAACATAAAAGGAAAAACGTTTCTACAGATAAAGAGGATCACAACCATGAAGAGCACGATGGGCCAGAACTAATGATTTAAATTTAACTCTATCCATCACGGGGAGCCAGTGAAGTGATCACAACTGATGGAGAATGCTGCTCCTGGCCGAGGTGCCCAATAAAAGTCTGGCTGCCGTATTTTGAACCACCTGGAGCTTCTTCAGCAGGTAGCCCGGAATACCAACATAGCGGGCATTGACGTAGTCCAGCCGCGACAGAATCAATGCACAAGTAACCGTTTCCCTCGCCGCCTGGGGTAGGAGAGGCAAAAATCTTCTAAGGGTTTTGAGAAGACAGAAACAACTACCAGCCAACTTCTTAATATGTGTCGAAAAGGAGAGACTCTCATCAAACCACAACCCCAGATTTTTAACAGGCTTCCCTGTGGAGGTGGGCAAGGGGAACTCAGGTGGCCAGAGCTGTTCTCGATAGTTAGAAGGAAATTTCCCAAATAGAAGAATCTCGGACTTCTCTTCATTACACTTGAGCTGTGCATCCGCCAACCATTTGAAAATAGAAGATAGACAGTGTTGGACCGATAGAACAGAGTCCGCATTTTTGTCCCAGGTAAAAAGCAGCTGGGTGTCGTCAGCATAGGCCATCACCTTGGCCCACAACCCCTCCGCCAGATATATCAGAGGTGTGACATAAATATTAAAGAGAAGGGGGCTAAGGGAAGACCCCTGGGGGACTCCAGTTGTCACTGACTGAGGGGAAGAGGAGGACGGTGAAAGCCAGATCTGCTGGACCCGCCCCTCCAGGAAGGACCTAAGCCAGCCCCAAACAGCACCCGACACACCAATCCCGGCAAGTCGCGCAAGGAGAAGTGAATGCGGGACCGTGTCAAACGCCGCCGAGAGGTCCAGCAAAATTAATGCTGCTCTCCCGCCGGCGTCCAAGCACTCACGGATGGCCTCAGACACCTCAACCAGGACTGATTCTGTGCTGTGCGAAACCCAAAACCCCGATTGGGCTGGACATATCACTGAATAGTACATAATGGGCTTTGAAATGTGGTGTGCGTACCAGAATCTTAACGTACGCACCCCCATCTGTTCCTCCTATATTTCTACTTTTCTTTGGTTATTCTCTATCACTCATGGTCTCCCTTTTCTTCCTTTTTCTATTTTTTTGCTCTCTTTTATTTGGTACTTTGATAACATTGTCTCATGTACTTGCTGTAAGAAGGTGTATCTTGGTTGCTTCCAACCACCTTGTATTTGCCTATTTTAGGATTATTGTCTTCACCCACCGTGATTGATTCATGCTTATGCGGCCTGTTTATTTGTCTAAACAAGGGAATACCGGCCTTAGATAGGCTCTATTTTAGGATTATTGTCTTCTCCCACCGTGATTGATTCATGCTTATGCGGCCTGTTTATTTGACTAAACAAGGGTATACCGGCCTTAGATAGACTCTATTTACCATGTTAAGATGGCGGCCATAAACACACCGCCACGACAGTGTGGCATAGCTGTAGCCTCGGGATACACCCCCTACAGCTGCCCCGATTCTCTTATTTACTTATTTCAGGATTTTTGCACTCACTTATCATGATTTCTAACTTTGATTTATAATTATGCGGCCTTTGTATCCTTTTACAAAAGAATACCGGTCATAGATAGGCTTCGTGCACCGTTCCAAGATGGTGGCCATAACATACCACCACGGTACTGCAGTATGTTCTGTAGCTTCGGGACACACCCCCTACAGCTGTCCCGAATCTCTAACAACTTCACGGGCTTCATATTCGGTTAGACGACAGGGTGTCAGTCTTTCCCGACGACTCTTTGGAAGGAGGCAGGATTTGGTCGCAGTTCCGGGCGTATCATGGTAAGTCCGCATACGTGGTTTCCCCGTGTTTGTTATTAACTACACAGGGTGGGAATAGGCTCCCCGGTACCATGTTTGCTTGTCTGGCAGTGTCGGGACTGCCTCTCCCCTCGCATTGTAATGATGGTTGCATGAAGGGATTTTGGGGAGATGCATGTAACTTTCTCCCGTTAATAATGTCTCCCCGGTACCATGTTTGCTTCTCTGGCAGGGTCGGGACTTCCTCTCCCTTCGCACTGCAATGGTGGTTGCATGAAGGGATTTTGGGGACATGTGTTTAACTTTCTCCCGTTAATAATAGTTCTTGCTCGTGATCCTAGATTTCTCTATATACAGTATGGCTACATGTGGTTACTTGACCATCTTTAGTTTGTGATTGAGCATTTTTCACCCATTTCTATGGCTGTCGACACTATTGACCAATATTGTTAGACCTATAGGTGCACCGCTATACGCCAGAAGCAAGTTGCTTACAAAGACTCTTTTCATTATAGGTTTGGAACTTGTGATTGCTCCTATTGGTTGGTCTATCTCACATTTGAGTGACTGTATGAACTTTGTTACCTGGACTTAATTTGGCTCCTGGGTTTTTATTTACGTGAAGCACGCTTTGCTCTTACATAAAGTGAGTATCTATTTTGTTCCTTTTAAATACCACTGTATCTCAGATTCATAATCGACATGTACTCTGGGATTACTGAGTTATACCATTCCTTTTTCTCGCCCAGATAGAGTGGACTGGACTTGCCTATTTTCTTGTGCTGTTTGTATCCATCACCCACACCCTGACGTTACATGTTAGGAGTGTCTTATAGATGGTGGGTATTATTGACTGCTCACTCACGTTTTCTGAACCTGTCTCTTTGTTGTTCTTTTCTATTTACACTCAGTAGTTTACGACTGTTCCAACTGTTTATGGCTATTCTTCGGTGGGTTACTTTGGTCATTTTTTTCTCCCTTCCCAAGTCTAACGCTTGTTTCTTTTTCTATATACCTGGAGTGCTGCTTTTGCACAGGGGTATTTTCACACCTGTCTGCACTCTTTTTCATTGTCCTTCCCCCCTTGGGGAGAATGATGTTGCTTTTCACTATATGGTAATGGTACATGGGCAGATTTATGTATACTCATTGTAAATATATTGATGTATTGCGTCATGTCTTGGTGAGTTATTGTATATGTGGTTTTTGTTCTGTAAAAACGTATGTATATAGTGGTCCTGTCACAATGTACTTGTTCTATTGGTCATATTGTGAAGTCTTGTGTCCTATTTAAATGTTTTTCTTGTCTTTAAATTGTATTGATGTGTGTATATATATCTGTTATTCTACAGCCCTGAAGAAGTCCATTTGTTTGGACGAAACGCGTCGGCTGTTCATTTCAACTTGATTTGTTTAATATTTTGAATAAATGAAGATTTGAAGAAACAACTTTGGACACGGATCTAATAACTTGCTGTATGACTGTTCATAAAGTGGTGCACCATTTGCTCTTGTTAAGCATTGTTAATTCCAGTATTGGACTGCACCGTGACAGTGGGTGCGCTTACTGTGTGCACACGCAACTTTGGGCACTTCCCAATATTTATAATAAATAGGGATAGCAGGTCAGGTGCTAGTCTTTTATAGGGTTCCACTGTCCAAGCTTGTATGATTTAGTAACTGTTCATGGTGATTTTACAGCACAGGACAAACTACTAGTGTTAAAAATCAGTGCGACCAGCATGACTACCACACTCTGCTGCTTGAGGAACTCTGCGGAGTGTGGCAGAGTTTTTTTTGGGACTTAGCGGAGTTCCGCAGAGCAAAACTCTGCGAACTACAACCAGGCCTATTTCAAACATGGTAAACTTGGCCTACACTTAATTGGCACATTGAATGTACTTGTAAGTCCCTTTAAATGGTACTACCAGGACCCAGGAAATTAAATGCTACTGGTGGGCCTGCAAAACTCATTGTGTCACCCACTAGAGTAGCTTTTAAAACATGTCTCAGGTCTGCCACTGCAGCCTGTACTGCAGTTGTAGACTGCCATTTGGACCTGGCAAAACAAACCTTTTGCCAGGCCTAAACCTTTCTTTTTAATACGTATAAGTCAACCTTAAGCTAGTCGTTAAAGGCTCATAGGGCAGTGAGCATTGTATTTAAAAAGTAGAACATGTTTGCTTACATTTTGCATGTCCTGGCAGTGAAAAACAGCTACTTTCGTACGGCCTGTCTATCCCTTTGACTTACACTGGGTTACATTATTACATTTAATGAGTGCTAACTTTGGAATGGATGCATATAGAGATATTCTGTTTACACTCAAATTAATTGCAATTTAAAATGCTCCGTAATGGTGAAGTTGGATTTGAGGATACAATTAAGAAAATTGCACCTTTAGAAAGTCAACGTTTTCTTCTCTCAGCAATTTGTGCCTTCTGCCAGTGTCCTGTGTCGCAAGACTGTGGATGGATCTTCTGTTGAGGGTTGTGCATTGCTTCCAGACAGTAAATCAAAGGGGGCTTAGATGTGGATAGGATCGCCCACCCTGGGAACATGACAGGAGAGGGTCTGTTTCAGCCCGCCAACACTTCAAAGGGCTCCCAAGACAGTTTGGAGCCTTTATCAGTAGAACAGGACGAACTTTCAAGAACCAGTTGTGGGGGTAGAACAGGGAGTAACCCCAACACAAAGGCTGGCAGCATGTATAAATATTGAACCTCCAGAGCCACTTAACGGAACACTCCTGGACCTGTGGAAGTTACAGAAGAAGAACTTCCTGTCTGCCAGAGGACTGCCCTGCTGCTTGAAGGATTACCTTGCTGTCTAAGAAGAAAGACTGGACTTGCTTGCATTCATCCCAGACTAACCATAGCGAATCCAAATGTCAGTTGGCTGACCTCCTCTGTGAGCTACAGACACACAATAAGCTTCAGTGGCCTTTCCGCACCTGCCCAGCTGACCTGCTGCAACTGGGCCTGCCAGGACCTGCAACTGGACAATCTTGAGCCCTGCTGGCCTCTGCTGAAGTTAGTCCCTGATCCCCAAGAGGTTCCTTCACAGGTACTGGACCCTTGGCTTGCATCAGATTGTACTCCTCCTGAAGAAAAGGTGAAACTCCTGAAGTTTGTGCTCCTTATGACCGCAAATGGGGGCGTTCGCACCAAGACTGTGCCGCCAGCAATGACCACCAGTGTGAAGCTCTGGTGAAACCTTCTCTTCACGTCGACAACAACAGTCCACGCGGACATGCAACACAAGACCTGCACTACACTCTACAGCAACAACAGCAGCGATGACCATCAATTCAAAGCTACAGCAATGACTGCCCCCGACGCTTGACCGGCCTTCTTGCTACAGCAATGGCATCCACAATACCTGACCTGCTCTTCACGCAACAGCAATGACCCTCTGTAACGATCAGTCTCCTCCACTGGGAACAGAACTCTTCACACTGGACTTTGAAGGTAACTTCAAAGATAAACCCCTGCCCCTCCGCACCCCCCCCAACAACCAATAACCTTATTTCTTACAGAGACGAAATAGAGACAGTCAAAAGTCACACGATCCTAAAATGTGGAATGTATGCGGGTGGTGGGATCCTTCGCTTTGATGACAGTAGAGTCGATTTTGATAATCATGGTAATATTGATTCCTTTATATGTGGTGTGTAAATGCATTATTTCAGGTGCTATAAAACTAGGTAAATCAGATCGATGCTCATCATTACAACATACCACTATCATGACTATGAATGAACAAGAGATACAAAATGTAATGGATATGAATGTATAAATGCTGAAAGCATTTAAGGGAGAACTGAGAGAGTGGAATTTCTTTGTTATGCAAGAATCCTGTGTGCGCTCCAACTGGAAGAGCTTGCATGCAAAGGACACTGATAGTGTATTTGATCTTAAACTAACATGTTCAAAACCGTAGACATGTTCTTGCCTGTTTCCCAGAAATGGAACTGCAGAAATGTTCTTTCCCGCTTCTGAGAATCCAAGCAGAAGATGTGAAGGTTAAAATGTCCATTGGGATGATACACTACTTGGGTTAGGTCAAAATTATGATGCAAGTTCTGCACTTTTCCACCGTGGAGTGGATTTGGGCTTACTTGCTTTAAACCTTGTATTTACAAAAGAAAGCTGAAATAACTCATCTAATTGGAAGCATTGTGGAAATATTAGTTACTTTCTACCGTGTCAGCAATGGAAACTGAAACAGGTCGCAAAGCTTCCCTATAGAGCTTATAGCTGCAGCCACTGTTAATAATCAGCAAGTAAATGCAAATTTCCCTTGAGCTGAATCAATGAAGAACAAAAGATATGGCAAATATGCAAACACAAATCATTCTTTCAGCTTGCATGAAATATGCCAAATAAAATAACATGTAGTTCCAGGTCTGAATTTCAGGCCTAATGTACATGCATTTTTCAGTCTGCGAATGCGAATCTTTAGGAATTGCTATTAGGTAATCGCTATTTTCTTACATACCATTTTGCATTTCTTAAATAGCAATTACCTAAAATTCGCTATTTAGGGAATGCAAGAAGGATTGTTGATACATATGGCCCTAGGAGTTTCGTGTGGCAAGAAAACCATCAATTTATGACAGTGTTTTCATCACAGTAAACTCTAAACAAGTTCCTTAAATGTCAAATGTTTCCTCTCTTCCCACTGACACATCAGATTACTGCTTTACTTTCTTCTGCAAGGATCCAGATAGGCTCATTCACAAAAGAAGAGAAGCTTGATGTATCTGTTAGTGCTTTTGTCTCTTTGCTGATAGTTCCTTCTGCATGTGCCACCTGTCACAAATTTTGTGTTACTTTTGCAAACGTTTGGGGACTGTGTTGGCAGCCACTGGCTTATTTTAAGTGCCCACAACTTCAATAAAGAATTGCACCTTTCATTTCAACTGCTGAATTGAGAGTACCAAAATGCAGGGTGATAGAATAGAAAACATCAGCTTTTGACAACTTCCTTTTAGAGAAGAGTTCATTTTCCTACGGAATGGAGCTTCCGAAAGGTCGCTGAGGCTGGGGCATTATTGTGTATTTCTGTTTTTTTTCCTGTCAGTATGTTGAATCATTAGAAAAGTGTCTGCGACAATCTAAAAGTATGTGTAAAAAATCACCTAGAGTTAACCCTGAAAGTGTTTTGTTGAAAACTGTACCCCAACTGGTTGAAGAAGCTTTGGTGTAAGACCTTTTAAAGAAATAAAAATGAACACATAATGAAATACGTAATAAAATAAAAATCAATAAATACTGAAAACAAAGACTTATTTGCTTGCAAGGAAAAAGCAGATATCGACAAACAAAATGTTGGTCTTTTAAATTTTACAATGTATACCACTCCAATTTCTGCCTGTGGATATTTCACATTCAAAACCAAACATAAGGCCTATTCTCATATCTTCAGGGACATTTTAAGAAATTTGGGCGCCCTGGGCCAGACATATTTTGGTGGCCCCTGTTGGGAACAGCTTTTAATTTCTGATCCAGTTTAAGCTCTTTCATGCCCTCTTTGGCCAGGTAACTGACAGTGCACTGTCACATTGTCTAAATTCTAAATGTGTTTACATCCAATATTTAGGGATAGTGAGGTGTGTTTTCAATATTGGGACAGCTCACTAATATTGCTACAAATAATCTCTGTGACACATGCAAAGGAGAGGTCCTGTTTTTATCCAAAAGAAATATAAACACAATCCCCCGGGAGGTACCCCCGGGTAGGGAACTAGAGGCTCTGGGGTCTAAAGGGTGAGCTGGCCTTCCAACACAAGATATGTACACAAAATAAGCTCCTCGAGAATTTTGCAATTTATAGAGATATGTGATGTATCCCTCCCAACGCTACTCAGTACAAGTGTTGGGCATACAAAAAATGTAACGGATTGTCCTCAGACACCACCAGGTGTCATGCTACATCATAGGATAATCCTCGCTCTCCAAAGCCTCCCTTTGATGGAGAGCGGGCTTAAACCTGGAGTCCAGGAGGCACTTCTAATTAAGAATGGATCCGTGATATAGATGTGGCATCCTAAAACAATTTATTCGCTTGACATGGCACTTGGTGATTAAAATCAATTGTGGACATAAGGGGAATTAGTATCCCATCACTACTGTTACCGTTGACATGTTTCTGCCTCGTGGCTCAATTGAGTCCGTGGCTTTCATCAGGATGGGCATACGGAATCCTAATGAGGCAATACGCTTTGCCTCCAAACCAGAGTGACCCTGGCCCTAAAAACTCATTACAAGAGTGCCATCAGATAATATCACAATGAAATTAAACAAGCCCAGGCTAAGCACTACTGGAGAAGATCAACATGGCGGCCAATTCCCCGAGGGAACTATTTAAGATAGTAAAATCCCTGACAACGGTTTAGCAGGGTAATGCCCCTCACCAACCCACTAAGGAGAGAAGCAACGAGTTGGCTGCATTTTTTAAAAATAAAGTAGATGACATCTATGAATCAGCTCAGGGGAATAACCCTGGCATTTATGAATCATGGCAGGGTAATTATCCCGGTCCAGACCAGAATTTAGTAGCTGAATGCACAGTGATCGCAGCTCCACCTGTATTAGATCACTTCTCAGCCTTGAAGAATGAAAGTACTATGCTTCTCTTGGGCAAAATCAAATCAGGATTCCCCCAAGATCCAGCGCCCCCCATATTTTACTTAAGGGTGGGAACTCAGTTCTCTCCACCACAGCAGAGCTTCTCACACTATCCCTCGCAACCAGGAGGGTCCCAAAGATGTGGAAGCATGCAATTGTGAAGCTCTTGTTGAAGAAGCCCCACCTAGATCAAGCAATATTAGGGAATTTTCAACCTATCTCGCTACTACCCGTCCTAGGAAAATTACTGGAGAAACATGTTAACCATACCCTATCCCAGTTTTTGGAAGAGAATAACTATTTGCACAAGACTCAGATAGGTTTCTGACCACAACATAGTACAGAATTAGCTCTTCAGGTGGTCAAAAGTATATTGGATCAGAAGGGCTCAGTCACAATCATGCTTCTGGATTTAAGTGCGGCTTTTGACACCTTGGACCACTCAATCCTGGCACAAAGGCTGAGGGAAGATGGCATCCAGAGCAAAGCCCTCCAATGGCTCACCTCCTTCCTGAACGAAAGAACATTTCAGATCATGGAATCCACCTGTCTTTCCAATACAATGTCAGTCTCATGCGGAGTCCCACAGGCTCGTCTCTCAGCCCCACACTGTTTAACGTATATATGCGCCCATTGTCGAAAATCATTCAGGAACTTGGGCTGTCTGTCGTGTCCTATGCCGATGACACGCAGCTGGTGGCATCGGTGGTGGAGGGGCTGAACTCAAATCACCATCAATTAGTACCCTGTTTGGAAAAGGTGGAGAATTGGATGGCCAACTGTTGCCTAAAATTAAATGGCGACAAAACCGATCTGATGATCCTGGGAAATAATCACTGTCCCAGGGCTATGATTAGCTGGCCAGATGATTGGGGAAATTCCCCTGTCCCCAAACTCTCAAGAAAGAAACTGGGC
Organism: Calotriton arnoldi; assembly: GCA_963921515.1. Lineage (NCBI taxonomy): Eukaryota > Metazoa > Chordata > Amphibia > Caudata > Salamandridae > Calotriton > Calotriton arnoldi. Next base: position 403,445 of record CAWUFW010012148.1, read on the forward strand.
ATGTGGCTAGATAATACACTATCGAAGGAAATCCAAGCTAAAAAATGAGCAACAACCCGCTTTGGCCTACTCCGAATGATCCAGAAGATCATAGGGTTTTTCCCAGAACAGGCATGAAGAACGGTGATCCAGCCCCTTGTGGTTTCTCGTCTGGACTATGGCAACTCCCTGTATCTGGGCTCACCAAAATATGTTATTAACAGACTGCAGGTGGTGCAGAATGCAGCAGCCAGGCTACTCTTAAAAATTCCAAGACAGGAACCAGTAAAGACCTCCCTGAAACAGCTTCACTGGCTGCCCATCGAAGCCAGGATTAAATTTAAATCTCTCTGCCTGACCCATAAAGCAATGAATGGCAGGGGCCCAGTGATACTCTTTTTTTTTTTAAACATAATTTTTATTGATTTTTCTGTACATTACATCACATCATTGCTATATGAGATCTACATCATCGTTATGCAGTTTACATACGTGAAATACATTATACAACGATTCTCAGTAACCGATATGTATATACCATTGTAGAATTATTTAAAACTATAAACATCTATGTGCTCATATGTCGACTGAATTGACCCTTTGTACTACGTAGCTCCCAATATCTAGCTTATGTACCAAAGCCTGGCTCTTGTGCAGGCTTCTAACTGATTTGTCTCAAAATGAACTATATACAAACCCCTTTCCTAAATACCCCCTCCCCCCTCCCTCCAGTCCTATGCACCCTCGTACAGCCTATATGTGTTCCGCCTGGGTCTGTGCGGCTTCTTAATAAAACCACGTACCACCAAACATACATCTCGTTTCATGGCGTTCGGGGACTAAATCTCCTCAACGTATTGTCTATTGGGTTGCGCTTGAGGTATTGTATTGTTCTATGTCCACTGTTTTGAGTGCTTCCAATATTACATCCCATTCTAATGCTATTGGGACTTTACGTAGGCCCCTGAGCTCCTCCCTATGTATGGCGGCACTCTCCGCACTGCCCCATCGGAGCAGTTCACTATACCAGGCATGTTCCGTAGGGGGCTTCTTTGACTTCCAGCGCATAGTGATGGCCCGTATCGCTAAAATGAGCGCCAAGTCAATAAAACGATACTGAACTTTATGCTTGGACACGTGTTTGTGCAGCCCTAGAATACATTCCTCCACAGTGTTTAGCACCTCGCAGTGTGTGGCCGTTCCAACAAGTTGTCTGACCGCGTCCCAAAACCCACGCAGCATTGGACACGACCATATCATATGTGTGAGGCCAGCCCCCTCTTCCAGACATCTTGGACAACCGTGTTGTGTCACCGGGAACATTTTATCCAATCTATGGGGGGTAAGGTAAGCCCTGTGAAGAATCATAGTTTGGATAAATTTAAATTTTGCATTCCGTGATACCGTTTTTGGGTGTTCTACAATAGTCGCCCATTCCTTATCTTCCAAGGCCCTGCCTATGTCCTCTGTCCAGGTCATGCGCAATGGAGTGAGGTCAGCCTCTATATGAGTGCGGATCCCTAAGTACAGCCATTTAATAAGGTGTCTGCCCCTTCCCATATAGTGTAGCAGCTTGACCAGTTCGTGCGTGGGAGGTTCCTGTCTCTGCGGGGCCCAGTGCGTTTTTACATACTGTACCAATGCGGCATGTAATAAATATAATTGCGCTGGTGCTCCTTTTTCGTGTACAAAAGTTTCATGGTTCAACAGCATCCCATCCCCAAACAGATCAGCCACCGTACCGATCCCAACTTCCAACCACGGTGCTAGCCTACGCCTAGTTAGTTGTCCATCCGTCATTGGGATTCCCATTAATGGGATGTTACCTGCATAGTCGGAGGGCGCGCCTGTATATTGTAGTGCTGCTTTCCAGCACTGCAGCGCTGTCGCGCAGCAGCGAAGGAAGACTTTTGGGATCCTGCTGTTGGGTAACAACAGGGTGTGTAACATTCCTCGGTCTATGTCTCGCTCCGTTAAACCTATCTCTTGTAAATTACGCCCGGCAGTCCAGAAGGACAACCATTGTAATTGACATGCATAATAGTATGCTCGTAGATCAGGTACGCCCAGTCCTCCCCTACGTGTGCCCAGCTGCAATTTTTTAAGACTGATACGCCGTCTCCCAGTTCCCCATATTAGGTCAGTTAGTAATGTATTCATCCATTTAAATGTGGTATGTGGTATTATAATGGGCAAGTTGGTGAAGTAGTAAATCAATCGCGGGAGGACCACCATTGTCGCCAAAGCCGCTCTACCCATAACTGACAGCGGCAACGTAGTCCAAAAGGCAACACTGGATCTTAATGCTCCAAGCGCTCTATGTAAGTTTCCGTCTAACATAGCTGTATGTGACCGGTAGACCTGTATACCCAAATATTTAAATGTATGCTGTGCAACCTGTAGCCGTGTACCACCAAACTCTATATCAGCTGGGCATGCATGTTCCGTGAAGAAAAAGACATGTGACTTTGCTACATTAATGGCAAGGCCTGAAATTAATTCGAAGTGGTGGAACACCTCACATAGCGGGCCCAGGGGCAGTCGGAGATCACGGAGATACAGAATGATATCATCCGCATAGGCAGAGAAGAGGTGCGTTGTGCTCCCTATCTTCATGCCCATATCAATGAGGTCCTTACGCACTTTAAGTGCCAGCGGTTCTAGGGCCAATATGAATATGAGCGGCGATAAGGGGCATCCCTGCCTCGTCCCTCTATATATCGGGTATTCCGCTGATATATTGCCACCAGTGCGTGCTCGCGCCGTGGGCGCGTCATATAATAGACGTATCCAGGCGATGTAGCCCGCTGGTATCCCGAATTTCTCCAATGCTCGGAACATATAGTCCCAGTGGATAGAATCGAACGCTTGACGCAAATCCAAAGATATGCAGCCTGCATGCTCGTACCGACTTGGGGCTTCCGTTATAATATGGTGGAGCTTTCTGGTATTCAATGACGTGCTGCGGGCGGGCAAAAAACCTGTCTGGTCTATATGGATCAATTTAGTCAGGGAGGGTAGTAGCCTGTTCGCCAACACTTTACTAAGTATTTTGTACTCTGTGGTCAATAATGATAACGGGCGATAGCTGGCCATATCTGCGGGGTCTCTCCCCGTCTTCGGGAGTGACACCACTAGCGCCTGCGCTGTAGTGAGGGGCAAGGAACCTTCAGCTAGTGCCGTGTTATATAATATCTCCAACTGGGGCACCAGATGATCAGCATATACAGCATAAAATTCGACTGGTAGGCCATCTAATCCAGGGGTTTTGTTGCGCGGGAGTCCCCTCATAGCGATCTTAATTTCAGACTGGGTAATGGGCCCTATTAATTCTTTCTGAGCCGCTGCCGTGAGTTGTGGGTAGGGGAGGGCGGAGAAGAAAGCATCCATACGTGTCTCCGTGCTGCTAATGGGCCTACTGTACAGTGTGGCATAGTATTGACGGAATGCGACATTAATATCCTCTTGGGTAGTGACTGTATCACCCCCATGTTAGTGACTTTATGTATTATAACCGCAGGTGGGGCATCCCTGATCAGCCTAGCAAGCAGTGTCCCGGATTTATCTGCTTCAGTGTGACTTAACTGTGAGTATTTCCTATAGTCTATGACCCGGAGAGTTTCGAGCAGTTCCGCATGACTGATTCTAGCCTCTTGTAGCAATTCACGCTTTTCAGCGTCCGTTACGGCTTCTTGTTCCAGCCTGTCCATTTTGTGCTCAACAGCCAAAAGGGACTTATGAATTTCTTGACGGGCTCCTACAGTCGCACTAATTGCCCTCCCCCTGATAACCGACTTAAAAGCGTCCCATTCGATCGCTCTATTGGATGCAGTATTGCTATTCTCAGCGAAGTATTGCTCAACAGTGTTTGACATAGTAGAGCGGAACACCGAGTCCTCCAATATTTGCGGCCACAATCGCCAAGTGGGAACCCGGGGTGGGTACTCTGCCCCAGTTAATTACTATCTCCAGCAGGTTGTGGTCAGAGAAGGTCTTTGCCAGGTATGTAGTCTGAGTCACTTGCATTGCAATTTTTTTGGAACAGTAAATTCGATCTATTCGGGTGTGAAGCACGTGGACAGGGGAATAGAAGGAATACTCTCTGTGTGTAGGATGACGCATCCTCCACGCATCACATAATTCCCAGCACTCGGCCCACCTACCTAATGCTTCTGCTTGTTTAATCTCTCCTGCTCCACGCAAAGGTGGGTGAGACCTGTCTAGTGTAACATCCATGACTGTGTTGTAATCACCCCCTATAATCCATGGGTGCAGCTCCCATCCCGTCAGTGCAAGATTCAATACTCCCCAGAACCTATCTTGCTCAAAATTAGGTGCGTATATATTGCCCAGAACTACATGTTGACCATCCAGTGTCCCCCGTACAAATATGTATCGCCCCTGCTTATCTATCCGCTGTTCCAGTGCTAAGAATGGCACTCCATGTCTAACCCATATTGTGGCCCCTCGCGCATAACCAGAGTATGTAGTGGAGAAGACCTGTCCTCTCCATTTTTTACGGAGCCTCACTACTTCACTGTCCTTCATGTGGGACTCCTGTAGGTACACTATTTGCGCCCCACGCCTCAGTAGCTGTGCGTGTATCCTGTGTCTCTTCTGCACAGAGCCCATTCCCCGAACATTCCACGTTATTATAGTGTATTTGCTAGGTGTATGCATTGCGTTGCGACAGTGATCCAGCCAACAGCCGGTATACCCACTGCGTAATCGAATTTACCCACATCAAGATCTGCAATAGGACTGTTCCCCCCCCTAAACACCCCAATACTCGGTCCGGTCCCAAAACTATACCGGACCATACAACTAAACTGAACATATAAAAACATAATAACTGCATAATAACGCCTTCGCCGTGTGGGGGACATCGCTAGCGCTCTACAGGCGGGGTACTGTCTACACATCAGTACAACTAAGCTTCTATTGGACCTGGGCCTAATTTAAGAATGCTCCTTGCAAATACATTCGCCGCTTCCGCATGCATATTACAAGTGCAGTTTTTACAGTTATAGTTCTGATACTTGCGGATACAGTCAGCCATATAGTTCTTTTATGACTTGCGGGGTCGCGGAAGGAAACAGGGCCACACTGCCCTCGGAGTCCGAGTCGTGCGTTGCTTCTTCTTCGTCCGATGTGGACTTAGCTTCCGCTCCCGAGGTGTGCATGAAAGTGGCCGCCGCTATAAGTGCCTTTGATTTGCTCTGCTGCACCTGCTGCTTGGTGATATACTGTCGTGCGGGCGTCCGGCGCGATCTTCGACTTCCCCGCCCAGCGGATATCCTAGGACTGGTCCCGCTCTTTTCTGTGCATTGAGAGTTAGTCGTTGCAGCATTCGTTAGTTCCATCACTTCCAGCCAATCCGCCACATCTCTGGGGCTGTCGAAGAAATAGGACTTGTGGTCGTAGAAGATCTTTAAGCGCGCCGGAAAAAGCAGCGCATATTTCAGGTTTAAGTCTCTGAGCTGCTTCTTAATTGCCATGTAGGAGGAGCGCTGTTTCTGGACCAGCCTTGTGTAATCTGCATATAATGAGATTCTCGCATTTTCAAAGTTTATCGGAGATGCGTCACGTGCTTTCTGCAGGAGAGTGTCCCTGTCGCGGAAATTCAGTAGCTTCACTATGAGAGGGCGAGGTGGAGTACCCGGCTTTGGGCGACCAGTAGGGATCCTGTGTGCTCTCTCTATGCAGTATTGCTCTGACAGTCCTTCTTTAGTGACATTATCCCGGAACCACTGCTCCATATATCTCGTTGCGTCCATTCCCTCACTCTTTTCGGGCAGGCCTATGACGCGAATATTGTTACGCCGTGTCCTCCCCTCTGCATCTTCAACCCTATCCAACAGGATAGCTACTTGTTCTTGCAGTTGTGCCATCTTGGTGTCGGTCTGCAGTTTCCATGGGGTGACTTCCTCCAGCGTCGCAGCGTTTTCTTTCACTTTATCCGCAAGTTTAGCGTGGTCCGCCCGAAGCAAGTTGAGGCCAGTAGTCAGAGTCCCGACTTGCAGTTCTATTGCTTTTCTGGATTCACGCACTTCCTGTAGTATGAGATCCAGCTTATCCGTAGGTGTAGGTGCTTCCGTCATTGGAGTACATTCTGCCCCATTCTTAGTATTCACTGGATCCACCGTATCCGGGACGTAGTCTTGTCCTCCTTGGTCCAGTTGTTTCACACCCTTGCGCCCCATCTTTCAAGCCAATCTAGCTTCCGGTGTCTTGTGTAGTGCGGGTGTGGGCTTGTAGTGTGCTTCCCTTGTGCCTGCTATACACCTCCACCACGTTTCGCCCGGTGCTCCTATCAGGGTGTCGCTTCTCTCCCACGGTGCCAGCACGGGTCCGCCCCGCACAGTCTCACTGCTTGTCCGCCACCCTTATGGCAGTGAGAGGCTTACAGTGCAGCAGCGGCTCCACTCTGTATACGGGTGTCGCTAGCGTGCATGTGTTAGTTCGGTGGCAGTATCAGTAAACCTGGCATTATCAGTGTGTCGCTACTCACTGCGGCACCCCTCCTTCCGTGTTCCGCCTCCGTCCTGGCATCCAGTAACGATAGAATGGGTCCCCT